>VZTU01009610.1:302814-346667 GCA_013400835.1 Zapornia atra
TCCTCCTCTTCCTCCTCCTCCTCCTCCTCTTCCTCATCCCCATTCTCAGGGATCATGTTGGGATCGTTCTCGCTCTTGAACTTGGCCACCACAGACTTGAGGGCGCTGCTGGCGCTGCCCACCAGGTCACTGGTGCCCGGCTCGGGGGAGCTGGCAGTGGAGAGCCCATCGTCCGACTTTACCGTCATGGGGGAGGACTTGTGCATGTGGGTCTTCATGTGGCGCTTCAGCTTGCTGGCCTGCGTGCAGGCGTGGTCGCAGAGGTTGCACTTGTAGGGCTTCTCCCCAGTGTGGCTCCGGCGGTGGACCACCAGGTTGCTCTGAAACTTGAAGGTCTTCCCACAGAACTCGCAGGACTTGGACTTCATGGGCGGCTGGGAGGGAGGAGGAGCAGACTGCAGAGGAGGAAGGGGCGGTGTGGCCAGGAACGGGGGCTTGCTGCCAGGCTGGAAGGGCTGCAGCAACCTTTGCATAGGGCTGGGCCGGCTCGGGGACAAGGGCGGGCTGGAGGTGTTGCCGGCCAGCTCTCGCAGCCGCCGGGAGAAATCCATAGCGGGGGGCTCCATCGCCATGGGGTTCAGTCGCAGCACCCTGTCAAAGGCACTAGGGTGATGGGTGGCCAGAGCCATTTCTTCCGCACCCAGGCGCTCAATGCGATGCGGATCCAAATGGTGCCTCGGGGGAGGGCTAAAGAGGGGCGGTGTGGGTGGGAAACGCCCTTCTCCCAGCCCCGACGCCTCCCTCGAGACCGAGCCGGGTATTCTGAGCAGGTTAAAAGGGTTATTGTCTGCAATGTGAATCCCGTGGAGAGGTGGCTGGGAAGGGCACTCTGCACCTAGTCCTGTTGGGATACCAACCCGTGGCGTCAGTGGGCTGCCGTGCTCGCTTTCTAGGTAGATCCGTAAGCCATGCGTGTTCTGTGCGTGCTGCAAGAGGAACCAGGCGCTGTTGAAAGGCTGTTTACAAGTCGTACACGTGTAGCTGCTGGGCTCGTCTTTACCTGCAAAATAACACAACAAGCAGCGTCAATCTCCGGCCGCCCACCGGCGGGTGAGAGCTCGCCTCCCCGCCAAAGCTCCTCTCCTCCAGGGATGCTCAGCCCGGAGCTGTGGAAGGGACGTCCCCACTCAGGCGCAGGCAGGGGAAAGGGGACAGCGGGAGTTGAGGGGCACGACGGGGAGGTCCAAACCCACCCGAAGTGAGCCCACCTCTTCCCGATGTCCCCAGCCCAGGGTGCAAAACCAACCCCCGTCGGGCTACCGTGGCCAAGAAGCTATAAAAAGAAAAGAGATGACTGAGTCAATCAATGCCAGCTACCACCTTCTGCTGCAAGAGGCTGCTAATATTTAAATTGGGGATCAAATACGTTAAATATTAAGTAATTAGGTAAAACAAATCCCCTTCACTCCAGAAAAACACGTACACCGATTCAAAGCAGCAAGCCAAAGCACTGTGACTGCTAGCCACCACCTTATTAGCCCCCTCCTTGTTTCCAGGGGCTAACAATGTGTACAAAATTAGGCAGTATCTCCTGCTCCTCAGCAGACATCCAACTCCGGGAGAAGGAAGGAAGGAAAAAACCCCCATTTTTTAAAAAAAGAAAAGGAAAACGAAAATGAAATGAAGCAAGAGTGCAGGACAGGGAGAGGGGAAGGCAGGGAGAGGGGAAAGGCAGGGAGAGCGGCAGCTCGCTACGCCAGGGAACGAGCTGGAGGGTGGCCAGGAGGCCTGGCCGAGCGCCCTGTCGGAGCCGCATTATTTCTCTCGCACTGAAAAGAAGCTGAGGATGGTAAATGCCACTTTGGCAAGTAGTGAGCTAACTCTATTTCATGATAATTTATTTTTGGAGATAACACGGACATTATAAAAGAGCAACCAACTAATAAATAACTAAACAAAAAGCCGGCTAATAATGACAGCAGAAAGCAGCCCCTTCTAATATATAGCAAAACAAGGGAGGGGGGGTGGCATGAGTAACTTTTTCGAGGGCCGCCCGCGAAGAAGGAGGGGCATGAGATACGGTGAAGGTGAGCGCCCCATTATCAAGTCCTGAAATTTTGTGAATAATTCACTTCTGCTCCACTATGGAGGTTTTTTTAATCCCTGTGGGTAAACTAAAACCAGAGCTATAAGGGAGGGATAAAAATCCATTTCCAGCCCTGCCTAGAAGATCTCTTAGAGCTGCCGTTTAGCTATATTAAAAAAAAAAAATAAACCAAACCCAAATGTATTCTTGAGGTTTGAATAAACCACGGGAGCCCGTGCTCCCGTGCTCGGGTGGTACCTGCCCGCACCTTGCATCCCCTGCTCTGACCCATCACCTCTACACATCTACGACACTGCTCCATCGGTAGCAGTCCTGGGTAAATCTCTTTACATGCTGCACAGAGAGCCACCCAGCCCTCCACACACACACCCCCTGCCCAGTAGTNGAAGAAAGGAAAAGGGAGGAAAAACACAAAACAAACCCCAACCAATAAATGAGGCAGATTTGGAAAGTAAACATCGCTTTATCCATGACTGTCTCATTTCCCATCTCACTTGGGAGGAGGGAAAGAGAAGCTCTGTATGGGTATTTTCGTTCTCCAGCGAGCTGAGAGAGGATTTGGGGAGAGGAAAGGCAGGCAAAGCTGGCTGTAGTGCCCCGGCACAGCCTTCCTCCCTGCCTCCTGGCACTGTGTTTATTCTACGTTTGGCCTGAGAAGCTGAATCGGGTGAGTAAAAGGAGGCTCAACCATCTAGGGAAGGCATTTAACACTTTAATCACTTTAAAAGCCCTTGGAATAATATTAAATGTCTCATCCTGAAGGCGGCATCGGAAGCAAATGCCTTGCGCCGTTTAGTATGCGGCCAGATAAATACTGAAACCTGCTGAAATTAGAGGGAAATTCAATTGGACTTTCACATTCCTACGGTCATTTGGGAGCTGAGGAGGGGGGGAAATATCTTAAATGGGAAAATTTCCTCTTGCTTTACCATTCAGTTTTTAACACCGTGGTAGGAGCTAACAACACAACGCTACCTTGCCTCTCTACCTTATAGATCAGGTCAGGGAAAATAGCATTTTATCTTCTAATGAGGATACAACATGGAGTGTTGGCTCCCCACGTTTTAGTATTCCCATCAACTAGATATTCTAGATCATAAGGGCAGCTCGTGTAATCATAATGTCAATGAGAAGGGCTGTTACGACTGAGACTAAAGATTACATGGAAAAAGCTGCTTTGAAACTGGTAATTATTACCAGTCCACTAATAGCAAATGATGCATTACGGTTTCACCGTATAATCTGTATTTCACTCAGCTCCTGCCAGTGCGGCCTTATTATATTACAGCACTCACAAATTCTAAATTCCTAAACTACAGTCATCAATAAATGTGTTACTTGCCATAATTTGCAAAATTACTTTGTTCATAACATCTTCGACGGGTATAAAGAGTGGAATTGATTTCCTGCACGGCAAAATTAGGGCTCCATTGATTTAGTGGAGTGTAAAATGTAATATTATTCTTCATTTGCTTGCCTGAAAAAAAACAAGTTTTCAATTCACCATCCACGTTTGGTAATCAAGATAATCATTTAAATTTCAAATCGTGTTTATGTACAAAACTTCCCCCAAACAACCCAGCATTTTTGAGGGAGCACCGTAAAGCCAGGCAATAAAAGAAAGCGGTGAAACGGTTACAAACCCCACCAGTCGTTTGCCTCCACCTCCTGCTTTGAAGAGACACACGATTTCTAATTTGTCTATTAGTGCTTGATTAATTATGAAAGCTATTGACTGACCATATCACCACCTAGAGATACGTTCCAGTCTGATGCAGCCTTGCCAAACTGTGAGAATTATGGCACTAATCCATGCCGTGCCTGCCAGCCGCGAGCCAGGTCCTCAGACCGCCGCGGCAACCCCTGGTTTTGGAAGGGACTTGGCTTTCCTTCCTCTTGTCCTGCACTTTTTGGTACAGTATTTGGGTTCCCCCCCCTGGAGCCAGGTGGGTTGTAGGACCCGAAGACTGTGGCTGCACTGGTACCTTCTAGTTGTGGGGCCAGACTCTATATCCGCATGGTCTTCCCAGCTAAAGCATCTGGGAAAGACCACAGGTAACCGAGGAAAGCACAGGAGGGAGATGCAGTAGCTGGTGCTGGCCAAGGACATGGATGGAGAAGGTCCCATGGGGGTCTTCATCCATCATCACCTCCTGGGGCAGAGTGGTGGAATGTGTTATCCAAAGCAGCACTGCGATGCCATCGGGGCTTTCGGCTGATTTCCAAGGCACTAGCAGGAATCCCCCAGACGGAGACGTGAAGCAGGTCACCACTGAATGTGCCCCCCTTGGCCACTGGCAGCAGGGCTGGGCCTCATATCCTCAGCTGACTTGCATCGAGGAATTTAAGGCCAAAAAGGACCACCCAGCTCTCACTCTCTGACCTTCCTGACAATATGCGTCACTCAGTTGTCCTATGCTGTGACCAACATGATGCCTTTAGGTAAAGTGTGACGTCCTCCAGCTCTGCAAAGTCTTTAGGGCAAAGCACAATGTCCAGCACCTTAAAGTCCCAGTGAAAACCATTCCACCTAGCTCAGAAGACAAGAAGAGCACTCATGGCTTGCCACCGGTCAGTTCCTACAGCTAACCACACTCACAGGGGTACCGGGGTCCACCTGAACTTCTCTATCTCTGATCTCCACCCATTTTCTTTTTCTCTTGAGACAGTAAGAGGCCCTTTGGTACTCAATACACCCACACCCACACACTAAGGGTATCTGTGCACCCAGAAATCAAGGCACATTTTAAATA
The DNA here is from genome assembly GCA_013400835.1 of Zapornia atra. Lineage (NCBI taxonomy): Eukaryota > Metazoa > Chordata > Aves > Gruiformes > Rallidae > Zapornia > Zapornia atra. Next base: position 307,615 of record VZTU01009610.1, read on the forward strand.
TAGTTTTATTTCTATCCCTCTCCACTACTTGAGGACCAGCATAGCCCATCTCACCCCGGCATCGTGCTGGGCAGGAGTTGGTTTCCCTCCAAGCCTCCCACAGGGTTGCTGCCTTTTTGGGTACGACATCCCAGCTCTGTAAGCACAGCCCCGACTCCACTCTTCTAGCCAGGCTGTACCTAACTGTGCTCTCAACACATCTTGCTTGATGCTCTCCCCAGACCACCCCATAAACCTGTCCTGTTGCTCTTCATTCGCCCACCTGCCTTTGCTTTATCCACAATGCCACACAGCTGCAATCGCATTTTAATTTCTAAATCACTAACATAGTGCTAACGACCACTGTGGCTCCAACCAACACCTGCTGACCTCTTCCATCCACTGATGCTTCTCCAGCTAAGCCACCACATTCCCAAATCCACTGGCCAGCCCTGAATCACCCATGCTAGCGATATCGCCCAGTTCTCGGTCTTCCCATACACAATGCCACGCGACGCCACGGCCAACGCTTTGCAGAGTCTGTTTCATCTACATTTATCAACCAAAGTTGTCACCTGCAAGAATGAAATCAGGTTTATTTGACAGGATCTATTTTCCATAAATCTAAGTTGAGTGGCATGAATTATATTTCTATCTTTTAATTCTTTATCAATTGATTCTTCTATTGGCTCTTCAATTATTTTGCCCAGAAGAGATAAGCAAAGGGTTGCCAGCTCTCTCTCTCTCAGCTACCCAGACCACCTCTTGACGGCATTTTCCCAGTCCATAAGCTTTATTAAAAACCAGCATCACATGTCAGCTCTTCAGGGATTCTCGGGTGCAAGTTGTCAGGGCCTTTTTGTTTTAAAACATTTATCTCTGTTGGACCGTGTACAAAATCCTCCTCGGCTACTAATGAGCTAGGAAAAATGCCATCAGCCACCTAAGATGCAGCAACTCAACACTGCTGATTTCCAGGTATACAGGAGAAATATTTATTAAAAACTTATACCATGCTGCTTGTTCCATCCATCATTGCTAGGCTTTCCCTTTTTTCTAGGACCCCAAGAAGCTCTCCCCTTCTCCCCCCATCCATGCCAGGCAAGAGTTTTCCTCGACATCTTCAGCTCCCCTGACCAGTTCCCTCCCCATCCTGGTTTCTCACTGCGATTGACTGCTATCTATTTTCCATTTTTTTAATTGTCATATATTGATTTTTTTTAATATCTAATTGCTGTTCTCATCTCACCACTGAAGCGGGTGAAGTAGGTTTTGGCTTTGGGCCAAAGTTGCCCTTCTCCTTCCTGGACAGCTCATCAACTCTTTACAAATAGCTTCCAATTACCATTCCCATTTTTGTGTATATATTTTTTCTTCCCAGTCAATTTTACTGCTAATTTTCTTCTTATTTGGGAAAATACCCCTTTAGGAGATTTACACTGGGATATCGTGTACCAAACACAAATGTGGGGCCAATATAAAACTTGACTGGTCTCACCGAACGAAGGCTCACCCAGTGAAGGCTCACCCAATGAAGGCTCACCCAACGAAGGCTCACCCACTGTTACGCATCTATTCATCTTCTACATCCCAGCCAGCAAAGACCTAGTGATGGGACATGGCATTTCACCACAGCACAAATGTTTAGTGATTCTCAAGTCTTTGGCTACTGCCTAAAATAAAATTAAAAAGAAAAAAAAAGGCAGCAGAACTGTTCTTGCTTGCCATTGCCCCAAAAGAAGTGACTTAACCAGTGACACACGAGTGACAGCTTTAGCTTCTGATCCGAAAAATGTTAACAAATGAGTGGGATGGATATTGGCATTTGAGTGCCTTTAAGGGCAGTTGGCACAATTACTCAGTAAAATATGAAGAGACGGCTGCTTTCAGCATTAAGGGGCTTTTTTTTTTCTACTTAAAAGAAAAAAAAAGGGAGCTGGCTCTTCTGTACTGTGCTCACAGATACAGCCGGCGCGCTCGAAGTCCGAGGCGAAGCCAGCCAACATCTCCAGGCACAATATAGCTGGCTCCAAGCAAGACCCACAGCCATGTCCACAGCCACCAGCAGCAAAGCCAGACAAGATGCTGGGGAGAAGACCAGCTGGGAGGAGAAGCTGTCAGCTAGATGCCACTGCTGGGAGGGAGGAGGGAAGGAGGGGGGTGAGATTTCTGGAGCTAGGCATGCAAGTTCAGGCATTGCCAAGTGAGTAATGGAATAATCTGCAGGCGTGTGCCAATGTGCTTTGGAAGAGCTTCCTTCGTTTCTCAAAAGTCAGGGTTGGATCCAGGAAAGCTGCTTGCCGGACACACCAGCACTTCACAGACGAGCAGTGCTGAAAGGCCACGTGCAGCATCCTCTCAGTGCCCCTATCCGAAACAGGCAGCCTGTCGCACAGGGCACTATGTGGGAAGGGCCACCAGATCAAGGAACGAGATGTTACTACGGTACCTATTTTACCATGGGGTATCGCAGGGGCTGCACACGAGCGTGCAGGCTTAGAGACACCCCCTTTTTCCCAGTGTTTTCACAAACAACACGGTGGCATAAGCAGCAACTGCGTACGTGCCAATGGTGTTCACAAGGATTTCGTTCACAGCTGCAGATTTACTCCCTCAGAGAAATCCCCCTGCAAGAGGAATCTCTGAGCAGACCAGGATTTGGGCCTTGCTGCCCGCATGGGCCAGTCCTTGTTCTCTGCAACATCCCTCCACAAACCAGAACCACCAACCTCAGTGGCTTAGCTCCCATGTTCTCCTTCACCTTCACCCAAAAAACAAGCAAAGCCAAGGTGTCTTTACCAGGCTACCAGCACCCACACAGCATGTACATACCTTGTGCTATCAAACTGCAGAGCACCAGAGTTAAAAGCACCCCGAACACCTGCAACCTGCAGTAAGCATCTCCCCCCAGCCTCTCATCCGTTTCCCACCAAACAATTATCAGAGGAAGAGCCTAAGCCAAACCCAGGAACTTCTTTATTCAGCTTTAATGTCAACTGACTGCTTGATTTTTGGACTGATAAATTTGGAGTTGTTATGGTATTTAAGGGGGAGGGGGGGAGAGGAGGGAAAAAAAAACAAACCCAGAGTTAATTGTTACCACTTGTACTTGATTCAGTTCTTCTCCATCTGGCTTGTCAAATTTTTTATTCTCTCCCTTTCTGTCTCCCTTTTGGAAATCCACACTGTTGAAATTCCTTTCAACCAAAAACTAGAGAAGTGAAACTGTTGGGACACAGAAAGCGTGGCAGGGTCAGAAGATAAGTGGGTCCACTCCACGCCTGCAGGAGCCCACTTCTCCTCCCTTGGTAAGAAATAGCTGCTTTGCTGTGACTCACCTTTTCCTGGTACTCTGCAGCATCAGTTTAGATGGGAAACTCTAACTGTTCGAACACATTATTTCCTTCTTGCACTAATTCTTCCTCCTGATTTCTCCAGATTGCAAAAAGCTCCTTATTAACCTGGTCTGTCATTAACGGGTTATAAGTAGCTGTTAGCACCGTTAGCATCAGCATTGGCACTGTCCTTGTCATAATAATTATAAGAATAATAAATACCAGCAGTAGCTGCGTTTATGTACAACAGGGAACTTTCTCTCTAATCTCTTCTCTTCATTATTAGATGAACCAGATTCAGAAAGGCAAAACATGGGGAAAATATCCCCGAAACTCTTTAGGAAGTGAAGCAGCATTGCTTGCACAACGAGAAGCACCTTTGCTGTCCTGCATTTCAAACATAAAAATTCTGCAAATCAAATCCACACCATGTACGAACAACGGGCCTGATGGCAGGTCCTGGGACCAGCTTAGTCATGAGGACATGCAAAATCTAGGAGATGTTTTGCTTTGTAGGGCTCTTGGTGCCCCATTTGCCTTTCCTTACCTATGACTGATAAAAACTTAGTGACATTCCTTAAAAAAAATTCTATTTTTCCCACAGATTCCAGGTCCCTGAAGCAACTTTAACAAAACTGGCAAAATATGTTCTAAACCAAGTAACAATGGTGCTGTTTATTCATTACAGCTCCTTTTAAAAGCCTGTCTCTTAAAGGAGAACTGGGGCAAAAGAAAACATAATGACCCAAACTTCCAAAGAGACGCCCAAGACACAGCGATAATAAAAGCAAAGGCACAGGTAGTATTTCCTCACCATTCAAAGATTTAGGTTGGAGTCTGAAACTCCAGGAATTCTCCTCTTTCTCCCCAAAACCAAATTTTTATCTGGTTTTGCAGCACTGCACAGGTTTCTATAAAACAGAAGTTTTTTAGGCCTGAGGAAAAAGCAAGCAGGAAGGGATGGAAAGAAGGAGGTTGGGTCCTCCCCAGCATCCTTGACTGGGGACGCAGGTGGGAGCAGGGAGCAGGGAAGGCTCTGACCACAGCCCCACAGCCGGGTTCCTCATAACCCTGGGGAGCATCTGGCCCTTGCAAAAGTGCAGACTTCACGGGTGCCCATTTTGGTGGCGGCTTCAATGTATTTCATGCATTTACTCAATTCTTCTAAGCACAGCCAAACCCATAACACACCTAGTTTCCCTCCCAAAAAAAAACCAAACCCCAAACTAATGACAATCAGCAAAGCCCATGGTTTTCCAGAGCCTCAGCAGGGAGGCGCGAGGTGCTGGGGTCCCACCAGAGCACGCCAGCACTGCCAGGCATACCGACCTGACCTCAACGTCTGTCACCATTTTCAAGGCGATTATGATTTGGCCACCAAAAAAACCTGCTTCGAGCTCCAACTTGGCAAGTAAGGGATCAGGCTGCGGCTGATTTTGTGCTTTTGTAAAACTTAAGGGGGGTGGAAATCTGTCGCATCTCGATTAGCGAGGATCAGAAGAAACCTGTCGTCAGAAAACAATGCTGGGCTTGAAATTCAGCTTTGAAGTTTTAATAAGAAACCCCTTGAGCAAAGGTGACCTGATCACGTGCACCTATGCTCCCCATATGGTACCGCTACAGGGCTGAAGCATCACATGGGTGGCAGCTCCATGAACGTCAAACACTGGCAGCAGGACCTAAAAAGCAAACTTCAGCGCTGTAGGAGGAACTCCTCAGTGATACCATCTCATTTCTCTAAAAACATCATTAGAGGAGTAACCAACATCCCAGGCACAAGCTTCCTAGCCCGCCTCTCCCAAGCACAGGGACTGTCACTGAATGGACGTGAACAGGAGTGGCATCACTGGGCTGACATCTGCTAAATCAGCTCCTCTGGACGTAGCTGGCACCTTGCTTGTCCCCTGTTAGAAGGTTCACCTAGGCTGTGACCCAACAAGGACCAAGCCTCATCTAAGCCCTTGCACTGAAAAGAGCATCAAAGCCCTTTCAAAGCCTAACCTGACTATCCAGGAAATGCTACCTCACTCCAACAGTCCATAATTACGCATTTACCCACTGGCTGCTGGGGACAATCAAGTCAATAATTCACTTTTTAAATGCAGCATTGTAATTATACAGCTACAGAGAGCTTCCAAATCATTTCATTCACTCTCATACACCTACATGATGAATTGTTTCCTTTTCTACTATTTTCTCCTCGGCTGGCAGCATCTGAAGAAACGACAGTGTGATTTGGAAAGTTTCTTGCAAAGGAAAGAAAGGAGATGCTCTGGTGTGGTGATGTCTCAGGTCATCCCTGCTGGTGTGGGGTGAGATGCAGCATGGGACTCCCCGAGCGTCCCCTGGCAGACACCAGCAGTGGGTGGGGTGTTTCTCTGGGCTTCGGCATCGCTCACAGCCTTGCAGTCGGCACCCAGCACAGGTAAGCGTGCACTGGGGATGCTGCTCTGCAACATGCAGCGTATGCAAGGGTGTATCTCACATGTTGAGACTCTCAGACACAGTGCCAGGATGTTGCTTTACACTTGGTGACCCAATTAGTGCTGTGGGACCTCACTGGAGGATGCGGCGGCTCCACTGCACGGGCCGCACCTGGAGAGATGGAAGCGAGCCGGCGTTCTAAAGCGGCTGCGAGGTCTCTTCCAGGGAGAAACTGGGGCTGGCCCCATCCCACCCTGCTCACCAGCAGGGAGGCTGCTGCCAGGGCACATCCACCCTCCTCATCACCTCTGGCTTTGCTTTCTTTTCGCTGCATTTTGCGTAATAGCATCTCTACCCGACACCCCTGACTCCACAGAGTGCCGATGTTTAAGCTATCACCACACAGAGATGTGGTGGTCCCCATCAGCACTCTTTGGTCCTTCTCACCAGCCAGGTGTTGCCGAGGTCCCCTTCACCCCACAGCACCCCTGCTCCCACCAGTGCCTCGAGCAGTGTGTCAGTGGAGCCAAAAAAGTCCCAGCCCTTGGCCGAGGCACTTGAGAGCCTTATTCCACCTTCTCTTGCCCAAAACAGATCCTCCTCAGACTCTTTTCTTTCCCAGCCATCCCCTTTAGCTCGCTTTTCTCTCGCTTTCAAATTAATGATATTTAGCCAGAAGCAAAGCATCCTGACAAAGTGGGTCAGGGGAACTGCAGGTTCCTCCCCCCCTCAAGCCACACCTCCGCCTGCAAATCATCTGCCAGGAAGGCAAAGGTTTATTCTGTCCCTGAGCAAGTTCAATGTCACCATGGAGTTGCAAGCACAGCAAGTACTCAACCAGATCCTACGACATTCAGTTTCATAACTTGTACCAGCCAAGTATTAGCAGAATTGATTATATATATGTATATATATATAAATTCCCCCCATTCCCTGCTTTGCAAATAGGACCAAAAGGTGTCGTAAAGTTGTCTGGTCTCCTCTGGTTTTATTCTGTCTCCTCTCCATAGCTGAGATATCCTTGAAGTTGAAAATGATATAATACTCCGAATATCTGGAGTTTGGAGGATGTAGGACTTGGGGAAATTGCTACAGCTTTATTGCATTCTCAGGGCACAGAGAGTATTTACCATACATACATCAAGTCAAGGAATGCAAAAAGGGGCATAGGAAAATTTGGCGCTTGGAGCTCAGCTCAGGAGGTTTAAATTCCCAGAAAGGCAGATAAAGAGTGGATTTTCTTATTTATAGATTTGCAGGTGAAATTCAACAAAACCAGCCCTTCCCACCCCCCTCCAAAAAAAAAAAGAAACCCTCCCTCCTCTATGTGAGTAAGGCTGATTCAATTTCCAGGCTTGCAAGGTCTCCTCTTGCCGAGTATTACCCGACCCCAATAACCCACGCCGTTCCAAGGTTAAGATCTGTTTCCTTACAATAACGTGGAAAGCTGTTGTTTCAGTCGCGGGCGCGGAATACAGCTTTGAAGGACAGGTTAGTACCACACTACATTTAACTGGATTCAGTTCATCTGATTATACAGTGCCTTGCTTTCTGGAATATGTAATCATCTCTTTCTGATGACATTTTAAATATCCAACTAGACAAATAATTGCAGCAATAATTGATAGCTGAGTCAAGCTGGAAGATTATTGATTGGCACAGTACCCGCCGAAACAAATGTTCATCTTTCAAACATTACAGTGAGGATGCTTAAATCTAACTTTTGCTGATAAATGATAAAAATTTGATTTACTGATAAAACCACCAGAATAGAATGTGGGCTTCAGGGATTTGATTACCTGGTGAAATTTTTCAGAAGAAAAATTAGGCATCGGGATTTATATTCTATTTTCATGTGAATAATTGCCACGATATGGATAAGAGGTTGAATATAAACACACGTGGAGAAGTCTTAAAGAGCTGCTGATTAACTCTCTATCTTCCTCAATGGTATTTACCCGTTTCTAATCACTGCTTACGTAGTTTATCCCGCCGCCTTCCCGGGGATGCCTCACGCAGGTCTCATTACCAGCGATGGGAGTTATTCCATCCCTCCCTGCCCCGTCGTATTCCCAGCAGCTCGAAGCTCTCAGTGTCAACGTGCCTATTCTTTACTCTGCTGTGAGTACAGCCAAAATGAGGGTTTGGTCTCATTTGCCGCGGTGTAAATCAGGAGCCCCAGCACCCAAACCTGCAGCACTGCATAAAGGCAGAGGTCAAGATCAGGTGCATTTGCAAACTGCATTCGCTGCCTTAAAGGGAGGGTGTTTGAGGCTGAAACGAACCCCCTTTTTCAAGCTCTTACCACACAGGAGTCTGTTTAAACGTGGGTTTCCTCCTAATTATGAAATTCCGGACCCTGCAGCGCTGCCTATACATCAGGGAGGGGGAGAGAAAGGGGGAATTTCTGAAACTTACTGATTAGAAAGCAGAGCGAGCGGTGGCGGCAGAACATCACGTGCGGGGAAAGGCAAGCAAAGCAATGAGCTGCCTAGTTAGGGCAGAGGAGCCGTCGCAAGGCAGAAGCCTGAAATTAAGAAAAAGCGCCAGAATATTTGAGCAGGGAACAAAGAGAGTAAATTCCAGAGTAAGAGATGAAAAAAAAAATGCACTGAAACGTTTTGAAACGGAGCCATTAGGAGCTGATTGAGTCTCGGAGCTACTGTTAAAAATCAGCCGCTTGTTAGATGCGGTGATCAGCTGAGCCCTGACACTTAAGGCGTACGAGGAGGCTTGTCGAGCGGCTTCGCTCTAATTTAGAGATCTTCAGTTAATTAGAAAGCCCTCAGATTTTTCTGCAAATGCGGGTCACTATCGACAGCTTGTGCTTTTGATGCTTTCCGGGTGACAGTTGCCGGACTGACCCTCCCTTCCCGGCGCTGGCAGGGCTGCCCAGACCCTCGCCGTGTCGGGGAATTCAATCACCGCCGCCAGCGCCAGCAGGAAGTTCCAAGTAAGGTTACTCCGCTCCTACACGCTGCTTCCTCCTGATGAAATCTGCATTTGCTTAATGCTATAAATAGCTCCAGCTTCTGATTATTAGGATGGGGTTTTTTTTCCACACACACACCCCCCCTTGCTGAGTGGATGTCACAGCCAGCCCCAGGACTCTGTGGTGGGAGTTTATGGAAGGTGGCACAAGCAGAGGTTGGGAGAAGTGCTGTACGGGAGCGACTACCTGCTTGCAGGGGAGACAACCCGCTTGCATTGAACTCTTGGAGCTGTTCACTGCCCTAAGGCTTACAGCAGGATAGAGGTAGCTGCAGGGGATGGAGCCCCTGTCCAAGGGATGACATCCCCCGCCCCAGGAGCTCCCAGCACACCCCATCCCAGCCACAAGCGAGGTCTGGTGATGCTTTCTGAGCAGAAACTCCCAACAAAGCAGGGCAAATACCAACAGAGGCAACCACCGAAGAGAACAGGGCTTGTTTGGAAATGCAAGGAAACAAGTGGAAGTTACAGTGACAACCCAAAGGCAAGATGACAGACCTGCAGTCACACAGGGAGTCGGCGGCAGACACTAGAAAATTAACTCTCGGAAACAGTCTAGCATTGGCAGGGAAATGAATGAGATGATCTAAGAGATATTTTCCACCTCTAATAGGATTTGATGATGATTTTGCATAGGCTTTTGTGCTAGCCTGGCTTTTGATAAAGGCATGGTGTCTCTTTTCAACCCACATGCAAGGGAGAGATTAATAAGTTGCAAACTCGGCCCACCTCAGCTATAAATGGTTCCTGTGCCTATAGGGAAAGAAAAAAATAACCAAGCTATGACTGGGGAAAAAAAACCACCTTGGTGAACTGTGTGCAGTTAGTGCTTTTACGCCCAGGATTTAGAAAGGAGAGAAAAATTCTCCTCCAGCATCAATTTAATAACCAGACAGGGCAGGGATGCACCAAGTGCAGCCAGCTCAGACCCCCAGATCGAGATCTTTCCGGGCAGGACCTTGCTGGGAGCTGCAGGATGCAAGGGGAGATGAGACAGGGCCTCCAGCACATCTTTCAGGTCACTCTGTCCCCATGCAGGTGAAGGGGGCAGAGCCACTATCAGCTCATTTGGGAAGACCTGACGTGGACACTCAGGTTGGAGGAAGGTGAGACAAGAGGATCAGCCTCAGCGGATGAGTCAAGGTTGAATTGATAGTAAAGAATAAAATGGAAACAAGAGGTTTTAGGCATAGGAAACTGATTGTAGAGAATCCCATCTTTTTAGCAAGATAAGCGTTTTCTTACAGGAAAATGCAATTAAATGCTGTAACTGCCAGCAATTAGATACCAGTAACAGATAGTGATAAAGAAACACTCAAACACTAATCCAGACTGATTAAGTGAATAATCTGTGTAGTCTACATGGCCATGTGATGATACCTTCTCTTGGAACAAACGTCCCCTTAGTCCATGGGCAGTTCCACTGGTATTTTTCAGGGATCTAAGCCCTGCTCTCTTTAGCATCACTGGGGCAAACCTCTGGGCCTTGGTGCTGCCTAACCCTTGCACTGGGCTAAACGAACTGCTCTCATGATCTTCATCCATGAGTCTTCCTATTTTGGCTCCTCACCTTTGACAACATACCTGGGACCTTCACCATCCGTCAGCTCACGGCAGTAAAGTCAGCCCATGTCTGCTGCTGTGCATCCCCGTGCGATGGAGAACATGCAGCAATGCCGTGCCCTGCCAGCAACACCTCTACATCCACCAGGAAACCACGTGCTGATCCCCACAGGCGTCACCACCCTCATGGTCAACCCACAGTATCTGTTTTTCAGGGAAACCAGCTCATGGGGCTGAAGACAATGACAACCAGGTACATCATCCTGCACCTGGCCACAGCCTTTTGTCCACAGGGAGCATTTTGGGTTGGGAGATTGCTGTTGTTTGAGCTGCAGCCAGGTCAGGCAGCCGCCACGGGGAACCGGAGCCCCTCAGAGCGTGGCACTGCACCCAGAGATAACAAAATGACAGTTCCTGCACCCAGAACTGGCAATTATCATCATCATCTCTATTTTAAGCTGACGAGAGGGGCTGACAGTTTAAACAGGCTACTGCTTCCTACTCTTCGGGCTTAAAAGTGCTGAACATTCAGCAGGTACACAGCAGAAGTGACAACCCTCCCATGTGCCGCATAGTCTCGCGGTGCTTTTGGAAAACCACAGTGACGCACTCGCTGTTGGACTTGGCCTCGTGTCATTTGTCAGAGAGCAATAATGTTAATAACAATTAACACCCAGATGTTGCACTTAATAACACCTTGAGTCCAAGGAGCCCAGCGTGTGCTTTGCCAATGGCTATTAATACCATGAAAGCCGAAGGGGGAGCGCTTGTTGCCCCGCTTGGGATGCTGGGAAGTGTCCCAAGTGGCATTTCCCAGCTGCTTCCCTCCAGGTCCCCATTTTCCTAGGGCCAGGAGCACTTTCCAACAAGCATCAGTGAGCACACAGCTCAAACCCACTACCCAGTGCATCTCCCATTTGCGCCTGACCCACCACGTTCCACAAAAAAGATCGCTGGACACCACAGTGATGGGCGGCAGCTCCATAAAAGATAGAGAAGTCCTTGAATCATCCCTTTACCTGAATGTTTTATCAGAAAACACCTCTTTTGGGGGCAGGCTGGAAGGCAGCCGTATATACGGCTGGTCTGAAATTGCCATCAGCTTCACCTCGATACTTTTCCAATGTCCTTGGCCACCCAGTTAAGATCTGACAGCATTTAAAGATGACAGTGCTTGAGGTAATGGGACAATGCCGTAACAGGATTACAGGAGATGTGAAAGAAAGGACATACGTACGTAATGTCATTTAGGTAATGTCATCTATGAACAGGGTTTGCTGCGATTTTTGCTGACAAAGAAGTCAGTCTCACTTATATAATTCCTTTTAAACTCTGTTATTGCCATAAATAGTTTACTTCTACCTGAAAGAAAGCTTTTTAGATGCATCGTCACAAAATTTTGCCCAACTTTTCTCGCTGGTCCAAGCCAGGGTATCCTGGGAGAAAAGCACAAGCAGGGGAGTGGGGCGAGGCAGGCGGATCGAAGGACTCCCTGCCACCCTCCCAAACTAGCTCGCAGCACCCAGACTTCTTAAGATCCTCCCAATTAATTTCCACCCAGCCATTTCCTCCCCGCGCCCTCTTTCCATCAGTATTCCCTTTCAGTCCCACCGCAGCTGCCCCCGAAACAGCTTCCTCATTGTCCCCCACCAGAAGTGGTGTATGTGTGCCAAGCGACTGACCGCAAACAAAAGCTTGTTTGACCAACGCTTGTTCCGAAACAAAACCCCGGCTGGAGGAGGAAATCCCAAAGAGGAGGGGGGATTGATGCTGGGACAATTTGGAAGGCGAGCCCAGGCGCGCTTGCCCCCGGGGACTCGCATTCTTGCCAGACAATGGTGTCTGGCCTCCCCATTCACCGCCTGCCTAGCACCCCTCCCCAAAAATTCCCCCCCTTAAAGCCGTGTTTATAATATAGTCTGATAAGCGGGAGAGATGCCGTTAAATTGAGCCTGCAACCATCTCGTGTGTGGTGCCTGAGGTGTCTCGGGGCTGGAGGGTTGACAATAGAAGAAGGCACTGAAGGACTTGGGAGAAGGGGTTTTGGAGCTAGGAAATATTGGGAGGGGTCACATCCTTCTGCCCTGGATGGTGAAACCTGGGTGTCTGTGAGGTCCCTACTCCTACCACCCCCTTTCTCCAGGAAAATCGACTTTTTTCTGAGCAAAATGTTTCTTTCCAACTCCACTGCCTTGCCTTAGATGACTCTGCTCCCAGAGCGGGGTGAAAGTGGCTGTTATGAAAAAGCCAAGCCTTTGCCCCCCACACATCTGCCTGCCATGGGCATGTGAAGTTACCGATTAAGAGGAAACACCCTGCCTGGGCAGGCAGCCCCCTCCCTCGATAAGTACAGTTGGAAACCACAGGAGTTGCACAGGCCGGCTCGCGCGCCCTACGCCGGCCTGACCATCTTATCCGTTAATAAACAGACGCTCAGGTCTCCGTCGCATTGAGCAACGTTGACATCTGCCCGTTTAGGCAACGCGTTGGGCAGCAGCTGGGTTTGCGGCCGGCCGCGTTTGCTGCAGGTTCTTGTGGGGGAAGGATCCTACTGCCTTGTCTGTCTGCCAGCCCGGGCATGCATTCCTGATGGAAGAAGCTCATAATAAACACGGATGAAGTTCCTTGCAAAGTTATAATACTCAGTCCCTGAACGGCACTTCCCTGGCCAGCTGCAAGCAAGATGTCCCCAGGGACAGATGTCACCACCCCCTGTACCAGGTAGAGATGGAGAAAGGGCAGGAGCAGCTCAAGTCCTTCCTCCTGTACCTGCACACCAGTCACCGACTCTGGAGAAGAAAAGCTCTTGCTGTGATTAAAAGCCATTTTCTAAAGCGTATTTGCCGAGGCCACTCACCTATGTGAATGGTTGCACACACACACATACATTCTTATTTCGACCCCCCAGAAGTGCCTGTGAGGATGCAGCATTAAGGCATCTCCAGAGGGACAGAGTGGAGGAAAGAGCAAGGAGGACAGGTGACCACTTTGAAACCCATCCGCTCCAGCAACACCGCCCACAAGAGACCAAACGAAATGCTTCTGGCCAACAGAGCCATGCTATATATTGAGCAATACACCACACAGACTTTTGGGTTTTGTGAAATTAGTAACACTGCCTTAAACTTGCCCTTAGGATGGACTGCTCTGTCTGCAGGCTCTGAAGCTGGGATGCTGAAGTTGCAGAGCACATCCCTGCTGGAAACTAAAAGAAGCTGCCAGGGAAACATGTGCAGCCCTCCCAAGCTGATGAGGCACTTCTAAGCACTACCTCACTACTTCCAGAAACACAGCCCTAACCGTCCTTGCCCCAGCAAAGCCTCAAATAACTCTGCAAGGAGGGAGGGGTGCTACCCCATCCCATCCACCACAGCCAGCCACATCAGCAATCCGCATCTCGTGGCTCAAGGAAATGATTTTTAACCAAAGGAGTGCAGGTGAAATTTCAGGGAAGGGGTTATATTCCTGTAAGAAGGCGGTCAGAAAAACAGGGTTAATGCCCTTGTTATCTGGTTAACCACATTGCTGCACCCTGCATGGCCCATCCAGAGATACTGGCCAGTTGGGCAAGCAGGAATGCTGCGGCGCCGGGTGCTGCAGGAGCAGTGCCAACACAGCAATACCACCAAATTAACCAGCCACCATGGAAAACCTGGCTCTAATGCTTAGTGTGAGCATCAGGAGGCGATTCCCCCCCTTCCTGACTCATTCAATCCTTTTCTTGCACCCTGTCTCATCTGTCCGAGATGCTGCTCTCTGCTACCTAAACTGCTACGTAAAAGGCTGCTGGAGCACCGGCCGCTGGACCTGGTGTCTCAGACACTGCTCCAGGAGGCCAGAGCTGAGGCATGCATGACTCATTTCTAAATTATATATTGTGTTTGGGGTTTTTTTTTTAAACTTAAATAGTGTTAGGCAGGAATCCCACAACAATTTGCTTTGCTTCTTTGATCGTGGGATTGTTACTCCTCTTTCCTTGGGGAAAAACATGCCCTAAAAGCAAATAAATGCTGCACCAGAACAGCCCACTCCTTTGAAACCTCTGGAGATACACTTAGAGCTGTTGGACGACACACGCTCATCCCCAAAAACCAAAACGACCCTGAACTGTGACACTGAAGGGGGCCTGCAGCACCCTGGCACTCCACTTTCACAACCTTGCAAACATTTTTCCAAACTCCTCAACTTGCAAGTAAGTGTGTACCAGGACGTGCAACTGCTATCAGCAGCTTTCTCTGCCAGGGCTGGGGCAGCTACCGAAGTGCTCCCACCCTGCTCCGGGACAGCCGCTTCTTTCCACTGACGGTGTCCAATCCATTCAAATAACCTTCACGAAGCCTCCAGCCTTCACAGAATCACAAGGCTTTAAGATCATTAAGTCCAACAGTTCCTGTCCTATGCTAAACCATATTCTAAGTGCCTCATCTACCCATCTGTCAAACACACCCAGGGATGGTGACTCAACCCCCTCCCTGGGCAGCCTGGTCCCCACCACTGACTCAAACTTTTGTTGGTTTTGTAGATCTGGAATAATCCCTTCGGCCTCACAGCAGCAAGCAGAGAGAATCTTGTCTGTGTGGATTTGATCTGAAGCAGGGGACTGAAGTCCCACCTCCCAAATTTCATCCCAGAGTGCCAGTAGGATGCCACAGAAAAACCACAGATGCGTCGAGAATCACTGTTAAACCACACATCAGTAACAACCTACATGGATATTTGGCCTAACTTCCAGCAGAGAAGGCACAAGATGAGTTCCCTTCCATTCCTAGTCCAAATCCACTTATATCTGGCTTCGCACCCCCCTGCACATAAGCTCCCACAAGCCCCCCCAGTCTCTCCTGTCATTTCCCTAGCTGGGGCCTGATGTGATGGCTCAGTCGATAGGAAGCCTCCCACAACCAGCTGCAGATTTGGGTCTGTGAGAGACCCAAGGGAGGAGCAGCATGTCAGGCTAAGGTGGGAATTTGCAGCCTGGCATTAAACCACAGCTCTGAAATGCGTGGGGCGGGGGGGGGAGGAGGTACCTCTTCGCCCCCCTTTGCAGGTGGCCAGAGCTTGTTCAACCCACAGTTTCACTCCGTGGCTGCTCTGAGTCAGCGCCGTGCCACGTGATTGCACGAATTCAGTGCTAAGCCTGAACTAATACAGCCAGCCTCTCCGCAGGGCTTATCAGCTCAGGCTGGGTGCTGCATGGGCTCGCCACCTACCCTGCTCCTGGCTGGGCGATGGCACGGGTCCAGCCAGCTCTGAGCACGAGCAGAGCTCACTCACATCCACTGGCAAAACATCCATGAGCCGCAAGAAGTACAGCCTCAGAAACCCTGGAAATCTTGATAGCTTTTCATGTTGTAATAATGCAATTCAAAAGACTATCGGGATTGTATAAATATTTGTACAGACACTTATGGCTGTAGCAGTCAGATACTCCATCCCCCTGAATCAACCAATCCCTATCTCCTCACCTCCAGCTACAGGAGTCCGCTCACCAATACCATGCAACCCCAAACCCCAACATAACCATCTACAGAGCAAAACATAAAGCCTCTGTTTATCTAAATAGCCTCCACCCTCTAAAACATAAAGCCTCCATTTATATAATTAACCTCCATCCTCTACCATCCTTATTTGCTGGGTGGCTCTCAGCAAGGTAAACTGAAAAAAGAAAGCAGGATCAGGTTCCCAGCCCACGAGTGGGATGGACGCTTCAGCTGAGGAATTAATTAATTAATTGTTATTAATGCCGTGAATGCTCGCTAGGAAATGTTTGTACTTCACCACTGTAATTAAATATTCTCACTCATGCAGCTCTCAGCCTTCCTAAATTAGGATTGTGTTTTATAGACCAGTTCAGGGTTTGGGATTTTTTTTTTTAATAAGAAAATACTTTCACACTGAATTTTTCATTTTCTGCTGGCACGGGAAGGCAGGAAAAGGTCTGTTAATATTCATGCCCATTTTCCTTTCTAAACAATTACAATACAAATTTTTTCAGCAGCATGTACTGTTTTCATAATGAAAAGTCCTCTGTCGTTTTTGGTCGGGTACAAGCTTGATCTTGACAACTGAAGCAGGTCTCATCACCCTTCCCCGTGTGAGTACTTATGCTATTTCCATCCCTGTGAGCTAAACAGCAAGTTTCTTGATGAGTAGGTACCTAAAACAAGGCATCTCTCACCCAAATCAATGGGAAAACTCATTCAAGGAAGGACTGGCTCCAAGCACAGGGTCTCCAACACCTAACCCTAATGACGGAGTAATTTCTAGTCCCTTTACTCAAGGTTCAACCAGCTGCTTGCAAAAAATGGGCAGCAGAATCCAGCTCTCCATGAAGTGGGTCAGAAGATACACAGGATTATTACTAATTTGCAAAGAAAGCACCCGAGACATAACGTAATTCCACCAGATTTTATCTCTTTTTACTCACAATGGGCAAATACCAGGGGAATCACCCAGCAGAAGGCTTCTCACCCACTCTGAAGGAAACCGGACCCTGCTCCTACCTGCCGGAGCCACCCTCTGAGCCACACAGCCCCTGCTCCCCATCTGGGTAATTAACCACCAGACCAGGTAAGCTTCACCTGCATCCCCTTTCCCAGAAAATAAAGAAGCCTTGCTGCTTGGGGTCAGGGATTTCATTTAATCTTCTCTTTCCCCCCAGATGGACGTGCTCTATTGCTCCGTTTTGCCATCCCCAGCCATCACTGATTTAGCTAATGTTCCATTCCAGCAGGAAACATCTTAACTCTGAAGATCTGATGATTGCCCCAGCAATCAGTTGTTCAAATAGTTGAAAATTAAGACTATTGCACACAAAGTAAATTAAGTAATTTTCTACCCTCCTAGGGTCTCACAAGTCTATCAGATTTCCCACGACTGGTATGTCACGCTGCCTCATTACTGTACGGAAAATACCGCTCCATGAGTCCTTTAAGTGGACTACCCTCAAAAGACTCCGTGAGGGGAGGGGGAAAGGATCTTTGCAAACACAGATCCCATGGCAAATGAAACAAAGAGCAGAAGACAATCGGCTGAGCATGTTTATCCGCTCCCGTGCTCAACTTCTTATGCTGCATAAACCTCTGAGAACCCCCAGAAGGGTGAGGCAAGCTGTTCCTTGTGACACCAACTTTTGTCGACAGCGATGGGTTTGTTCGCAAGGATACCAGGAGAATCGGGGAGGGGGGGGGGGAAGAAGGGGGGAAGCAAGATGCCCTCCAACTTAAAAAGACCAGAATCTGGTCCTAAACCAGGTACAGCTTCAGCATCCTGAACACAGCAGTCCTCCCCTCCCCAGCTCCATCTCCTTCCTAAAATAAGTAAGCAAGGCAGCTTGCAAGCCGTGACTGATGATTTTTAAATAAGCACTTTGAACTCAGCCTGCAAACATTCCTACCACAACGCTATGGGATGCTCTCTGCTAGCTTTAGCCATTAAACCAAGCCTTCAGCACGGGGACGGTGCTGCACCGCTTCCCGCCGCTCCCTGGATCCCTTCCACCCTGGCTGCGGCATCTCAGAGAGGTTTTGTTCTCGAGCCCAAACAAGCTGGAATCGTTCCCAAGCGTTTGGAAACCTTGAGCAGAGCAATAAGCACTTGGCATTATGGTAATCACCTGGTGGTGGCCGCTGTAACTTCAGTTTTCTGTGGAGAATTTCATTGAAACCCTCTGGTTTTTGGACTATTTTTAGTTTGCAGCAGAAACTCTCCCTGGTTGGGCTCGGGCCAGAGGTGAGCTTTTGTAACATGAAGAAAAAAGTTAAATCAGTCATTTCTTTTCAGCTAAAAAGAGAGGGGATAGGAAAACCCCACCGGCAACAGCTTTTTAAGACAGTTAGTCACAAGTTACCAAGCGAGGGGACAAACGTCCGCCCCATGTCTCCATGCAAATCAGGCCCTCAAAGAAACGACGCTTTATAGATTGGTGGGGAAAGGGAGAGGAAAAGAAAGCAAATGCTATTAACAGAGTTAAATATTGTAGTACATGCTGCAAATCATGTCTGGTAATCGCTTTTTGTGCTGTGTTTCTTCAGCAGAAGCTGGCCCATGAGGCCAGGGCCCACCATGGAGGTCCCTCAGGATTCCTAGGGAAGCCACCGTCAACCTGAAAGATGGAGGAGAAACTGGAGCTCTTAGGTTCTTCCATCCTGGGGGCCTTCTAGAAAGTCTGACTTTCCAAAAACACCACCCATGACCACCCCAGAATGCCAGGTTCACTAGGGGCGCCTCAAGTTGAGAACTCACATTTCAACACCACTTGTCCTTCACATCTCTTCACCACCTTATTCCTCTGGCTTGTGCAAGCATGGACTGTGGCAGTCCCTTCTGCTCCCTCAGGCTCTCCCTGCTCTCACTTCTCACCTCAAATCCAGCCATTAGTGAAGCCACATTCACAAAAACCTCTTGCACAGGCATGGAAATCACCTGCCTGGATCAGAAAACTTCACCTATTCTCCACAACCAGAAAAATCCCTTCCTTCCATCCATGTTGGTGTTTGTTATTAGGACAGGAGCACCACTGGCTGTATCTACATCAGCATTTTCATCTAGAGGAGATGCCACAGTTGTCTCCACTTGCTGTGTTTGGGTTCAGCGTAGCTGAACAAAAGTTTGTGTGCATTTTTATCAAGTGCTTTGCAAGGGAAACTAAGCAGGCTTCACACCCCCTCCCTGGATGTACCAGGCATTCTCTGAGCCCCGCTGCAGGCACAGGAGCCCAAAGCAGCGATGGGTCCTGTAGGCAGACTTGGACAAGCTTGGTGCCTATGAGAACACAGCAAGGCTGGGGTAGAGCTCCCAAAGACAGCATCGGGGACCCAATCCTGGGTGTGCAAAAGGCCACAGGATGAAACCTGGGTCCAAGCAAGGCCTGAGCAAAAAAGCTACATGCTGGAGAAAGCAATGAGTAAGACTGGGTAGAAAAACACGGCTACTCCTCAGCCACCTGCTAAAGCCTTGTGTTGTCAGAGAAGGTCTGTGGTGACCTAGACCTGCACAGTTATTCCTGCTACCCCTAGAGCCCTCCCTCAGTATTTGGAGAGATCACCTGCTCAGAAAAGGTGTGATTTGGGGAAAAACCCACACCTCAGGTGACCATCCCAACCCAGATAAGCACAGGGAGAGGTATCCCAGCACACGAGTAGCTGCACAGAACAGGTGGACACATCCCAGTGCTGAGCCCGACGCGTTTTTCCTGGCTTGTTTGTGATAGGAGAACCTGAGAAACACCAGGAACCTGCTCACCACCAGCTTATTTCCAAACACTTCTCACTACCTGGGTGTTTAGGTCTTGCACATGCCCCCCTGTTCCTCCTCCATCCCTCCCAGCAGACACCCAGAAGAACATCACCCACCGCAGCACAAGAATGTTGCCCAAGCTGCGACTTTCCTCTGGTTACTCCTTATCTATCCCCGAGCCCTGATAAAAACCCACCTATGACCTCCTGTTCCTTTTATTTTACTACTTTTTCTTTTGAAACTGGAGCCATTCAGCTCTCCAGATCCTAAAAGGGAGCAGCAAAAAGCCCAGAGTTTCTCCTGATAGAAACGCCAGAATTCTAACATTTTCCTTGGAAATAGGTGGGTGCAGAAGGCACCGGTACAAACCAAACCAAACAGCACCAGAGCAGTTCCTCCCACCCTTCCCTAACCCAGCCTGCTATTCTTGGGCACCGTCAAACTGAGGAATTTTCCCTCTCCCTCCTCCTGACAATACGTTATTTGAAAATGTTTACGCTGAGGATTAAATCCCCATCCGGGCTGGAGAGCGTGGTGGCTCATTCACAGCTTCTGCTCTTGGGCAGTGCTTCCTCCCTCTGAGCTGGCTCTCGGAGGCTGTTTTGCAGCTCCAGGGCTGGAGAAGGCAGCCCGGAGTCGGAGCCCGCAGGTACAATCCGGTACCGCAGCTGGCAAGCTTGGGAAATCACTGGGTGCATGACCAAGAGGGTTTCAGCTGGACAAACATTTTCTCCACGTTGGCTAAGGTACGGCTGCCTCTCTGCCCTCCTGCAAAGCACCAGCTCACCCCTTATCTCTCCATCGGGACTCGTAGGGACGGTTGTTTTTCCGATCCCAGCGTACCGGATCAGGCCATTCAGCCACCCAGCCAGATAACTCCCTGGCAGCTCCCTGGGACACCCACAGAGGTTTGCTGCCAGGACAGTGCCCAAACTCAACACAACTGCAAGCCCTCACGGTGAAGCATCCCATATCCCCCCACAAAAACACTCAACAGAGTCGCATTTCCCCACCAGCTTCCCATGCCGAGATTTATATGCAGACACTTATAAATGTATTCCATTATAGCCTTTGCAAAACTACATTTCAACCTAAACATTCAATTAATGTAATTAAATTGCTACCTGGCGGTATTATCTAATTTCACTTTGGATCTGTGCTATTGAAAAGCATGTGTCTCTTAGCACTCCGACTGGCAAGACATGTGATAAACAGACCTATAAACATGTTGGCTCAACTGAGCTGTTTAAAAATAAATTAGCAAACTATAAAAATAAACAGTAACATACATATGTACTCAATTATGAACTAAGTCTAATTTTTGTTCTGAAATACTGTCTTTGACCTTAGTCATAAACAAGCACTATTAAAAAAACATAATATCTCAACAGACAGAAGGGCAGGGATTAAACACTCATCGAGCGTGGCAGGCTGCAGAATAAAGGATGAAAGGAAAGAAGAAAAGAAAGGAAGAATTAAAAGCCGNNNCGGGGGGGGGGGAACTCACCCTTTATTAAATGCAGCAACCTATACCCACCGCAAGTGTTTATGTTGATTAAAGCTGCTTAGATTCGAGCCAAAAAAGTTAAGACCTGGTGAAGTGCATATGGTTAAAAGCCTTCTAAGATCTTGAGGGTAAGGGCTGGGGAGTGGTGGAGGGAGGAAAATCTATCATCTTAACTCACAGCATGGTTTTGGGGGGGAAAGGGGCACAGGATCCAAGGAGCCACCTGCAGCCATCAGCTGCCCAGGTGTAAACCCTGCTACTGACTTGCATCAGCCATCGGAAAAAATGTGGGAGAAAGGTGGGAACTGGCCTCACACGAGCCACACCAGAGGGGTTGGGGGCAAATCAAACCAACACATTTTTTATTTGAAGACCATAGATCAGTGTCCAGGCCATGGTTTTGCCATTAAGGTAGCTCTCCCTTAAGAAAAGGAACTAGAAGCTGCACTACAATGGCCAGCACTGTTATATTTTTCCCAGAAAGGATGAGAAGTTGATGCACAAAAGGCACCTCTTGCACCCAGGTTAGAGGTTCCTCAAGGTTTTCAGGCTACACAGGGGAACCCAAAGTCCCTCCCCACACACACAGCCACAAGCAAAACTTCCCAAGAAACCCAAAATCACCAACAATAGCAGCAGAGCAACCGGCTAAGTGCTTCTTCATCGCAGAGAACCAACCTAAACCACCAACTGCCGGCAGCCTGCCTCCCTCAAAAAAACCTTATATAAATAAGAAATGGGAGGTAACTCGTGTTCATCGACACACAGCCTGGGAAACAGGCAGGGAGAGGCGGGCGGAAGAAAGGCTTCGCCCCAGGCCAGCTCCTCACCAGCAGTGAGACACGTAGACCCAGCCGCGCAGTCAATAACGAGGCAGGGTCTGACATTTCCACGAACAAGAAGGGCCGCCAGTTGCTGAGACACAAACAAAACATCCACAAGGCACATTTTTCGAGGGATGCAATGGGAAAGGTCCTTAAGGAGCCAGCGACGGAATGCTTCCCCCCCACACACACACTCCCCTCCCTACAAGAACCTCCACATCGGCATCAACAGGGCGCCGGAGAACTCTGCACAATGGAGGAAGCACCGACTGGAAGACAAAAAAAGAGGGTGGAAATAAAGACAGGCAGGGCTGTGCTGGGTCTCGGGGTGATGTGGGAAGACCAAGCAGTTTAAGCAGTGAGGGAGTCGCTCCCACCCATAAGAGCTGGCATGCACTGCTGCTTGGTGGGGAGCAGCAATGGCCTCTCCTTCATGGTACTCGGCACTGTCAACAAACCCAAAATGGTCTTCCTTCATTTCTGCTGCAAGTATTTGCTGGGTTCCTTCCCCCCACCCCCTTTTTTTTTGGTTTTAATTCTGCAAATAAATGTCTGTCATTCCCTTAAGCTACAGCTGGATGCTGCCGCTCGTGACTGCCCGCTCGTGACTGCCCGTGGATGATCAGTCACATGGCAAAGAGCAAAGCGTTGGTGCAACCAGAAGCTGCTCTGTGTTGGGGCTTCTCTGTGACTTGGCAGCAGGAACACCTCCTGTACCTGGACTGACCAACACCTCCTCAGATGTTAGAGCCATGTTTTGCTACGTGCCACAGCTGTCCCCTCGCATGTCTTACAGAGTCAGGTATCTCACACACGTTTTAAGAGCAAAACAAAGGCATTGACAGCTCCCATCCAGACTATCCCGCTCCTTTCCTCTTGTAGTTGAGACCCAGCCATGTCCCAAGGCCACCTCCCCAGCCCAGAGCTCACCCTGACTGAGAAGACATCTCCGCTGCCAAATGTCAACAATAAAAAAATTGCAATTACATCAATGTGCCAGTTTGAAAACAAATGCCATCTTCTGCCCATCCTCCCTGCTCTGTCACCAGTAAAACACTCAGCAGCATTATTCACGCAGGCACAAAGAGCTAATGGCTACCTGCTAACGTGTTCCATCACGCTAATATTCTTGTTCCGATTCCGACAGTTCCCTCTTTGTTATTTTAAGCTAAGGGAGAGCTAAGCTGGGCTGGGACTGAAGGCTGCAAGAAGTACAATCTATATAAGCTGCAAAATTAAAGACACTGTTTCCTGTCACTCTGCACCACTTCGTGGAGCCAAGCTCTCTTCCAGGCTCTGAGAAGCTGGAAGTGTGGGAGCATAGAAGGAGCCTGGGAGGATGGTAAGCCGTTACTGGAAGGTGCTGTGACTTCTTGCCTGAGGCCCCTGTGTTTCAGGGCTGCTGAGATAGGAGAGAGCAATGTGAATGACAACATCCAAAGTACTGGATGGCCATTCCCATCTGACTTCAGGGGTGAGTCTTTGAGACTAGAAGATCTGCTGGTGCAAATTGGGCAGAAGGGTGCCCTGATTCCCACCCCCAAGGGTTGCCCTGGGGGTACAGACCATTCACTGGCTCTTCTGGATGAGCAAAGCACAAAACTGACTATCACCTTAGCGGGGCACCCACTGCCCAACCTCTTCCACACTCAAAAAATACGTTGGGCACACCTCTGTACTGCCTTCATTGAGAACACTCCATGGAGTAACATCAAGTGAAAACCGCCTCAGGTGAAAGAGCCTGTTGCTCTGTGACTACCAAGAGCATGGGTCATAGCCGTGATCTGATTTCCATGGAGCAGAAGAAGAACAGAAGCTCTTTGGTCTGCAAGGCTGCCACAGCTCCACGGCGATACCCAGCGGCTTTGAGCGTACAAACAGGGATGTTTCCTTTCCCCAGCTTTGCCACTGTTTATTACGACAAATTAAGAGCACTAACAAGTCTTACTGGAGCCCATTGCAAGGAGGTGAAGAAACAGGACTTATCTGATGCAATCAGCAAGGTAACACTAACTCCCAAGTCCCAGTTCAGGCAAAATATAGACAAGTTACCAGAGGGGATGGGTGGAAGCTCAAGGGAGAGTCAGGGCTGCTCTAGTCCAACCCACAACACCCGAGAGGAAAGACCAGAGAGCTCAGCACAGAGTGGGTAATTCCCTGCCTGCTTTATGTCTTCTGCTCCTTCCAGGGCCTGCCATTCTGGCCAGGCCAGAGAGAGAACACGGGTTTGGGTGGACCTCTAGTCTGACCCAAAATGCCCTAGTTTTGTATTTTTTATGAAGAAGATTGCTCTACGGTACAGGTAGGTGAGGGAGACCTTTATCTGCAGGCTTCACCACCTATGCCCTGTCATAGGCAGCATCACGATGGGGGGAGGTTGCCTCACCTGCAGACCCCACCTGTCCAAGCCGTGCTGCAGACACAGCAGCCAGTGGCCGGTGTATCAGATGACAAACACAACGTGAGTGACAAAGGCTCCTCCAGCACAGGGTAGAGACGCATGGGAAGGCAGGCTGATGCCTGATGGGTTTTCCCTCCCATGGGGTCATTCCTTCTCAGCACACTGCAGTCCTCAATACTCTGCAAAGCTCCAGCACTGCTCTGCTTGGTCTGCTAACAGGTTTTTGACCCTCTGCTTAGGGCCACGGGCTCTTCCACCACCAAGGAGGGAGCTGCTCCAATCACCTAAACGCTGGCTGAGCCAAGGGGCATAATTGGGAAAACAAACCCTCACATTTCTAAGGTTGCTCCCATGTTGACCCAAGTCCAGCCACTGAGATTGATTGGCTTGAGCATCTCAACATCAGCTGAAGGTTCAGACTCTCATGGCAAGCCACTGATGCCTCCAGGATGCTGACCATGATGGGCAAGCACAGCTCCCTGGGGCAGTCATTAGCCAGGGGACCAATTACTTGCAGCAAGTCCCCATGTCACTGTGCCCATGGGGTGAGTGGGACAGGAGGGTTGGGCGCCTGCGCGGGCAGGTTTCCACCGCAAACTGGGTTGGGAGGCATGGAAAGGCGGGAGCGCTGATAGCATTTTCGAGGGAGTATGAGATAAGAGGAGGTGGAGTTTCCTGATAAAGAGGATTTCCCTGCTCAAATATCAAAGGATTCACACTAAGAAAAGGGGGGAGAAGGGGAATTACATCAGTCTGAGGCACACTTTCTCTTTTAAACTCTGACCTTCTATTGTCTGTCTTCTTGACTAGGATTTAAAGGCCCTTTGTTGGGCTGTGTTACATGGTGTGATCTAGAAAGCCGACGCAGACGAAGCACCGTGGGCTTTCGGCTGTGCCTCCGCTCGGGCTCCCCCCTTGCCTACACGGGACTTGAAGGCATTGAGCCAGCTCAGATAAGTCAGCACTTTCTATCAACACCCTTTCGAAGCCGAGCCGTGGCATGTCCTCCCAGCACCCCACTGCTACACCTCTTCCAGCACAGCCAACACGGGACGGTGAAACCAGGCCTCACGCCAGTGGAGGTCCTGGCAGGCTGGTGGGCTACTCCATCGCACAGGCCTGCTCTTGCCTCTGCTCAGCTTCCCTCCAGGCTCTCCCAACGGCGTCCTTCCCGCCCCAACCACAAATGAATGGGTGAAGAGCAGGTGGCGGAAGCGTAACAGATGCCTAAAATGGTTTAGAGTGATCTACGAGCATCTTTTGGTTATAATGCTCCATTAATGTGACATTTATGTGGAGTAATATAATACCGCTCACTTATGAGCACCTACACCAGGCAGTTAGGCCTCCCTGCACGCGATGGATGAGGCAGATAGCCGGCAGGGTTTCGGGATGGCCGGGGACCTTACAGACAAGGTCACAGGCAGCCTGTGCATAGGGGATGGGAGGTCCCTGTGCTCCAAGGCAACGTGCCAGGTACCACAGCCACTGTCCCAGAGGGAGCGGAGTGCAGGTAGGGAGAGGAGGAAGGAGCAACACCTCAGGAGGCAGAGCTGGAGAGAGTTACAAACAGGGAAAAAAACAACCCATGGCTTGCACCTATGGGACTGAACGGCCCCTCCTCTGCAGAACAGGAAACAATACCCAAGCAGGGTCTGACCCAGCCCCAAAGGCACAGCCTTGCTGTCATCTCCAAGCGAGCTGCAGCGTAGTTCGAGCATCCATCTGGTTTTATATAGCAGGCAGTGCTACACTCTGCAGCTAAATGCACCTTTAATGTCACGCAGGCCTAATAAGGGCTCCTGTTTTGTTATCCTGATTTATAAACATCGCTGCAACGGGCCGGAGAAGGGACCGTCTCACAACCACATGCTTTCGTTATTCCCCACAAATGACTTGTTTGCAGCTTCTGAACTGCCTAATTTATTTCACCCCTACATTTTGGCCATTCATCTAGTCTCTTCCTAATGGTGCTCCGAGTGCTGACACTTTGGGAAACGTCTAAAACGCTGTAACCCTTACACGGCCCCACAGAGGTGAAAGGACCAAGGGCAACTGCTGAATCTTCCCAGAACAAGAGAAGGATCATCCATCTCCTCCTCCCTCCTCCCCACCCTCCATTCCAACCACGGGCACTGTTCTCACCTCAGTGTATTTGAGTGAAACACAAAATAGGGTGATAGGAAGCCATCTCGGCTTCTCCAGATGATGAAGGGATCATGCAAAGACCACAGCCCGTACCAGGGAACCCAGATCTTCCCTGTGCTCCTACAGCTCTGCCCACAAGAGAAAGCATCTGAGAAATCAAGGGGCTAGCTGAATTCAGGCTGGGGCAATGCCATCAGGACAAAAGCCAGGGAAAATAAATTGGCATGCTCCTCCATCTTGGCAAATGGAGAAGGAGTGAAATCAGAGTTTGGAGCCTGATCCAAAACCCAAGTCAACTGAGTTTGGTGGGTTTTGACAGCATTTTTCATCATTTCAGGTGCACGCTGGTTAAAAAGCGAACAAGCAAAGGCATTCCCTTTGTCTGCCTAGCAAATGCAGTTGACAGCTTTCAGCATTAAGGAATAAATGCACAAAAAGTATCTCAGGGTGCTGTCCCCAGCCTTTCCCTAGATACCTAGAAATCCAGAAGAGGCATCTGGCATCCCAAGGATGGATGGGTGGGGTGAGGACACGGGAAGCATCACTGAAGGACAGGCAGCATAAACATCGGACAAACTCCTACCCACAGATTAAAATCACGCCGCAGGTGTTTTCCCCACGTTTCACACTGCTTGGGTACCTTGAAATCCGTGCACGCAACCAGAGTCACGACACACCAGACCTTCAGACGTGAGAGTTGCAGATTAAGAACATGTTGGAACGCTTACTGTGTCCAGTGCCAAAAATGTGTCTCTAACCTGTAGGAAGAAATGGGTGTGGAGCCGCTCGCAGAGAGATCATTGCGCTCACATGGCAGGGTACAAGGTCCCCCCTTTGTTTCTCCCTTGGGAGAAAAACAGTGGCTAAAAGATGGTCGAGGAGCAGTTAGAAAAGCACCTACAGCCAGATGGGAAAAAGAGGTGGGAATCACAGAAATCCCATGTGGTTTGTGAAGATGAAAGCCACCGCTTCGCCGTGGACTGATATGAACCGCTGCTCTCCGTGCTCGGCAGAGCGTGGTGCTTGCCTCTTCTTTTTGGAGACTTGGGGTCACCCCCTGTGTGGCACTCAATCACTGTGAGGAGATACAAAACCGTACTACAAAGCCTAAAAGTTATTTCCTGGGAATTGAAGCTCAATTTACAGCTCCCAGGACTCAAGGGTGTGTTTGAGCGGCCCTTTGTTGCAGGGTTTTGTCAAGGTCTGTTCTGACTTGTCCCCTGCGTGGTTGCGCAGTAATTCTTGATACTGATAGTCAATTACTTTGTTCGAGTCGCTCAAACACTGGCTAGTTTGGGGGTTATTTCCACCCCCCCTCCTCCTTCTCAGCGTGGTTAATCCAGGAAAGACAACACACAGCTAAACCAAAGGTGGTAACACCTGGCCAAGCTGGGCTGGGGTCTGTGGTGCTGCCCTCCAGCTCTGCCAGGCACCTTCCCCTTAGCCAGCACAGGTAGGACCTGCAGGTCCAGGGTCCACAACTTCCTTCCTGATGGGATAAGCACCTACCCAGGTAATCTCATTACAGCCATTGTTCTCAAAGGTTAATAAATACTTACCAGGATGAGTAAAGGCTCTGCAATCTGACCTCAACGCAGCAGAAACGATTGCTCAGGGCCAAATTTTCATACTCTATTATGCTGAACCTCATCTTCCTCTGCTAGCAGAGCAGCGTTAGCGCCAAAAGAAATGGGAATGCTTGCAAAGAAGGTGTTGGCCCCACTTCTGGCCTCAAGTTTTCATGTTACCATCATGGTGATAGCTCTGAAAATTAGCAGATGCTGCCAGTTCCTTAACAAATACATGACTAAATTATTCCGAAACAAGAGCAAAACCAAATTATCCGAAGAAAATTCAAGGAGATGCTTTTTCTCTCCAATTTCAACAAGGAGAAGAAAATAATTACAAGTTTTTGTTAATTTAAGGAAAGGCTTCACTTTTTCTTCCATCAGAGATGAGGTGTGAATTATGCAAATGCGACTCGAATTTGACTGGGTTATTTACATACTGTAGCCCCAACGGCTAATGTAAATTTGAGGGTTATGGAATCCAAAATCATCTTTCCAAGAGCTCCTTAGAAAGGACAGCAGCCAGCAGCCTCCCCAAAGCCAGGACCACACAACTCCTTGGCACACACGTTGGACATCCCCATATCAAGACATCAGCGCTCAGTAAAATCCTCCCAAACTTGCAAAATACCCCGGGGGCCAGGAGAGCTTTCCATGCCAACAACATACACATCAAAGTGATGCTACCAATGGTCAGTTGGGATGATTGAAACACACTATCCACTCATTGCAAAACTCATGTATGGTGAGGTGTACCTATAGATGTGCCCAGAAATCCATACGAAACCACGGATCTGCGCAGGGTAATGGATCTTGCCACAATAAACAAAATTCTAAACAACCTAAACCCATTTAGATTTTGGGTCAGTGACCAAAAGTGTTCTGAATTTCTCTTCTGCTTTTGCCAGCCAAAAACTGTCCCTAAATTCACCCAATCACACTTTCCATCCAAAACGGCTGCCATTCTTTAGATGGGCACACTACCATGAGCTGAAATTAAAGAGACCAAGTCCTACCCCTGCAACTAAACAGCCATCACAGCGAGTTGAATTATTTGTGACTCTCCCAAAGTCCCCAGGGAATGAAGGAAAGCCCCAGGACCAAAACTTGGCTGGACTCACTGCACATCCTCGTAGGCTGCTCAAGGTCTTCAACTTGCCAGGGGCTGCAAGAGACAACCAGGATCCCAGGTGGAGGCTTGCGTGGTACTTGCATCACAGCTCTGTCCCTTCTCCCACCACCATCCCGACCTCATAATGAAAGGTGGCGAGTTTAATGTGATTATCAGTGTTGGCAGAGAAACCAAAGAGGTGGTTCCACGTTGCTCTTTGCCCACAAAAACCTTGGCTCCAGAGCCTCCAAAACTATCCCTCTTTCCATTGGCATAGTAGAGACACACAGCACCTGCGCATGCTCCCCTGGGACGCACCCTGCACACAAACCACAGACAGACAGATCTTCCCATGCCGTGGGGCAACTGAAGAGGAAGGATTGCGATGAACGGGGTGCAAGATTTGAGGGGAGGCAGGCCAGCCTGCCAAGGCTGCACACCAATCAATGCAGAGATAGAAAGGAAAATGACATTTGCTTATGCCAGTTGTTGAACCCAAAGCCATTAGAAGATGCCAATCAATTCATTTAATCCAGCAATTACCTTTTCCACCATTGGCTTTTTCCTCCTAGTTCCACCCAGCTTACTGAACGCAACACGCAGAACGGACCCTCCCACCACCTCTGCTCTGAGCCTTATTCTCTCACCCCACGAAACCTACCACCTCAGGTTTTTGGGGCAATGACTGGTCTGATGCCTCACTTCAGGAGGGCAAGGCCCAAGCCACCCTGGAACAGCTTTGTCCTTCTAAAGAGAAAAATATCTCTTCATACAAATAGTCTTGCCAACTACTGGCCTGCCACTACCCTTCCTTTCTTGAGGAAGGTTATTGAGAAAACAGTTTTGGAGCAAGGCCAGCCATGTCTTGATCTTGCAAGGTGTCTTTGATCCCTATCAATCTAACATTAAAGACAAAGGCGAAACTAGATCTGATGTCCAAGAATGCCCTTCAAGCAGCACACGTTGGGGAGAGGTCTCCTACGGGCTCATTCATCCACCCACAGATGGCCCAGAAGAACCCAGTCTGCAACGCAGACCCTGTTTCTCAAGTCCTATCCCTTCACACCTCCACTCAGGATGACCACCCCCTGTGCCACTCACCCACAGCGACAGTTAGCAAGCTGACAGTCCCGTCTCTGACAAATTTCTTTACCTGATCCATTTTCAGGGCAGAATGAACTTGTGCAGAAACTTCTTGTAGATCTGCTGCTTTTTAGCCCAAAATAAATATGGCAACAATGTGCCCTGCAGCCTGAGGAATGGATTGCACCCACAGACCCATCAATAAGTAAATAATATTTCTCCTGGGCTTTGCACTACGGTGTTTGGACAGGCACTCTGAAGATAAGCACCGGTTTGGTGTGTGCGCTTGCCAGCTGGTCACGTCTAAAGGTCTCCATCTCAACAGGCTTTGGCTGGGAGGGACACGGCCTGGCATTGAGCTGGGGACACAGATGTCCACTCTCTAAGGGTTTATGTACCTGCTCCCGAAATAGTAACCCACACGTCGAGACCCTCTCGAGTCAGGACCCAGAGGAAGACCGGCTAGGGCTCCCCATCCTCGCTGGGACCAGATTACATTTCCACAGCAGCTGCTCCTTTTGTCTACACCCAGTAAAGCCAAACCAGCCTAAAATTTAATTTAATCGGCTGTAAACCCAAGTGTCAGGCACTTAGATGGCAGCTAAAAGCGCCACTCTCAGATAACTGAGTGACACTGGCTAATAATAGCCTACGCATTAGGAGAGCGGGAGCGGACATTTTGTGTAACCAAAGAGGAACCTGTGCCTGGGAACAGCCTGGGGTGGCCGGTCTCAGCCCAGCCAGCAGCAGACACCGTGCACAGAGCCCACCCAGCCTCTTATGTGATTAGCTGCACTAATACCACCGGTGACCTCTTCTTTCAAGCTGGGAGGCAACAATAGTCCTGGCTTTTGTTAGCAGGAGAACAAAATGCCACCTTTTACAGCTCTGCAATCATAGCTGCTTCCCTTTTCATCTCCCAGAGGCTCGGCACCAGACCTTGCTCACCAGACCTTGCTCACCGGGGAGGCTGGTTAACCCTTGCCTGGCAGCCTGGCCGCAGCGGGGAGGGAGGGGCTGCAGGGTCCTCAGGCTCTTCTTCTCCCACATCTCTTCATTCGCATGGAGAGCACCAATCCAGCCCTTTCTGGTGGAGGATGCAGGCTTGCGAGAGGGCTCTTCTCCTCCAGACATGTCCATGGGCAGTTATGAACCTGTTAAGTACCTTCAAGCCCCTCTGGTGCATCGGTAGGTCTCCAAAATCCACACCGAAGCCTTCCACCTCACCCTGCCATTGGGAACTACCTTAACGAAGGAAACACACCCACTGACCAGGATCTGGTTTAGCTTAAAATTCTTTTGCCCAATCTTAAGAAGAGCAGTTTAGGAGACCATGTTTTCCAGAGCAGCATTTCCCAAAGCTGCTGAGGCTCTGCAACTCTCCCAGTAGAAACCGCAAAGCCACGTCTCATGGAAGGGATGCTCTTGGCACATGGTGCTGGTGTGAATGTGCAGTGGGGTTTGCATGCACAGCTCTTCCCAAAAGAAGGGGATGGGTGGATGCTCAGAGGTGCTTGCTTCCAACAGCCTGTGCTTCCCACAGCTGGAGCAGTGCTTGCTCAGGACCCAGGCAAGACCAGCCCTCATCCACCTAGGGATTCCTGAGGGAGCAGGGCACCTCATCCAGCCCCGCAGCCCTCCCTCCTTCTCTCCTTCCTCTCAACAAGGGCTACAAGGAGCACAGGGAGCTTTCTCCCGGGGCGTGCAAGGGTCTTGGATGCACAGCTGACTGCACGTGTCAGTTATGCTCCAAATGGGTTTTCACAGGTCAAGGTTCTGCAGGCAGCAAGAGCAAACGCTATTTTTAGACGGGATAAGGTCACAGTGCTTTTAGAGACAGTGAGGTCTACAATAAAACCTATTGATCAGTCTCTGGAACTAGCGCTCCGGAGAGACGCCTGGATTGAAACAAAAATTGCCTGGCCGTTTTCTCTATAGACTCAGTAGGTAAAAGCTTGTTGGACTCCATCTCTTTCAGGAGATAAAGTAAGTAAAAACCACCTGCACAGAGACCACAGCTGTCCATTTAAGTGGATGCACAGGGGGGGAAGGAAAAGTGAGTCCCATGGGAAAGACCAGCAAGAAGCTCCAGGTGTACTTCTGACGCGTTGACAAGCCAGCCAACCCGAAGGTGAAGGCCACCCTCGCCGTGCCTGTGACTCCCACACCCCTGCAGCCTGCTTGCCCAATTGAAGAGGGAGGGCATTAGGGCAACCTTGATTTTTAAGAGAATTAATGTTTTCCTTGCATCTTGGAGGGTAAGGAAGGCCTCTGAAGGCCTGTTCATCGCTCGGGTCCCTGACAGCACACACCTCTCTGGCTGTTTGTGCTCTGGCAAGGAAGACCACTCAGCTGACACATGGAGGTCTAAAGATGGAAAAGAGACCGATATATCAGCTAGGCAAATCACTGAACTGGATGGTTCACATACTTACAAGGTTTCCACAATGAATTCTAAGTGTTTATCCAGGTAACATAAGAGCTTCAACCAAAAATACCAGCACGGTGGACTATCACACCTTCAACTTCAGCCACAGCCATAAGGCTTTCAAGTCTGCTACGGGCACATAAATACCTCTCTATCACAAGCAGCTCTTTATCCTACCGGTGACTTGCAACCACAGGGACGAGTGTGAAACCGTGGAGTATCTTCATTCATCATCTGCCCCACTCCCACAGCCTGGCTCACAAACAAAACATGCCAACGGTAAACATAATCCATACATCACACCCTGACACAAGTGACCCCATTAGCAAGCAGAGCCTGTCCTAGCTGGAGTACCCTACAGTACATCAGCGATACAAGGACCGATGCGTTTGTAGGCTATAATAATAATAGTAATAATAATAATAATAGTAACAATAATAACTACTGAGCTATGAAATGCTAGTAAGGGTGATGGGATGAGTAGTTTACCTTCTTCTCCAGACAATAACTACACGAGGAGAGGGACGCACTCAGCTGCTCAGGTAAAAGCAGACTGCAGGAATTAAAGCCGTCGCAAGCCCGCTGCGTGGCGTGCCCACCACTTGACTGCTAGGCTGGGCTGTAGCTTAAGTTTCTGCCTAACAGATAAGACAAGATGCAAAATCTCAAGCAGTATTATCCATCCAGTGACTGCACTACGGGGGAAATCACAATAAAAACCATGTTTCGAAGTAGTCCAGCAATTATGATTCCAAAAAAGACAGGCTGATCTTTCCAAGAAAGATATTGCTGCTACAAAAGCCAAGGTAATTATTCTTTTCTTTGGGACATCAGAATTGGATTTTGTTTGGTTTCTTTATATCGAGGTCCTCAGGCTCCTACCAACACTTTTTATACTTTTAGGATTTTCTTCCTAGTGCCCTGGGACTCTAGGACAAAGTTTGAGATAAATTGATTATAGTAAGTAAGGACAAAGTTACCAGAGACCTGAGGACACTGCTGCAAGCCCCTCATCTTCTTAACTGAGGAAATGAACAGAGCTTTAGTGGAATAGACGTCTGAGAAAATGCAAAGCTTATTTTTGTTTTATAATTACTGACACCATCCAAGTATCCTTCCCAGAAAGCCTACTCTATCACTCAGAGAGCAGATGCAAATATGGGTATAACTACGGAGTGCAACCAAGCCTGTGGTGATGTGCTCACATTAGGTGCCATGCAGGCAGGTTTTTACCCCATATATGTCCATGGGTACACACGCACCCGCGCTGCTCTGGCAGGTTTTGACAGACATCAATCAGAGGTCGATGCCTGATGTGTTCTCTGAGGTTTTTTCCCTTGACTTCAGTGGATGTTAGATGAGGCTCTCTGTTAATCTGAACATAAATAACCCTAACGGGTTGATCCCAAGCTCCTTTACGCCACTGTGCCTAGCCAAGTGACACTCCTGGCTGCAGAGAAGCCACATGGGATTTAGGTCCAGGTAACTCCAAGCAGAATCTGCCCCAGCAGATACTCTCCTCTGTGCCTGCCCTTGGGTTTTGCACAAACACAGAAGCGAGCATCCTCCACCATTGCTCAAGACAGGCTTTTGTAACTTGCCCAGCTGTGGCTGGGCATCAGACAGAGAAGCTGAAGAGGCAGTAAGTGCCTCCCTTGGTTTGTTTTCTGCAAGATGCATCTAGGTTTGTGCAGCTTCCATTATAAGATGGCTGCAGGACCAACACCTCCACAAGACAGCGGCTGCAGACACAACGCCATGCTCTCCTGAGCTACCTTTACCCCTCACTCGGCAAGGATACAAGGCGCCAGAGGACCCAGCTCTTTCCATAACCAGGACAGAGAAGGAAATAAACCCCCAAACTTTTATTTTTTGGCCTTTTCGATTTATTTTTGAATTAGCATTCAGCGTCTGACGCCGCGACACGGATAGCTAAAAATGTGTGCGCGGATATGTCATCCATGAACAAAGTGGCTGGTGTTTGTTCTTTATTATTGAGGAAATGCACATTAATTACTGCAGATTTTCTCCTATACATCTACTGTATCTCAGACAGAATTGCTGAGAAGGGTCTGCAGAATAAAAATGTATGGGGTAATTAAATGGATATTTATAATTAGAACTTAATAATTTGCATCAGGGACAAATGAGCTCTGATTTCAATCTGTAGTGCATTTAGATTAGCCTGAAGATAGTGTAATTTGATGTTTTATAGTCCTCCTCTCAGATTATGAAACAATACGGTGTCCTTAAAGCAGCCGTGTTTGTGTCAGGAGTGCGTTAAGAAGAAGCCGCAATGAAAATGTTTGACAACGTGAAAGCAGCCATAAATTACATGACAACTGTGTAAAAAGTCATGATGAAACAAATAAAAGGCTGACCTACGACGCATCTGATTCAGCGCCGCGCCCTGAGACCACTCACTCCGGCGCTCAGCCCGGCGCGGCAAGCGCATCCTTCCGCGGGCGGCTACTTAGCACCCAGCAAACTGTAAATTATCACTAGTCAACAACATTGATTTTTAGTCGACGTTTCAATCAGTTTGAAGTAGAAATACTACACCGCTCCCCCGGCAGCCTCTTAGCCAGGCAGCTGCTCGGCCGTAGCCTTTTCGGTCACAGCTCTGTTACAGCCCCATTGTTCCCACTGTACAATATTTATCGCGGGCTCTCCAGACACAGGTACTTGACCTAAAGGTCACCGCCTTGTCTCTTGGACATACAACCTACCGTCGCTACCGATGCCATTTACC
The DNA here is from genome assembly GCA_013400835.1 of Zapornia atra. Classification (NCBI taxonomy): domain Eukaryota; kingdom Metazoa; phylum Chordata; class Aves; order Gruiformes; family Rallidae; genus Zapornia; species Zapornia atra. The sequence continues at coordinate 342,963 of VZTU01009610.1, forward strand.
CAAACATAGGGAGCCCCCGCGAAGGACGCTACCTCCCCAAAGATGTACAGGGTGAATATTCCCTGAGAGAATATTCTGGGGGTCGCACAGATCCCCCCAGACCAAGTGGCTGCATCTCTGCAGAGCTCTGACACAGGGCGAGAGGCGACGCAGCCAAAGAAGTGAAGTGGACAAAGGTCTTGGTGAAGAGCAGGTTGGGTTGAAGATATGACCATGCCTTTGCTTCGCTTCCCAGCTTTGCCCAGCCGCAGGGAGGGAAGAAGGGCAGCGTGGCAGGAATGGCACCACGTTCTCATCCCAGCTCTGCCACAGCTCTCCTGCCATACCCGGGGCGAGTCACCCCACCTCCGCCGCGCTGTAGAACACTATCTGGGCCCAGTATCGTGAGGGTGTATTCATTAACATCTCTGAGGCACTCAGGTCCTCACGTAATGGATGCCGTAGAGGTAAACACCGCGATCGGTAGATAACAGGGAGTCCTGTGCAAGCATTACACAGGAGAGCTCTGCACGTGCGCAGGGAAACGCCTGGGAAAAAAAATACACGGGTGCCAAGCCGCTGGGAAGTTCACAATCAAACCAGTTACGGTTTGACACGCAAGGCAGAGAGCAAGGGAAGAACCAGTTTCAGGAGGGAGACTTTCAGAGCCCTGGCACCCAACACCATGGAGCTGTTATCCCACAGCCCCTTCCCAGCCCTTGCACTTTGCTCCCAGGGAGCGGAGCTCAGTGCACTGCACACCACCGGCTGCTAGCTAAAAAACGCAAAGGGGAAGGTGAGGAAACAAGGCTGGGATTTCCAAACCACCGTGCTTTGACAATCCCAGCCTCCTCAAAAACAAGGACTCACAGAGCTGCATGCCCTACACGTGGTGAGGTGGCCAGGCGAAGCTTTTGCCGAAGGCCATCCCTCCACTTATGGCCTTCCCACAGGGACAGCCATGCAAGATAGAGCTGCCAGCACCAAGCAAACCCCCTAATTCCCAGCAAGGCATGACAGTGGGAACCCATTGAAGGGGCTCGGGAAGGTGACCTGCTCCTACCTCCCCTCTCCATCTCTGAAAACACTGTGCTTTGTGGCAGGGGGAGCCGGTGTTTCCCCTGCTATGCTCTTTCTGCACATTTAGGAATCCATCTGGTGTGAGCAAGGCAGAAAACAAGGCGCTGAGATCTTCCTTTGAGGAGTTTCTTGTTTGACCAGAGTGCACGTTATTCAAATCAGCCGTAGTGAAACGCAGTTAAGCTGCTGTTCGTTCCAGCACGATGAGACTGGCCTGTTAAAAAGCAAAACTGTCAGGATGTTACAGGCTCAGCCTCCTGCCAAGACCGGTAAGGAGCTGAACAACTGTCAGAAACAGCATAATCAGGGTGTTTGGGGGGGGGTGGGGGATACACAACCCAAAACAACGCTGAGTTCAGGCGGTGTTGCCGGATCGCAGGTGTGCTGGGACCACCTTCGCCCCCCGCCAGGTGCACTCGGGAAGCTCCAACCCAATGCGAGCTCCCAGGTAGCATCCATCGCAGCCCAGTTTACTACCTCCCTGCCAAGCCAGCCTGTTGCAAGGTAAGTAACTTTGAGAATAAACAACAGTAACCCAGTAAAGATCCCCCATCAGTCTTTATTCTCACCACCTCGGTGTTAAAAGAAAGCACCTGGATGGCATGGCATGGCCCAGCAAAACTCTGTGATGGCTGAGTAAAGGCTGGACACACAGCCACCTTCACACCACGTGCAGGTCTGTGCTAGGGGCTCCATTTGATTTATTTATTTCCCCCCCCCAACCCCCCATTCATAAAGTTATTTAAATGGGTGGCATGCAAAGGTGTTCTCATTCACAGGCTGCCCAGGTCTGTCCCCTGGGTTCCCCCTCCCCAGCCGGACAAGGACTGCCTTACAGATGCTTTTCACCCCTGAATCCAACTCTGGCTATTTCTGAAATCTCCCAGACCCCTGCACACCCCTCCTGCTCTCACACACTCTCAGAGTTTAATTTGCCTCTTCTAAACACCAAACCCCTTCTTTTTTTCCTTTTTTTTTTCCTGTCCTGGGCCCTCAGGTTACTGGCACGGCGACAGCTCTTTTTTCCCAACAGCGAGCCAGGAAAGATGATAGAACCTGCGTGCGTGGCCAAGGGACTGGTCTCAACTGGTTCAGAGGGAAAAAATGGAGCTGTGTCTTTCTCCCCCCCCCCGCCCCTCACTTTGCCTTTAGCCAAAAGACCTGGGAGCATTTGATGTACAGTCAGCAGGTAAAAAAAAAATAAAGACAATTATTAAAAAGGCTGGCCGGCTCCTGGGCTGTGACACTCTCTCATCAAACTCTGGACTTCAGCCAAGTTCATCTGTTAATGGAGAGCCACAGCCAGGGCCTCCCCCTCCCTGCGTAACCCCCCCTTCCCTCTTCTACCTCTTCCTCCCTCCTAAAAAAACTAGACATCGATTATGTCTGTGCTTTTCCCTTTCTATTCAAGATAAACAAAGTGCTTCAAGTTCAGGGCACACCCTGGGACCCTTGACAAAGCAATCTATCATCCTGTCTGCTAAACCAGTCTGGCCACACCACCGCCGAGGAGACTAATGCTTCCAGTGTACAATTTTCCCTTTGTGCTGCTGCCCTATTACTAGTAACCTCTTTTCTTCCCTACCTTCCTAGGAGCAGATGTGCTTGACCACTTTGCCTAAGCCCCTCCTGGCAAAGGTATTTCTTGCTGAAAGCAACTGCAAGAATTAAAAAAAAAAAAAAAAAAAGAGGAAAAAAAGCCCTGCCCCCTCCTCTCCCCAACTCCTGAGTCCTCTGCCCGCTTCTCTCCAACTCCCCCAACTCCTGACTCCATCCCTACGTCCATCAAAGAAATCCAGCACAGAGCTTGATTTTTCCTTCCCCGCTGAAGACTTCTTTTTAAGGAGTTGAGTTGGGGTTTAAATCATATCCACTAATTCATTCTGACTTGCAATTAAATGCAAATACACTTTTATAGCCAGCATAGAGTGTATTAATTTTAACAGCAAATGACAAAATAAGAATACAGTCCCTCCAATACCAATAATGAATCACACCATAAATCGTGTTAGTGGTCACATTCATTAAAGCTTGAGAAGCGCTTTGAGATCTGCAGGTACAACGTGCCATCACCCCACAAAGTAACATCAGCTCACCCAGACCTCGCTGCCGTCACCCAAGAGCCCCAGACCCTGTCACAGCCACCTCTCCCTCGCACCCCATCAAGTGCCAGGGGTCCAAGTGAGCTCCCCACCCCTCCCACGCCCCGGGGAAGGTGTGCGAGCGGTGATGGCGGGATTCGCAGCCCAGCATTGAGGTTGGGTCCTGCCACGGGGCCAAGCCATCTGGGCAAGGTGATTGACACCAAGGGACGGGCCAGGCTGGGTGCTTTAAAGAACAGGCTAGTTACAGAAATTAATTGGACACCACAAATCACCATTTAAGGTGCACTCCCTAACAGCTTCTCTTACTGCTGGGGGCACAGGCAGTTCTTACCCCTTCCCCAGGCCCGCACAGCGCTCCATTTGCTTGTCGGCGCTCAGATCCTCCGCACCGTTTAGTAGCCAACATGGGGGAAGAAAGTGAGGTTTTTCTGGCTCCTTTGTTTTGTTAGGACAGCTGTGTGCCATTCCCACCCCCTCCCACCCATCCTCTCCTAAAGAAATAATTAAATCCAATAAGGACCAGAAAGTAATTTACATTTTG
>VZTU01009610.1:352842-363626 GCA_013400835.1 Zapornia atra
ACGCGGGGACACAAAGGGGGCTCCAGCCCCTGTTTGGGCTGACTCTCTTTGTTTGACCAAAAACTCAAGATACTAAAAAAGACTGTGAAGTAAAGCAAATGATCCCAAGCATTAAAAAACCAAACCCCAAATGTTTGCTAATAATTGGGGAAATCACATCCCCAGCAGGTCAGTGTTAATGTGCTTCAAATAATTCCGTGCTGTGCCCCATCCTTGTGTTTTCCCTTCCTTACTTACTAACCAGTTTTGCAGAGGAACAGCACCTACACAGCATGAGGAGGGGAAGAAGTGGATGTTTTCATTTTGCTTTAGAGGAAAGGAAAACAAGAATGCAAAGTGCAGCGTATTGAACAGAGTTTTTCCCCCCCCCCCACTGTCATTCACGCCAGACTATGGAAGTTTCATACAATTCCCCAGCCCGGCTGCGTGGTACGCTGGCTGTGTACAGCTTTATTGTAGCGCGGCCGTGAGGAAACATTAATATTCCTGAGTTGCATCTGACAGGACATTTACATGCGCCCATCTGAGCTCACACCTGAGAGCTGCTCCAAGGTACAGTAGCTGTGCTCCGATTGTAAAGGCAAATGAAGAACACAAATTCCCTGCTGGGATCGGGGCTGACCTCACCACACCCCGCACTGCAAACCTTTCCCTTGCCAACCGGAGGCAAGGCCACCTCCGAATGAAGAATGAGCCGGGGAGCAGCCACCAAGTTACCAGCCTTCACGGAGGAAGAGCCTAAAAGCCTCACTGAAACGTTTTAAAGATGCACGGCAGGTGCAGCTGGCCAATAAAGGTTGGGAAACAAACTCACCGAACCCCGCGCGGGGTGCGTTGCATACTAAACCTGATTAGGAAGATGAGGAGGATGTTTATGGGCTTCAAAATGGATCTGGCACTAAGACAGGCAAGTTTTAATGGGGTGAGGGCTTGGGCTGCCCATCCGTGAGGGCCCGCAGTCACCGGCCCAGCTCCTGCAAGCGTTGTGATGTTGGGTCTGCATCCAGCGGGGCGAAGCGCGCCCAGGGTGGGAGCCCTAAGGAGCTGACTGTGTTTCATGGAAATTCATTACAAAACAGGAGAGGGATCATCCCAATCGCCCGGGCGGTTTGTGGGTCCATTCATGTGCCCGCTATTTTTAAAAGTATGTAATAAATCGCAGCAACCCGTGTACTGATTGATATCAACCACCCTGGGCCCAACCCTGCTATGCCCAACATTACCAGGAGCTACTACATTTGCACAGAGTGAGATAAAATATGTTCATTAGCCCGGGGTGGGGAAGGGGGGAACACAAAAGAAAACCAAAATAACCTATGGTTAATTTTAGGGCCATGCAACCAGTATGAATATAGGTCTTAAGGTATTAAAATCTATGAGCTCAGCGTATTTTATGAACTTGTGCAATACTCCAGAAGCTGACACATAAAATAGAGCCCTCCTGGATGGATGGAAGCTGCGTTCAGACGCCTGCCAGGCTGAGAAGATGATCTCCTTGGACCGGTGACATCGCCGGCAGCGTCACGACCCAAACAAAATCACAACGAGGAGAAAGGTAACAAGATATCCTCAGTGATTAGGTAAACAAAACCAAAAAAAAACCCCTAAAACCAAAAAACCCCAAAACAAAAAACAAAACCACCCAACAATCAAAAAAAAAAAAAAAGAAACAAACCCCCCCAAAAAACCCCAACCAAGTGGCATCATGCCAGGCCATGTCCAGCTTGATCCTAAATGCCTTTTATTGCACAAAGCTGGGACTATGGGATATAAAACCAAACCAAAGCTTGAAAGGAATTTTAGTCCAAAAAAATTCTGTAATGAGGATGTGTGCAGGCAAAGGACTGGAGGCTGAACTCCCGCTGCCTGCCACTGCCTCGCAAGCCTCTTTAATCGTCTTTATTATTTGAATGAAGTAAGGAAGAGCTCGTGGGCTGAGGGTTGCATATACAAAACAAGGTGATGCTAATAGGTCTCCTCCTCTTTAGAAGAGGCATTACCAAATTACAGGAATGTTTAGGGAAGACTTTATTTCTCCCACCGGGCTAATTAGAAGGTGTTTAATTTACTCCCTGCCTCAGTTTCCATCGCTGGGCATTCATTGTTGGGACTCTCTGCACAGAGCCTTGCATTTATTGGGCACGTTATTTTCAAAGCCTTCAGCACGTGATGCTAACGTGCACCTTTTCAGACGTATACGAAGTTTAACCGCGTGCCGGGCTGCCTCTTCAACCACAAGCATTTTGGATGCAGCCTGTGGTGAGCTCCACAATTCAACGTCCCGTACAGCAGGAAAAAGAACATTAAAAAACCCTCATATTCCTCATCCTTGGAACCAGGAGATTTGATTTGCAGGAAACAGACAAAAACCCCAAAGCAAACGGAAAGATTCAGGGCACCGAGACACTTCGATGGTCCCCTGGAAGGATTAGAGGGAGGCAGAGGAAAACTTTCTACCCTGCTTGGAGTGAACTCGTATTTGTGTTTCCAATAAAGAGCCATTTTTACATTAACTGTCTGTAACAGCAGGGAATGGGAAAACTAACACAATCTTTACCTCGTACAAAGGATGATATTGGTGTCACGTGTTTGCTTCTTTAAAAAAGGGTATTTATAAAAGGCAAGAGGGAAAGCTGAGAAACTATTGACTCTTCCCTCCATCCCCGTGCCAGTAGCACTGGAGCAACTTTTTGATCCCCCCACATTTTTTACATTCATTCCACACAACTCCCCCCAAGAAGTAAATTTCACAGCCGCACAGGCCACCGCCTTTAATTAAGCTTTCAAAAGTCTTCTGACAATGCCAACAATTGCAAGACACTTCTGGAGCTCAATCATGCAATCATCGTGACACTTCTATTTACAATTTGTCTTAGAAAGAGTTTCTCTGACATTGTACTTTGACAAAACAGCCGAGCTGCCGGTTCACAACCTTTCTCCCTCTTATTTACAAATACAGCTTGTACGCAGGGCTCCGAATCTCAGGAGTGGGAGAATTCGGGTAGCACCCTCACTATTTTTCCTTCCCCCTGACCGTTTTACCCAGCCTGTGCTCTCTATTTATTTGTAGAGGGAAAGCAGACAGAATCTGACTCCAAAATATTTGCATATCCCTCCCACCACCACCATCACCACCCCGGTTTATTTTTTATTAAGCTTTTCTCTTATTGTCCAGGTGCAGCACTAACTATTCAATGCAGGCATCAGTATCTTTGTCTCCAAAAAATAAGGAAATAATAACAAAATGGTAACAAAATAATAACCAAATAATAACCAAATTATAACAAAACTATAACAAAATAATAAAGAATCCCTATTTACTACCTCCAGAAATACAACGATAACTACTAGGAACAGCCGGAGAAGGTTGCTGTGGTGGTGTAACGACTACTCAAAGACATTACCTCCTGAGAACTGTAAGAATCAAGTGTACTTGGCCCTAAATTTAGGACCAAATTACGTCCACCTTCCCCCGATTACTGCAGGCAGAGGGGTTTCTTCTGTTATTTCCCCACGTCTGTTATTTGAATGCCACAAGCAGCTTGAGAAGAAAGGATTCGAGCAGTAAAAATGACCTCTCCTCCTCCTCCCCTTTATGTACAGTAAATACGGCATCCGCAGACACACGCTCTCGGCACTGGAAGGGGGAATAAGCAGCAGCACTCCAAAGTGTTCCTCCAACTGAATCCAAGTAACGTTTTTAAGATCCTTCCTCAGCCAAACCCCAACCTTTCATTAATTCCCTCCGATTTATACAGTCAACAAACAAACCCCTAAAACCCGACACCAGTGGACGATAAATATTTCTTCTGCCTTTTTCAATAAGTGAAGAGCAATTTTACATTCACTGATCTCTAGATACTTGAGTTAATAATTCCCCCCCCCCTCCCATTGTAAAATATGAGAGCGGATAACTAAAGCCCTGCCGTTAGCACTCACTGCAAATCACGGGCTGCCGGTATCTGGTGGTGAGGCTTTGACATACATATTGATGAAAGCTGCCTCATTGGACCCACACAACATATCCTATTAATTTTCAGTTAAATTTATGACATTTCAGCTATAGCGCCGGATCAGCATCACTCAAAATTTTTACTGCAAGTCAGAGCAAGGCACAGGCAGTGCTACCCCCACGGAAGAGGCAGGTATGCATGCCTGCACCTAGTCGGATCTCATGGCTACTGCACAGGTTGCACACGTACATATAAGCTCTTGTCATCATCCCCATGCCACTGGAAAACAGGGAGGATGAAGAACAGCCTTCCGACATGGTTAAAACAGACATCATTTCTCCCTGCATTTGAATGGCTCCTTCCTTGTCTTTAGATGAGCTGAGCCTTAACCATTACCTATCTTACAGCAATCGTTCGCTGCGACACACCAACTTACTGACTACAGAACTGCAGGCAGAGCGGGCTGCATCCAGAGCTAACCCACAGCAGCACCTCTGCGTCCAGGGCTAACCCCTAACACCTCTTCCAGCCCGACAGCTAATGAGGGACATCTTTACGTTGCTACTAAACACATCTTTTCTGGTCTCTTACCAGAAACAATCACTTCAGTCAACTCCTTCTGTTTTTTTAATTACACACTCAAATGTTTTTGCACTTTGCATTCTGGCACAGAAACCACTCAACACCAGAACTAGCAGCACCTGAGATTGCCACAGCTCACTCCAAGACCCTCATCAGTAGAGTTTTAGTGCAAGCTCCTGGCTACAAGCAATGCATCACTCCAGCTATTGCCACACTTTGGGGTACACGGGAGCTGAACGTTTGTCCAAGCCAAAGGGGAGATAAAAGCACGAAGGGACAATGCTAGACCCTGTAACTCCTGGTGTTCCTTCCCTGCTCCCGCAGCCCAGCCACGTTTCCCACCACTGGGAACAATCAGGGAACCCCAGCACACTTTGACTCAGTCCCGATGAGGGAGGTGCAGAAGACCTGTGCTCCTGGACCTCCCGTCCATGGGCACGGCTGGGCACCACCACACAAGTTGCTCAGGGTGGGAGATGACTAGACAACTGTGCTCGGTCCCTACTCACAGCAGGGCTTGTGGCTTGCACCACGAACCCGAGCCCGCTCCCAGGCAGGCCCTCTCGCACAGCCAAAGCAGGATCAGGCCCCCGCCAATGTGCACCTCTCCTTACCCATCGCCCTCTGCCCACCGAACCATTTAAAGTCAGATAAAACCACAGCCTTTTCTGATTGAACGGCCCTGTGACACCACGCGAGGCCAAAGCCTGCTGCCTTCACGTCACCCGCGCCACGTGAAAGCGTGATTCGGCTCGCCAAGTCCCATGCTGAGCAAGTGCCAGAGCAAAACCCCCAGCTGAGGAGCTTCCCCTCACGCAGAACATCCCAGCATGACCATCCCTCTGGCTGAGGGACCTATCTGGGACCACAGCAAGGAGAGCAGGTTTAATTCTTGCTTGACAGATACTGTGCTTTGTCTTTTCAACAGAGCAACGCTGTACGTAAATACAGCGTTACATCATACCGCCGCTCCTCCATATTTGGTGATTTAGTATGGCTCCAGAGCTCGGAAGACTACAAATCCCTTCCGCCAGGCTCCCGCTTCATTAATCATGCCCAACGCTCCTGCTCGTTTCCCGTCAGATCACAGGCAGCACATGGAAATGGGCACTGCCCTCTACACCCCTCTGGGAAAAACAACCCAACACCTTGAGCATCCATGGCTGGGAAGTGCAACGTGCGGAATTACCGGGGCTCAAAACGCATCTTAGCAGCAGCTGAGCCTCTGTTTCCGCTTAAACATACATATACACATGTAGTCAAAGTAATACATGGTCCTCTGCAGGAAATAGCATACATCCGTCCCCATTACGTATGCACATGTACACACGCGGCTTTGCCTATATCTACATGTGTGTGCAGACAGACATACATGCACCGACACGTCACCGCTGCCACTGCAAAGCCTGTCAAAGCTACGGCTCTCCGGAGTGATTTGGAGGCCAGGGAAGCTGCGGGAGTATCGCGCTGAGCCTCCCTAGTGCCTACTGCCCTATTATGGTTTAACTTTGTGGCCAACGCAAGCCCAAGACAAGCTCCAGCACATCATGTGACGATGTGCTACCGCGCCTCTGACAGCATTGAGCAGTCCTGTGGGCTCCCCAAAGAGAGGTACCAGCGGCGCCACATCCCAAACGTCGCTGGGAGCAGGAGGCAGGGGGTGGTGGTGGGGGATTGAAACCAGTTCAGGCATTTGCCGGTGCTGATACACCGCAGCCTCGCCTTTTTCAACCGGTAGTATTGGCGTGGTTAGAAGTGATTTGCAACGCTCGCTGCGAAAGGGTCGTACTCTTGTTTACTAGCTGGATTTTAAAAGCAGAGCGTGCCTTGTTACACTCCTGGGGCTCTGGGGTTTTTCTTTCACGTAGCACGCTCTATTTTTCTAACCTCATTTGTGAAAATAGCTGCACAGCGAACGGCTTTCCAGTTTAAAAAAAATATATATGCTAAGAAATGGTATATTTCCCTTTTTTGGGTTGTTTTGGGGTTATGTTTTGTTGGGTGTTTTTTTTTTTTAAATTACATTTCATATTGTTTGTTGCACAAAACAGAACTCTGCCTCGGACATTTGTAGGGCTGACATGTGGTTGTGTAAACCGCAAACAAAATCAAGATACATCTGTCAAAACCACATCAGAGACAAGAGAGAGCACAGCGAAGCATTTATCATTTGGCTGAGGAGGCAGGCTGCAGAGAGCAGCCTTTCCTGTCAAACCAACCTTTTGAAATTTCCAACATGCCCTTAAACTTTTCGAATAAGCATGTCTGTGCGCTTCAGCAACTGCCCTCTCTACTCTGGCCTGGCCAGTCGAAAATGGCATCTTAAAGTCAAGGTCGGTGGTGTCACTTTGCCATGGGGCTGTGTTTAATTACAGTCCATACGCTGACAGCCAATATGCAACCAAGGCTGGCTGATGCTCGGTTAACTCTTTCACCCCTGACTTTTGCCAAAGACTCGGAAAGCTCCTGGCTTTATCGCGCGGCAGGCTCGGAAACCTCCTCCTGCGGCGCTACGGCAGGCGAGACACCCGGAGACGGTGACTACAATACAGGCAAATCACGAGAGCGGCCTCAAACAATACCGTTAGGAACACCGGCTGGCACGGCACGTGCCTGTTGATCCTGCCTCTGCGCAGGCACTAGGAAACACCGGTCGTGCGCTCACCGCTAACCCAAGGCAGGGTATATAACACATCGGCCGTCACGGCGAGCAGAACAGAGACAGGCCCGCAGCTTACAACTGCAAACATGCTACGTTGGCAACTGAAACGGAAATAAAACTCGCAAACACTTCTCCTTGCTTTAATTTACCTGCTATATGTTCCTGTTTAGGGCAAATTCCTCTAGATGACGTTGATAAACAATCGTCATCCTCTGGCGTAACCTGGATGCCAACCTCCACGGGATTGGATGCTTTTTTCAGCTCACTTGGTGAGGGTGAAGGTGGCTTATCCACAGCCTTCTCTAAGCAGAGACTGCCATTGCATTGTTTCCGTTTGTGCTCAATAAAAATAAGAATGTCCCCCAACGGGAAGTTCATCTGACACTGGCCACAAGTGAGGAGGTCGTGGTCCCCTTCCGGAGCTCCCAATGTGCCATGTTCAGGTTCGTCATCAGTGAGAATGGCTTCAAGAGGTTCGGCTGCAGTTTGAGAAACAAAAGGAGAATCATTAGAGCTCTCGGGGAAAGGCACCAGGCGCAGGGAGGAGGGGGTGAGGGGGGGGGATAAGGAACGCGCCAAGCCCCCTCTTCATGAATACTACACCCTGCTCAAAACATCCGCCTGCTCCCCCCCCCAACTAAACCCGTGCGACACAACTATTAGCGCGGCAGCGAGGAGATTAATTCATCAGTTACAGGGAAGAGATTCTGCAGAAGCAGCTGTAGCACGCCGGACTCGGGAGAGCGAGCCCTGCAACTGCCTCTGCGTTCCTACACGAGGACAAATTTCTGACTTGATTGAGCAATTCACCAGTAAAATTAAACGAACAGGCTGGAAGGACACACCGCAAAACTCCTGTGGTACTACGAAGGGAAGCGAACGTGGCGGTTTATTGCTGGGGGAATTATTTATGGATCTGAATTCAAGGCACACATGGGGTGTGTGTTTCCCACCAGCCAGACCCAACTGCTAAAATTCAGAAGCCTGAACTGCGCGGGTGTGGGTGCAGACAAAAGGTGTTTCGACATAGGGATAGGTAGATAAATGGCTTATTCCCTATACAGGCCGTGCAGGTAGCGTGTGTATGTGTAGAAGAGAAGGAGAAGGGGAGTGGGACCGCATGGCCACACACACCCAGGCGCCGAGACGCGCGGCACATACAGCCCTTACAACTAGCGCACGTGCATCCGTATACGCGTGTGTTTGTGTCGCCAGCCCCATCAGCTCGTTTGCGGCTTCAGATTGAAAAAATTCTGAAAGCCAGGAGTTATTGGGGGGGGGGGGAACTAGACAGATAAATAAATAAATAAGAGGCAAAGATATATAAATAAATAAATAGGTAGATGGCAGAAACCAAAAGGATAAGAAGCGAGCGCAGCAGAAACGCCTGCGGGGCCGGCAGGGGGGAGGCACCTCTTACTTTTCAGCTGCTCCTCAAGGATTCAAATAAACATCAAATTCCCCACCAAGTCCACCCAGAGATATTGGCTAGATGGGATATTTTTTTAGTGCTTAAGGAAACGAGGCAATTACTCATTTTTTTTCCTGTTTCATCCTGAAATAAAGGAATGCCTCCATTTATCTTGAACGTGTTAGCACCGGTGGCCCTCAGCATCTAAAAATCAGCGTGGCCGAGCGCCCACCACATTTCCTCCCAACAGTGAGAAGTGCCTTCTTTAAAACTCAAAATACCTTGCCTAACGTTGTCAAAGTTGACAAATTTTCTGAATGAGCTCCAAAAAGCTTCATCATGAGGCTATTTCTGCTCACAGGATTGTCAGTGGATGCTCTAACGAGGCAGACACAGCTCTCTCTTCTGTTTGCTTATTTTTTAAGTTTGCAGAGAAATACCTTGGCAGTTTTTCAATTGTTATTGCCTTTCATAAGGAAAAAAAATTAATAACAATAATAATAATAAATGCCAGCAGCGTGCTGGTATTCCTCTACCTGCGCAATACAGTACACACGCTAGCAGCGGTGAGCAGGAGGAGAGTGTGCTACAAATACAACCCACCTCAAAACACTGCCAGGTAAATGCAAGTGAGACAGAATACAACTCCTAAACAGTTAATCAGCCTGACCTTCTTTAGCTGGCTGCCAATTTCACATTTAATGAACTTAAAGCCACAGAGAATCAAAAAATAGATTTTAATTTGACTGCACGATATTGGAACTGATTTTGATAAAGTGCAAAAATCCAGTGAACTCAGGTTAAATTTATTTCAACCCTACCCAGGCTGAATATTGAGGAGGAAGATCTGGAGTAGCTCCCAGTTGTGCTGCGTAAAATAATATTGAAAGAGCACACTACCTCACCGAACCTCAGCTCCAACTAGGACACGGGGATCCAGCCCATCATTCTCTTGCCTCTAGTACTACTTCTAATTTAACGTAAGGTCAACCACAGGAATATGAAGGTTACATTCATATTAATAAAAACAATGTCTTAATCACTGGGGTTTTCTCCTAAACTTACAGACGGACAGGATAAGAGACAGACACATTTCGTACTCCTCGGGAAGCCGGGAGAGGAGAGGAGGGTGTTTCTGCAGGATCTCTGGGCATGGCGGTTTTTCTCTGCTCCCCACCCCCCCACCCACCCCAGCCCTTCCTCGCGTTCAGACCGAGGGAGTAAATTACCACAGGACTAATTCCACCCAGTAGTAGCTCGCTCACACGCCGCAAGACAAAAGGTATTTTGCAAATGTGAACTTCTAGGCTCCCCAACTCTCCCACAGCGAAAGAAAAGGACACGAAACAACCCGTATTCCCCCTTACAACTGGCTTAGGAGAGGAGCTCTGCATAATCATTACTCAATTAGAATGTTTTCCCTCGGCCTGATTTCTTTCTGACGCTGTCAGTATTATTTAGCAGGGGAAGGTAACCCCGCTGCTTTCGACACCACAGACAGTGGAAAGTAGCTCTAAACAACAACAACAAAAAAAATAGACTTTTGCTAAAAGTCTGTACCGACTGGGCTTGATTTACAATCAAAACCAGGAAACGAAGTGGTAATTCAAAGGTTGCTGATTACACCTCCACATTTCACCTAATTAATTTTATAGGAGGCAAAGTTCTTGAAAATAACAAGACGATCAAATGTACAGATATAAAACCTGTAACCTCAACGTTTTCTGTGCTCTTAACGTAAATTATTGCTAATTAACAAGAATTATATACTAATGTATGAAATACGGCTGGCAGCGTGTTCACTGCAAAACATTTGGCTCCTGACAGAGGCAGAGCCAGCAAAAATACGGTGTTATTATTACTGCTACTTTTAAAACAAACCAGAAAATAACGGCTTTACAAAGAAAACGCCGGAATAGAATTCACCTGGGCTTGCCACTGATTTGCAGGATGCATCTTTTAATTCTGGGGCAATCAAAATTCCTTGCCGGGGTCCCTAATCATCAGTCCCTATTTTTCATGCAAATTGCCCTTCCACCAACATGTCTTTTCTGCTTCCCCCCACCTTCGCCCTCCTACTCCCCCCTTCTTCCCCATTTCCAGTCACCAAAACAACCGCATCGTCTCTCCGGTAAAAGCGGGATGGATTTTGGAGTGCCGAGAGAAAGGAGGTACT
>VZTU01009612.1:0-18642 GCA_013400835.1 Zapornia atra
AAACAAAACAAAAAAAACCCAATTGGTTAGAACCTGCAGTTTTTCATAGAGACTTTGTTTTAGAGGGAATCTCATAGTTTTCTTAAAACATTCATTGTTGCTGACTAAATGGTGTCCCAGCTTCATGACTGTGGATGGGGACCATTTATGCATTCAAGTATTCCCTCAAGCAGTGCACTTTGTTCTTCAGGCCCTCTCTCCCCCACTTCTTCCTGCCCCTTTTTTATGGATACCTTACGATGAGAAATTAAGTCTCCTTGAGGTTTTTGAACTGGCATCTCTACTGAGTTGAACTTCCACTTAATGCTGATTGAATAACTAGTTCTCTCTCAAACAAAACATGGGGCACTTGCAATAACATTTATTTGTGGTAAAGTAGTATAGCTAAATCCACACTTGATATGATTTGTCCAGAATCATGTCAGGATACTTTACATTTCTGAACAACCTTAGATAGCCTCATGTCATTCCCATGCCATGTAACACATAATCTTGGCTTCATCCATGAAAGATACTTCTAGTGTTCTGCAAAATACCTGTAGATCTATGTCAGAGACAGCCATCAGCTTTTAAACAGTTGAGACCTGTGCAACGGGGACATGAGGCATACATCTTTTCCTCTGAACCACCAAATAACATTGGAGTTTCAACCTAGATGGCTACGTGCTAGCTGGTTTGAGCTTCTTTTTATTGTATATACTTCTACGTCCAACAGACTCACAAAGCAATTCACATCATCTCCAAGTCTTTGCAAAGGTCATGTATCTTCTGATTCTAAATGTCTTCTCAGACTTCTAGACCAAGATCTCTGACCCATGTATGTGCAAAACTGTCTAGAGGAGATACTGATGTAGTAGCTTTAATATCACAAAATGGTGTAAATCCCATATCACATAAAAAAAGGAAGAGGTAGATGGCAATGAAAGAAAATAGTGTTACAGAATAAATCCCATGGATGGCTCTTTTCTTCTCCATACTGCCAAAGAAATATCTAGGTTTTTATTGATACTTCACATTTCTGTTAGAGGTTTGCAACTTTTCTGTAGATGAAGGAAAATGGAAATTCCCAGAAAAAAAAAATGGCTGAGGGAGGAATCAATTCTGCCTAATCCTGTCTTTTGTCTATTTTAAATCTTTTACATTCCTTCTATAATCAAAAGACACGTACTTGCAGAGAGATGTTCAGTTCAATATTAAATAAAATGTTTAAGAAAGAAAGGAATAATTAACTGGAATAAGCAATTAATTTTCATTAAATATAGAGAGAGTTTTGATGGCTATCTTAGACTACATGACTAATATCTGAAATAAAAGATCTGAAATTATGTGAAATTAATCCTATAAAAGGTTAGTACTCAACTAGATCCCTCAGCAATTAAGGGAGAGAGATTTACCATCAAATGTTGGTTGATTCTATCCAGGATAGCCATCTAAGGCAAGGAAAATCAATTGCCTCCTGGAGATTTATGTCTTTTGAGTTTATAAGTATTTATACATCTTTTTAAAATTAGGAACATAACTTGTTTGCATGCTCAAGGACAAGAGCATCACTTCTACATAATCTGCCTTGCTTTTGGCAGCTAAACATAGGTGAGGAGAATCACCCTTACAGGCTTCAAGAAAAGAATAAACCAAAATCTTTTACAGCACAGACTGAGAAAGTGACTTTCCAGATTATCAATACCACTTTTTTTTTCCCCAGATTTTATTGCTCAGAGATTTTTCTTTCATTGACAAATTATTGATTTAATTACTGCCCTGAATTCAGATATAGTGGTTCTTGTTACTTGAGCGAAAATGCATAAGAATTCCAACAAAATGCTGCCTAAGTAAACATAACAGTATTTATGTGGCATCTTAGAAATGTATAGCAACCACATCCCTTTTAGACATGAAAAGATGACATCAAAAGACATCAAAATGAATGGCAGCAAAATTCATGCATAGATTTAAGATTCCACTCAATGCTATAAATTTCTTTTAAATGGTCAAAAGCAAATACAACTATCTTTGAAACTTTTTGAAAAGATGATTACTGCAATGTATTAAAATTTTCCTTATAGTCTAGCAGTAGTGATAATTCACAGTTAAAATTGAATTTACAAATGTAGTCCATTCATTAAATACTCATTGATTACACATAAAGGCAAATACAGACTCTCATTATATTTATAATGGGTTGTATTTTCATACAGAAATTAATGCTCTACTGGTCTGTATTTTGTGCAGAAACAAACATGTTTCTAAAGGAACATTCCATTTCCTCCAAGATCCATGACACTATATTACACTCATACTTCATGAACTAAGCTAAATTTTCTCTTGCTATAATTTGATGCATATCCATTGACCTCAATTGAACCTAAGAGAATTTCACATTAGCATTTCAAATACATTTGGTCTATGTTGCACCACAAAAATATAGGTATTACATGCAAGGTGGGATAGAAACAGATCTTATGCTTCAGTCTTTTCTCAGCTGGTGCTGACATTTTAACAGGTACCATTTGGACTTGATTCTGTAATTCTAAGAAACATGTGATCATTCCAACAGCTTCATAGGTATTTCAATGTAAGTAGTACCAAAAAAATACCCCAAAAAACTATCACATCTATCACACTCTTTTTTTATAATGTGAAATGTGGGCAAAATATTTGAGGCCTTTTTATTTATATTTTAACAAAAAGTATGTAAGACTGAAGTGTGTGCGATTCATCTTGCAAAAGCCTTAACTTCTAAAAACAGAATTAACAAAAACAGTGTTATACATCATGAATAACTGAAACAGTCTAGCTTGTCTGAGCTACTACCAGGTACAGGTTTAGTATTCAAAATTATTTATACATTGTGAATGCCTGTAAAACATTATCAGCTCACCATATGAAGGCACTTGTTTCTGAGGAATGAGCACAGACATTAAAATTGGTCCTTTATGATTCATTTATATTTAAATATGCCCATTTCTTGTCTTAATAGGTTATGATTAGTAAAGGACGTGTTTTTCCCATATCTCTTCCCATGAACCTTCTCATGCTTCTTGATTACAGTGACTGATCTTAAGGAAATGTATTTCTGCTATGTCTAAATTATAATTAGAACTATCTATTGCTGCAAAATTTGTAGTCATTACTTTGATAACATTTATCTAGTAGCATTAACATTGATGTTGATGCTCTATAAGCATATTTAAAAGCAACCCTGCTTCTTCAGGCTAGGATTTACAGGTTTCTTATCCTTTATGATCTCAGTTACAGCAAAAGCACAAAGGAAGGATGATAGAAAGAGGGATCTGGAAGATTAAATGTACATCACAGAGAGTTTTCTATAAATCAATATCCATTTATGCACTATATGATAAGAGAGTAATAGTATAGCTTATGTAGTGCAAAAGAAATGTACTTAAGGTATCTTTTTAATAAGCATAGAACTATTGGTTTTTTCATTAACATTCTTTTCCTAATTATCTTGTGTTTCTCAAACACAAAGTATAAATTATAAATTATAATTCATATTAATTAATGAAATATAAGGAGGGGGGATATGTAAAGGTTTGTGGAAGGTAAGAGAATCTTCAATAAGGTCATCTCATCAGATGATCTTTTCGTGTAAAGAATGTAAGTAGAGGGAAGTGATAAAAAAGAACACATGGAAACAAGATTTAGCAGATACCTAGCTCCCATGTAGCTGAGACACCCAATTCTCAAGAATTTACATGCATTTAGTTACATAAGTTTAGGTGCCAGTAATCAGGAGCTGAAATCCTCATCCAGAGATGGCATTTGCCATGTAAGGGATTTAGTCTTTAAAATCAGAGGCCTGCCAATACAGGTAACCCCTTCTTTGCTCAGCTATGGGATAGGCCTCAAACTTAGATTAAATAATCAAAGGGAACAGTCCAACACATCAGGGTCACAGGTCATGGAGGAAGAATACTTCCACACACAGTAAGGGTCAGCTACATGACATAGGGAGGTTGCAGCTGAGGGTGTCACAACAAGGTATATGGCTGTGCATGAGACCAGGAGTACAGAGGAAGCCTAGTGAATGGGCAGTATGACCACTTCTTATTAAGTGGCAGACAGTACAAAGGGAAGGGATGTGTGCAGTAATGAGTTACTGCTAAAATAATACCAAGAGTTGTTATTCTTAGAATAATTTTAATCTAATTAAAGCAGCTACTCAAATCTCAGTTTTCCTTCCATATGCTTGAGACATGTTTGCTTATGTGTTGTCATGTAGAATTATTCCCGTATATGAACTGGGTATGATTTAAAATCTCTGTCCAACTCAATACTGAAGTATTGTAACCTCTGTGCTTGCCCTTAGTATAGGGGCAAAATCTGCTTCATATGTTTAAAGAATTATTAAATGCTGATGACACAATGGGAATTAATTTCACACCGGGACTCTTGGTGAAGACATTTAGTATCAGATGAAGCAGAATTTTTACATTTTTCAAGTGACCGTGCTGGTTTATTATCAGAAACAAACCAAACTGCCTCTGGCAGCAGAGCAATCAATTACTGCTTTCCTATTCCGCACTGAGCTGTGTTCTGCAATTTATTCTTTGTTTCTGTTGTTGTAGGATGTACTCTGCTTCTTCCAAAGACAGATAATTTATCAACTCAGTAGACTATACCTATAAACTATCCATATATACTTACACATTTTAAATATGCACGTGTGAAGACATCTTATATAATATCATCACAATAATAATCATCACAAAATAAGAATAGAACAGAAGACCAAACCCACTTAGCTCATTTATTTAATCGTAAAACTCGATGCTTCTTCACAATTGATTTTGTAGTAGAGGAAGAGAGTTATTTTTTTCCTTAGAGGCATACATTAGTTCTGCTTTTCTGTATAGACATAATTCACTTCAAATCTATCTGTGAAATAAAATTTATCACTTATTTTCCACATTTTTCTATAATACCTTTATACTATGTTCAGAAGTAGATTTCTGTATATTTGTTTGCATATAAGTTAATGTAATATGCTTGTTCTGCAGAAAATGAAATTGCACAAGCTATTCAATACACAGCAGGAAACAATGGCAAATAAAATTAAATGTTATATTGGCCTACAGTTGTAACTGAGAGATTAAAATTAATCTCACGGAGCTCATGTCCATTCAAAAGTACTTACAGAGAAAATATTTCTTTTCGTTCATGGCTAGCTGAAACTGTGGCTTGTATGTAAACTACTGTGGTAACATATCAGCTTCTGAAGCAAACTTAGATGATTCTAAAGTTACTTAATGAGGTGGGGGAAGAGTAAGAAAAGTAGCTACTTCTTCACCTTATAGTCTAATTCTTTCTGAAGATACCTGGAGAAATATCATAGAACTGACATATTAGGAATAATTTCAATGAGTCTTTGTTTTTTTTACCTTTGAAAACTGTCCAGGAACTTTTTGTCAGTGGATACTGTGGAAGAAACGCCTGCATGTACAACCACAGGATGACATCACGGGCCCCCAGAGCAGAAACAAAAGTCACAGTTAGTTAGTTACTGCTCAGCTAAGGAAAGTAACCATGAGATCTCAGGAGTACCAGTAACATGGTGAACAGAGAGAATTAATCCAACCATCATAAGTAAAACACTCCATGTATGGTAAATATATAGAGGTGGTAACAAGAACGTTCCCTACAAGAATGGGAACAAAAGAACAAAGAGGAACTGATTCAATATTGTCTCCCTGGCTAAGTATACCCCAGCATATCACAACTGCTGCTTACCAACAGCAGGTCCTCCCTTCTCCCCAGTAGACAAAAAGCCCTGCCTTTTGATTTGCCCTTCATCACATTTTGCTCCTGCAATTAAGCATCATATGTAATGCATTATCTCTTACTACATAATTGGGTTAAATAAGTCATTCTTTTAAAGAGCTCTGTGCGTGGGTTTTCTGATTGAGTCTTCCCACGTGCAGTACTGAATCATAAAATCAAATACAGTAACTTCATGTTTTGCACGGACTTTGCACTACACAACCACATGTTCTCTGAATATGTGTATATCTTAGCTAACCAAGCACAAATTCAGATTCAGAAATTCATATGCAACTTCTAAATATGGATTTTCATATGCCCAGTATGATAATTCTTCTATAACTATATTTTATCACAGGATATATCTTAAAGTTGATGTTCAATCTTCAAAAACCAAATAGTTCAATGCTCAATGAAAATAAATGATTCTGTCTTCATAGGCTGGTTAAGAATTTTTGAAACTACAAAACAAATTCTAAACGAAACCAAATTGAATTAGTAGTACACAAATATTCATTTGGCTCCTGTTTGCACTAAATAAAGCAGAGGATTTCAGCATTTCATATGTAACAATGAATATAAGCTAAGAACAGAAATGACTCCCCAACATACTGTTAATTAGTGTAGGGAGAAAATGAGACGGGCTAAAGCTCAGCTAGAACTCAGATTGGCCAATTCTGTGGAAGATAAAAAGTATTTGTACAGATACATCAATAGCAAAAGGAGGACCAAGGACAATCTCCAGCCCTTAGTGGATGCAGAGGGAACATTAGTGACAAAGGATGAGGACAAGGCTGTGGTATTCAATTCCTTCTTTGCCTCACTTTTTAATAGTAAGGTGAGATGTTATCTGGATATTCAGCCTCATGAGCCAGAAGACAGGGATGGAGAGCAGAACAAAATTCCCATGATGCTGGAGGAATTGGTTAGAGAGCTGCTGGGCTATTTAGACATCCACAAGTCTATGGGGCCAGACGGGTTCTACCCAAAGGTATTGAGGGAGCTAGCAGATGTGCTTGCCAAAACCCTTTCCATCATGTACCAGCATTCCCGGCTGACTGGGGAAGTTCCACTTGACTGGAGGCTGGCAGATGTTGCACCCATTTACAGGAGTCAGAGGGAGGGTGCAGGTAACTACAGGCCTGTCAGTCTGACCTCAGTGCTGGAGAAGATCATGGAATGGGTCATCTTGAGTGCTATCACACAGCACAAGCATGACAACCGAGTGATCAGGCCCAATCAACATGGGCCTTACGAAAGGCAGGTCCTGCCAAATGAACCTGATCACCCTTTATGACAAGGTGACCTGCTTAGTGGAGGAGGGAAAGGCTGTGGATGTAGTGTACCTTGNCAATGTTCCCTATAAGTTTGCAGACGACATTAAACTGGGAGGAAGTGTTGATCTGCCTGAGGGTGGGGAGGCTTTTCAGAGGGATCTGAACAGACTGGACCAATGGGCTGAGACCAACAGGATGAGGTTCAACAAGGCCAAGGGCAAAGTTGTGCACTTGGGACATAACAACCCCGGGCAGTGCTACAGATTTGGGGAAGGGTGGCTAGAAAGCTGCCTGGCAGAGAAGGACCTGGGGGTGTTCGGTGACTGCAGATTGTGTCAGCAGTGTGCCCAGGCAGCAGGAAGGCAAATGGCATCCTGGCTTGTATCAGACATAGTGTGGCCAGTAGGTCTAGGGACGTGATTTTGCTACTGTACTTGGCATTGGTGAGGTTGCACCTCAAGTACTGTGTTCAGTTTTGGGCCCCTCACTACAAGAAAGACATTGAGGTCCTTGAGTGTGTTGAGAGAATGGCAACCAGGTTGGTGAAGGAGAACAAACCTTATGAGTAGTGGCTGAGGGAACTGCAGTTGTTTAGCCTGAAGAATAGAAAGCTGAAGGGAGACCTTATCACTGCCTACAATTACCTGAAAGGAGGTTGTAGAGAGGTGGGTGTTGGTCTCTTCACCCAAGCGACAGGTGATAGGACTCAAGCTGTGCTAGGGCAGATTCGGATTAGACATCTGGAAAAGTTCTTTACTGAAAGGGTTGTTGGGCATTGGGACAGGCTGCCCAGGGAGGTGGTTGAGTCACTAACCCTGGATGTGTTTAGAAGACAGCTAAATAAGCTGCTCAGGGATATGCTTTAGGAAAGGATGGGTATGGTTGGACTCAATGATTTCAAAGGTCTTTTCCAACCTAGTGATTCTTGATTCTGTTATTTATGAATCTCTAGTAATATTTCTATTTGCGTGAGGCGAATATATAGACTAAATGACTATTTAGTTTTAAACTTGTTCTACTCTTAAAACAAACACTGGTTTTACAGATCAAATTTACTTCTCATTGAGTAGTATATATTGTAGTAATATCACCAGGCATATGCAATTATTTTCTACTCTTTGTGGGGAAACCTGAAAATTCTTCTTGTTGCCAATGTAAAAATTGACACAAAACTCTACTTTTTAGTTTCAGCATCAGAAGTGAAAGAAATTGGACTGAGGCAAATTATGTTGGTGAACATAGAAGAAGGGGTCAAATGCAGATCTAGTTCAAAGCAAGATTGAGTTTATGTCCTTTTTTGTCATCTTTTAAAAATTGCAGACCATTGGATACCTTTGGTTTCAGTCAAGTTTAAACTAAGCTCTACCCATTGAAGATGAGCCTATCTAAAGATCTACAGCAAGACAAACTTTTATAGTTGATCCAGGCATGTTTTACTGCATGTATGTCAAATACTTTGAATAAAAAATAGATTACATTCCAGATGGCTTATGAAGAGTGATAACATCGACCAACTACTAAATAAATTAGTACTATTAAAACAATTTGTAAACATTAAAAAATTTTGGTGCTTATTTTTAATTTTTTGTGTGCTTATAAAAGTCCAAACTGCTTCGTTTCCTCAGAGAGCAAAAAATGGAAGTTGCATAGAATTCTAATTCTGAGTGGAATCGGGTATTTTTGTGGATAATGTATAGAACAGAAGATGAGAAAGTGTAATGCACACACTTTTAAATCCATAATGTTACCATTTTGTTGGAAAAGATGACTTCTATAAATGAATAAACATGCTATTCACTGACTAAGTAAAATCTATATATTTCTGATAGATAACTAATAGGTTTCAATTTAATTTTTAAACACAACAATGAAGATGCGGGAAGACAGGGTTTTGGTTTTTTTTTGTTTGTTTGGGTTTTTTTTCAATATAGTGCAATTTATTTATTTTAGCATATTTAAATTAATACTGATAAAAACCCTACTCTTTATATCACAGTAATGATAAGGAACCCACCATCTTTGAGAATATGATAGGAAAGTTCAGAATGCTTTATGATCTATATAATGCTGGGGTTCTTTTCAGAGTCTTCTCTTCCTCATTCTTATTTCTTTCTTTTTTCCTAGGTAGAAACCATGAAGGACTATGTTATTCCATTCAGAATCTTACAGAGATTTGTGTCCCTAAAAGATAAAGAATTTCCTTGTGCTTTATTTAGATAATTTTTAGAATTAATAGTTTATATAAATGGTTCATAAATCTCCAGAATTATATCTCTCTTAATTTAAAGCAAGCTATTTGCATTCAATGTTGAAAAAAATAATTATAATTAAAGCTAAGGAATGACTTAAAATGCAGATTCTAATTGCTAATATCTTTGTTCTGTTCAGACTGCCTGAATACCCCAAAATCAAGTTAAAGTTGTCATTCCTTTCTGATGTTTACTATACAAATATATCCAAACTCATACATATAAATGTAGGATTATTAATATCTAAAAAACCCATATTTAATGGTAAGTATTTACATATGAATATACTCCTGCTTCAAAAATATAAAAGGGCTGATATTTTTAGATGTTACCTTGAGAAACTGATGGTACTATTCATGACACACTGCACGATGCCTCCCCTAACCAAAAGATCTGGGAACTATTGAGAAATCTCTTATAGCAAGTCTCATTAATTGAAATATGTGGCAATAAATGTCCCTATCATATTACCATCATGCTGTTCCATATTACATACAAGATTAATTCCGAATCTCTGTGTAACAGGCATACATTTAGTATGCAATATCCATTATGAACTTCTGTTATACTTTCGAGACTTCTTCAGAGTACTGAAATTTTATGGAAAAAATATAATATTGTGCTCTTTTTTTGCTTTTTTTTTTGCTTTTTTTGGTTTGTTTTTTTTTTCTGGCAGAAATAATTTATCAGTTGCAAAATGTTTAGGAATAAAACACTCTGATATGAACCCTGAACTGAGATGTGTACCCAGAGGAGGAAATACTCAGAGGTGAAAGTAAATGCCAGTAAATTACCTAAACTGCAAGAACCCAAACATTACTTCAACTATGTGTTGTGTGGGGAAATAGGCTTCTTGTTGCAACTCATTTGTTGCAGGGTAAAATACTTTATGTATGCTTACTGCTCTTGACTTTGTTCCTTTGTCTCAATGTTTAGCAAACTTTCTTTAACTTGTTTCCACAGGGCACAGAAACTTCTTGTTTCAGGGGTCAGCCATGCCCTGTTGTGGGTGGGTTGGATCCTGCTGGAACTGGCTGTGTCTAGCACAAGGAAGTCCCGGCCTCTCCTCACAGAGACCACCCTGCAGTGCCGCACCCTGCTACCAAAACCTTAACAGTTTAACATTTACACCCAATGCAAAGGAAAGTTTTACACCCATGAATACTGAAGTATTTTCCATACCCAGATGCTGGATTAAGCCATGGAACATAATGTCACATTTCAGGGGAAGGCCTGGGTTATAATAATTTTCTCGAACATCTCAGCACCAAAAAGGAAACTGAGGTCAGGGTACACATTTTGTCAAAATACTTTACTAGAGCTCTCTTTAAAGGTGCAGTTTTGTGTTTTAGAGAGGCTTTGATTTATGTCCTGTAAGGACATTTGTAATTCTGGAAAGGTGCTGCAGAGTGTCTATGGATACTTTGACATTCATATCAGACCTGGGTTGTTCCTGGCTTGCCGTCTCTCAAATTGTGCTTTAGACTTAAAAATACTATGTTTAAATTTTGTTCCCTCATAACTAAGTAAACAGCCTGGACTGCTATCACTTGCCTGTCTCGCTGTGGTGAGGACAGTGGCAGTTTCTTCACATTGGCACAGTTGGGGATGTCAGTAGAGATGTCACTAGAGATGTCAGTAGAGATCTGCTTCTGACTGGTTACTTTGGGGGTACAGAAATACTAAAAATAATTTTTCTAGGGGTTATAATTTAGCTTAATGCTGTTTTGAAACACTGAAAGTATTTTGGAAGCTTTTAATCAAATATAACTAAGTAAAGAATTTTAGTATACTTAGAGCTTGAGTATGAATTTTGTTTGCATATAAAAGGAGTAATTCTTTGCCCAAAGTATTAAAAGAAAGGGAATCTTTGTAAATGTTGTATTTACTTGTCCTTGGAGTTGTGTAGCATACAAAATCATTGTTTGTCAACCTAGATATCCATTTGGGAATCAGAACGAAATCCATATATAATGCAAACAAGGGTTTCCAAAATACTAGTGACAAAAGTCTGCACAGGTCTTTTCCCATCAGACAGAGTTTTTTGAAATGCTAATCAGTGCACACTCTGAAAAATAGCTGTCTTCTATATCTAATTTTAAATTAAATAGAAATGCTTTCATAAATGCCCCAGCTAAAGGTAAGTAATTAGTGTTGATGAAAACAAACACCAATAAATTGTTTCTTAAGGATGTATTGCTGTAGCTAAAATGCCATGACTGTATCGGCTGCTTTAACTAATCTGATATTGAGTCCAAAGCTTACAAAGTCAACATAACACTTAGGACATTATGCTTGCCTAGCCACATTGTTTGAATGACCTGCTTCAGAAGAAGCTAAGTCCAGATTTATTAGACAATTTCAACAAGGTATACAGAAATATCATTAAGTACCTCTTGCAAGTTTAAATGTCAAGAGCAGAAACAAACACTTCCACAGATGCTATCTCCACCTGAAGAAATTATTAAATAATTCCTTCATAGCATTTTGGTATAAATGATGCCCTTGTGTGCTGTCATACAATATTGATAACGTCTTTTTTTAACCTATGTTAAACTACCTTTTGGCTTCTACATTGCTGAACTTTTTTTTTTTTCCTTCAGTCAGTGACTAGTGTATTTTATACATCAGCTTTCTGTAGATGAGTTATTGTATTTGATACTGAAACACTGTGTCATTAGTACAGTATAAATAAACTGAGTTGCCCTTGATTTTCTTTGTGCATAGCTGATTTATGGGACAATGAGAACAGCTATTTCTAAGCTCTCTATCACTTTAAAATAAAAGATATATTGTTATAGAAAATATTTTTTGTATTATTGCTTTAATATTTATTCTTTGTGTCTTGTGAATTACAGTAGTCTCTAAAGACTACAAGACAAATGAACAAACTTAATCAAATTAATAGAAAAGAACTAAAGCGTTATACTGAGAATTTTCATGACAGCTCTTGCTTAATATGCAGGCTCCATGTAAAGCATGAAGAACAAAAAGGATATTAATCCAGTCAGTGGCCTCACACATTATATATGTATGACACACCTTGAATCAAGAATAAAAACTGCCCCAATGTATTGACAGGACAAGAGGTAATAGCCTTAATCTGATTAAATTAGATATAAGGAAAATATTCTTCACTGTAAGGGTGGTGAGACACTGAAACTGGTTGCCCAGAGAAGTTGTGGATGCCCCATTGTTGTAGTTTAGTTGAAACCAGGACATCACTGAGGATGTTCAAGGACAGGTTGGATGGGGCTTTGTGCAACCTGATTTTGTGGAGGGTGTCCCTGCCCATGACAGGAGGGTTGAAACTAGATGATCTTTGAGGTACCTTCCAACCCAAAACATTCTGTGATTCTGTGATTCTACGGTTCTATGAAAACTGTCCAAAACTTTATGACTTTATGGCAAGACTTCAGTCAAGCAAAACATTGAAGCAAGTGGAGCTTAACTGTTGGTGGAAATCTAAATGCAACAACTGCTACTACTACTGCTGCTGCTGCTGCTGTTGCTACTACTGCTGATTCATAAATTAAGAAAACTTTTTTTGGTGTGATTTATTACAGGCAATCTGGTCTTCTGGGAAGTCAAAACTTTGATTTTGTGAAACATCAGACAAACACATGCAGACTGAACATTTAATTTTATGCTTGCTGTTTCTGACACAGACGGGATAGACTGGATTTGTTCCCCATAGTATCAAATGCATGTTTCCTGAAGCTCCCAGGTGTTGCCTGTGTTGTCTGGACTGTTGGTTGAAGTCACACTATATTAACTGAATGCATACTGAATGCACATCAGATTCAACCTGGACAGTTAGCTCTTAAAAAAGTCTATGGTAGGAAGTGGAAACTATAGAAACTAAAGAACAAGATTTGCAGACATTAAAAAGACCAGAGCGGACAACTTACATTACAGTGTTTTAAACCACTTGAAATTAATAAAGAGGGCTAAAATAGATCTATTGCCCTTGCTGCTGAAGACATTTTGTATAAAATATTTTAAAAATCACAAAGGTAAGAAAAGCACTAGCCAGGTGCCTATTTTTCCCAGGTGACTAATTTTTATTAATTGATATGAAATTAGTATTTACTGGAAATGAAAAAGGTAAAATAAAAATGATAGCTTGTTCTTGCCAATTAACCTGTTCTCTGCTGGCTAGAATACTAAGGTATACAGTGTAAACAGGAATTCAGAGCCTTTTATGTGGTGAAAGTATCCAATCTGGGCTGCTTTCATTCTGCTTACTGTATACTTTAAATCCTGGAATCTTACTACAAGGGAAACATGTAATCTTGCACTTTCTTTTGAAAACAAAACAAAAGTGTTCATCACCCACAGAAACTCTCTTCTGCTACAATATGCTATATTATGAAAGATATATTGTCCTATCTCACCTCCTCTTGTCACTCATACAACACAGGTATGAGCACTAGAGTGGCTGTTTACACAGAAAAATAAACTACAGAACAGTTTCAGTGATACATTCATTACATCTGTATACAATGAAGAAAGCTTCATCACAGGACTAGCCAGGTTTCCCCAGATTAAAAGTAGCTATTCCACGGACCAGCTGTGATCTGATAAATGCTCCACAAAAACATCAGGGAGACCAGTATTGAGCAAGTCTAATCATTTTGATAGCTGGGTTGTTTATGTCTAACCACAATGCTTTATGGATCAGAGTATTGACAGTCAGACACTGATGACCAATATATTTCAGTGAAAAATTTAAGACTACCCAGAACTAAATGATATGAAATCCAGACCAGTGATGTATATCTCTCTATTCTCTATCCCCATCTATCCATCTATGCAATTGATATTTAGTTAGATGTAACATAAGAAAATAGCATACAGGGACTGAAAGAAATAATCTTAAAGTTGTTGTAAATAACACCCCAGATTTTGGAAAGAATTTTTATTTCAAAACCATATTTCTGTCCAAAAATGTTGCTACTGATTATTGTGCATTCTAATCTAGACAGAAAAGATAGTATGAGAATATGGCAGGTTCAACATCCTAAACAGCGTTAACTACAATCTATTTGAATTAAGTTTATGTGGCCAAAATGCAAAGCCCTTCTGCTAATATAACTTTCTTTAAAAAAAAAAAAAAAAAGCAGAATAATAACAATAAAAAAAAAATCCCAAAGCAAATAAAGAAAATTCTGTACTCCTGTTTGGAAAAAGGCAAAATCCAGCCCTACAGTAGACCATGTGTTAAAACTTATGTAAACAATGTTACAGTGACACTCTTGGAGGTCACTGTGGGGCTCACAGAACCAGAAAGCAGGCAAAGCTACCAAACCCAAACCAAAATCAAAACTTTGGTTGTCATTATGTCCTTTTCTCCCTTTGATTTCCAACATCGGCAGAGCATTTTTATCCTGCCCGCTGCATAAAGATTAAGCATCATTTCCAGTCCTCTTTTTCATCTTTAATTTGTAGATGAGATTATATTTTTTATAGTGCCTTAGTCTGCTACAGTCCATTTTGATTAATAGTATTTCACCATTTATTTCACACTTTCTGGACTATCATGTAGGAACAGCAGTCAAGCTATTCTTAGGATGGAGCAAAAAGACTTCTAGGTAATAACAGTAACACTGTAGGGACAAAATTAATGTAATCAAGGACTTTAGGCCACAGTAACCCACAGGAGAACTGTTATGTGCAAGCCAAGCTTCTGATCATTAATTTGGGCTACTAAAATTATGAATTGTTCCATGAAAGGTATTTGCTTGCTGCTCAAGTATTAAGTATCTTCTGGAATTTTACTGCTTATATTAAAATCATTTAAAGAGAATTAATGACATGGTAATGTCTAAGATGGCCTAACCTCACACTCTGAAATTCCACTGTATGACTTTCTGACTAGATTTTGTATATAGTTTAGTTTGAAAAACTTTGGTGTCTAATTCTAGTCTACATTCTTTTATAAATCTTTGTTCTTGTGACTGTTAAGGTTCTTTTAGTATCCAAGCCAATTTTTGTCTTGACCTACTGTGAGTAATGATTTCCAGATTTAGCTGTATTTACGTAAGAATTCTAAAGGTTATTGTCTTGGAGACAATCACATGAATGTCATTAAGTAACAAAAGAATTTCTGAAGCAGCATATTAAGTGATATGGTCATAGAATCAACTGTATAATCATAGTCTTAATTTCTTTGTCTAAAAAAAATGTGGTGGAACAAATAGAATCATATCCCTATCTTTTCTATCATCCCACTAAAAACATAAATTTCTTATTTATTTTTTACTGTTACAACTTAGACTATTTCCTGAGAGGTTATTACTCAACATCTGCAACTGTAGGTGCAAATGCAAACACCACCTCTCTTCACACCTTACTTCCCACTTGTCCTATCTGTCTGAATTTCATAGCCAAATTTCTTCCTCCTCTCCCTCCTTTTTCTCTCAATCAACCACTTTCTACCCCTAATCCTTCTTCCTTTTCATCAGAAAATTCTGTTTTCCTTTTCCTACATGCCAGTATCTCCATCCTTCTAGATCTCCTACACTTCATTTTTTACCCCAACATATTTAATTTTTTTCCTTGATTTCTTCTACTATAAACAACTACAAATTTGTATAGTAGTCCTAATCTATATATCAGTTTCTCACCATGAGCAGATTTTCATGTTCGTTTTTTCTCCTGTCCTGGTTTCAGCAGGGATGATTTTCTTTCTAGCAGCTGGTATAATGCTGTGCTTTAAATTTACGATGAGAACAATGTTGATAATACACTGATGTTTTTTGTTGTTGCCAAGCAGTCAGGGACTTTACAGCTTCTCATACTGCCCTGCCAACAAGAACATGGGGGGCACCCAAGAAGCTAAGAGGGGACACAACCACAGCAGCTGACCCAAACTGACCAAAGGGATATTTAGATATTCAGCATCATACAGTATGATATTCTGTTTATAACTGGGGGAAGGAGTGTCAGGGCAGGAGAATCTTCAGTTCAGTGTCTTTCAGAGCATAGACTTTGTGTGGTGATCAGTTGTGCTGTTCATCACTTGTTTTGTGTATATTATTGCTATTGTTATTGCTATTACTATTGCTACCTTGCTTTCCCTCCCCTCCCACCTATTAAAATGTCTTTATCTAAACCCATGAGGGTTTTTTGTTTGGTTGTTTATTTTTCCTTTTCTATTTTCAATTCTTCCCCCATCCCACTGGCAGGAAGGAGTGAGAGAATGGCTGCGGCTGTTTTAGCTGCCTGCTGGATTAAACCGCAACACTTCCCTACACACAACTTTAAATAGTTGTGTTTTCAGAGCAAATGTTTGTGGGTTTTTCTTCTGTCTTTTTCCTTCAGTGGTTTTTGGTTTGTTGGTTTTGTTGGTTGGTTGGTTTTTTTTTTGCATTTATGTTGATATCTTAAATGTGTACAGCTGGAAGGTAAATTTCCCTGGTCTCAAATGTACACGTGTCATGTAAATATAGTCTCTCAGACGTGCTGCTGAAAACATCATTCTAGCATAAAACATTGTTTGTTTGTAGAACTCAGATTGCTGATTTTCTCACTGATTTCTATTATGTCTCTCTAGCAGTGAAACAAATTTAGGAAACAATATTAAGCTTTCTTTGAATGCCAGAACTTTAGTTTGACATGATTGACATATTTGGAAAATAAAATCTGTCATTATCATTATAGACCATTGTCGTAAAATACACTATTTATTATAAGGTTCAAGTGCCACTGTTATGCTAATTAAAGAAACAACTGTTTTCTGCCTTAGTATCTTTCTTTGCATAGTTCATTCCTCTGAAGATGTACTGAATGAGATACCTTCTACTTTGTATACTTCTCATGTGGTCTGATTTTTTTTTTCCCCTCAGAACACAAAATTAGAAGCTAATAAATATCAAACCAATAATTTAAATAAAAAGCTATTTTAAATCAAAACATAGACTGTTTAAATCAAGAAACCCTCACAAATGCTCAGTATTTTCTGACCTGAACATACTCATTCTCTTCAAATTTTACTGTTACTGTAATTTTCTTTTCATCTACCCTTTTTGCTTCTGTTTGCCATGTTGAAATGAGTAGGGTTCCTCCCACACAATTAGCACCCAACACAGGCATTATTTGACTGCCAGTGATTTAGAAGAGCTATAGGGGAGCTGCCTAGCACAGTAAGAAGTGCTTATTGGAAGAGGTTTTGCTGGTCTTCATTCTCACTGAAAGCAAAAAGTTAATGTAGCGTCAGCCAGTTATGATATTAACAGCTGTATGCTTGACTGCATGCAAACTGTCATACTGGGAAGGGCAGAAAATGTACACAACACACGGAACTTCTCTAGTTCTTTAGTAGGCCCTGCCAATAATTTTACCTTACCCTCCACTGCATGTATCTTCAGAGGTTCTGCTTTAGCACTACTCTTTATCCACCAACTAAATAAGAGCTCTGTGACTGAATAGCACAGCACTACACCACCTATCCATACCAATAAACTATATCATCTGACATCTAGGAATTCAATATATGAATTCTTATATGAATTAAGATCTGGATCTTTTTTCTTAGTCTGGTCTTTGTAAAGTTATTGTGAAGGTGGAGGGTGTCGCTGTCCATGGCAGGGGTGCTGTAAATAGATTATTTTTGAGGTCCCTTCCAACTGAAACCGTTCCATGACTCTGTGATTCTATGAAAATATGATGCAAATGGCAATCTTGGTTTATAGGACTGGATGGCATTTTTATGTTCACTAAGTCTTAGTTTTAGTAGACATGCAAGCCTTCTAACATATTAAAATCTGCAGGGGTGTCTGAGAATATATATCAGCACTAAGTAGCTGTAACATTTTATGTTACTATAAATGCAAAAGCAGTACTATTGCATTTGATGGGAATTACTTTTGTACAGCAATGACTACACAAGAATTAAATAACTGAGCATATGAACAGAGTAGATGTGCAAGAAAATACACTAAAATTGATTTATTCTGTGAAATTGAAAAAATCAATGCCTAAGGATTTTTTTTCCTTCTTCCCTTTGCTTATATTCATAGAATCATAGAATCTTTAAGATTGGAAAAGACCATTAAGGTCACCAAGTACAACCATCCATCCACTACCAGGATGTCAAATAAGCCATATCTTGGACGTGTCTACACAGCTTTTGAACACCTCTAGGGATGGTGACTCCACCACCTCCCTGGGTAGCCTGTTCTAATGTCTGAACACTCTTTCAATGAAGAAATGTTTCCCTAATATCTAATGTAAACCTCCATGACTCAACGTGAGCCCATTTCCTCTCATCCTATTGCTAGTTACTTGGGAGAGGAGATCAATGGCTGCTTTACTACAACCTTCTTTCAGATAGT
>VZTU01009613.1:1923-16245 GCA_013400835.1 Zapornia atra
TACCAAACCCTGAGAAGATCTCCCATTCTTTGCAGAGATCGTCTGAACTGTGACAATCTTCTCTCAGACTTTTACTACAAACCTTCAGGGGAACAGAAGACATTGCTGGCACCTCTGCAGAGGTACTAGCCAGTAAAGTCCTCAAAACTGCAAATGAACTCCAGCACTGACCCTCCAGCAATCCTGTCTGTCTACATAGTAGCTCCGTCTAAGCAACAATTCTCATTGTCCCACAGAAGATGCATCTATGACATTTCTGTTTCTCATTCCTACTGTTTATTTCAATGGTGTCTAGTGAGTAGTGGTGTTCCTCTTTCTTCATGCCCTTCCTGACACAAAAGTGCCTCTCTAGTGTGTAGGTTTATCTCAAGACCCTGAATAGCTTAGTGCCACAGAACAGGGCATTTCTAGGAGCCGGAATACTCTGAGTAGCAAGTACTGCACCAGGAGCTGGGGCATGGCATGTTATCCATCCCCGCTATTTGCTTGGAGGAATTCAGCTCCATGGAGTCACAATCTAGCTCATTGTCTGCTGTTGGAGAAAGGAGGAATTCTGGCAAACCGCCATGGAGACAGAAGGTTTTAACATCCAATGTCTCAGAAAAAGTTCAATCATCTCTTATTATGTACATATTATAATTTTCTATTTATGTTTTCTTATTAACTATAAACCACTCTCTGTGATTGCTTATGTATTAATGCACACTATAAAATATGCTTGCGTTAAGGGCTGTGGGAGAAATCTTATAACAAGATTACACAAGTGATAATTTTTTTCTTCAGTGTTTAAAAATAGTGAATCTAAATTCTTTATGTCATGGGATATTTAAGTTGGCTCCCTGAAAGGATTTATTTATTTTTATTAGTATCCCAGAACATTTTTCACTGGAGGGACCCATGAGGTCACCATTTTGGTGTTGCCCAACAGTATTTTTATTTCTCTTCCAATGGCTTTCAGGCTGCTCTGCAGCCAGTCTGCAGGATACATTCTGTCAGAGTTGTTGTAATAGGTGCTTATTGATTGAGATTAATTTTTAAAATCGCTTGGTAATTCTACCACTTCACTTTCTTATCTGTGAAGTCACACCATCACCAAGCAGCCATTAACTCACTGCTGAGGAGGTTTGACTCAAACTGTCCCATGCTATGTTATCAGGTGGAAGCGCAACTGGAGGGTGGCTGATTTGGAGTGCATTTTCAGCCTCTTTACTGGGTGTGTTGCCTGGTCTGGCTGAGGTTAACACAATTGCTTCCATGAATACCAATCATCTTTTTGGATGAAGTAATGGGAAGGGATTGCACAAATCCTGTCCCTTTTCTCTGTACGCGTCTCTCTCTACATTACAAGTTTAAGAGTGATCCAGCTATCAAATGCAAATCAAAGAGCTGAATACCCTGGACCAACACCACTTTGAATCTATGTATCTGACCTACAGTCACCAACAAATCTGCTGAAAGCAGAACTTTCAAGTTCTGTTCAATATTTGGGTAGCATATTGGCATCCTTTCCTGTTCAATGATGATGGCAAGAGTGATCCTTTAATGTCAGAATAGGCAATGACAAGCAGCTAACTTAGAAGTCTGGCTATCTTGAGTCTCTGAGGGTTAAGGAGACTTTTCAGGGTGTTGAAAAAAAAAAAAGGGAAGAGTCAGAAACTGAGAACAAGCCATTTCAGACTGGACCACCAGTTAGAACTATCCCTGCCTAGTCTTGCAGTCTGGCACATAAAAATATGTGAGTACATGTCACAGATGTCTCAGCAACAGTGTACTGCAAAACAGGACAGCTTGCTTCAACTTCCACTTCTTTTACTGTTTGCTGTGCCTGGTTCAAGACATCCTGTAAGAAGTGTTGCACAGCAACTCTCTCAGTATCAATTGCTTATTCAGAATTTATACCTCAAAGTGGATAAAAATCTAGTTTCTATACTGTGCCTCAGTTTCTCATGTGAAAGTTGCAAATTGTCATTATCACCAGTCTTCTGTTGTAGCTTAATGTTTATACACTGAAAACAGCGTACAATTCCTAGGTAATTGATGTGGGTATTAGGTACATAATGCACACAAATCACAGAATCACAGAATCACAGAATGATAGGGGTTGGAAGGGACATCTGGAGATCATTTACTCCAACTGCCCCTACCAGAGCAGGATCACTCAGAGAAGGCTGCGCAGGACAGCATCCAGGCAGCTTTTGAGTATCTCCAGAGATAGAGACAAATTTACAGATGCATACACACACACAGAAAGAGAGATCTGCTGATAGGAAAAGGGGGACAATTTCACTTCAAAACCACTTTTTTGTTTCAATCAGAGATAAGCTGAGTGTATTCTGTTACATAGCAATAATGAAATGTCTTTTCAGCATGCCCAACAGGGCATACATTTTTGGACATGAAGTCACAATGAGCTGTGCCAGCAGCAAGACTGAAGTAATCAGAATGTAAAAGCATTGGTGGTGACCCTGGAAAGAAAAGCACTTACCATTCTAAGTAAACCAACAAAAATATTCTGCCCAAAAATATATATAATAAGTAAAATCATACCAAGTAGAATGGATGATTAAAGTACGCAGAGTTGCATTCTATGGATGAGCAACAAAGGCATTAATCAAAGTGTACCTGCATAAATATGAACTCAGCTTGAAGATCACAATGAATACAAGGGTACCATGCACATACAGAGAAAGAAAATTTTGTCATAAAGACAACAGATAGGGCTATTAGGTTGCATGTTATTGTTTATGTGGGGGGTTTTATTGCATCCTTTCAAGTACTTTACATGAATCTCTGTCTACAAAGAATTCATAGTTCTCACATATCTGAAAAAAGTCAGCAGGTCTGGGAGTCCCAAGCTGGATCCTGGAGAGCCGTCAAGACTTTCTGCTTTATAAAAACTAAGTCTGCAGCCTGCAGCCAACACTTATTCCTCACTATTGGTAAGAGCTAGGTGAGAAACTATGGGGTCCTCTGCCGTGTTAGTTGTGTCCTTCCTTAAAAAAGATCTATCTTGCTTTGAAAGTTGCAAGAGATCAAATATGACTTAAAAGACATTTCCCTAATCCAACCTCCCATTGTTTTCCTACCCATGTCATAAGCACAAGTTCATCTCCTCTCCTGGATAACAGACACTCAGAACAAGATGTTTTCAGTCTTCCACGCAAGGGGTCTCAGGTGATTCCCAAAGGGCCACCCCCACCACTCCTACTTGATAACTGAAAGGGCATGGTGTAGACTCTGCTGCTACTCAGAAGCAGCCAGTTATGACCTGTTGACTTCATGTGGTGACCACACATGAATGAAGAGTATGCTGCACCACCCAGTTGCCAGCAAGATAATGTGAGACAGACAAGGAGGAGGAAAATGTGCTTGAAAGCCTGGATGCAACCAAACAGCACGTTCAGCATTTCAGCAGTGGGAGTGTACTTAACAGCTGTCATTTTAAGAAGGCTGACAGAGGTCAGCGCTGAGCCATGACATGGGCAGCAGCACAGAAAAGGGTCTGTCATGACATGCTTTGTAAGTGTTCTCTCTCCTTGCTCCATTGGTTACTGCCAAAGTCATCAGCTCTTAGAGACAGCAGTTGGCCTGTGCCAAAGATTCAGGACGTGCAGTCTCCTAAATGCAAGGCTGTGTCCACAGCACAAGTGCTTGATACTAGCTGACATTTTGTGTGTGAAGCTTTCTTTTGCATTCAGATACAACTTTCATTGTCCACAACTAATACATGGTCTTTGAAGTTAAACCATTTTTTAAATTCTCTGGTGTTGATTAAAATTCTACTAATGAAGACAGAAATAGCTGGAGTAATTTGGTGTTAAAAGGTCCTTTGAACTACAAAAGTGGAGGAATCTCTTCCATTCTGACTTTGGCCAGAAAAGTCTTTTCAAGGACCATACAAGGCATTTTAGTGGCTTCTAGGAAGTGCTGACTGTTGAAGTCCAGCATCAATAACAGGAAGTAGCAGGAAACAGAAGCACCAGGTCAGCAGTACCAGCTAACCACATTTTGATAGCACATGCAGGAACAAAGGTCTCATCCTTAAGAAGATCACAGAGAACTAGATCGTTACCTTCACCTGTTGGCTTAAGGGGTTTTGGGGTTTTTTTTTTGTATTTAACATCATGAGCCTCACACATGGATTCATTTAGACACTGATTCATTAAGCGGCCCGTGACCTTAAAAAATTTAGATTACCAGGAAGGGGTAGTTTATACCAGCCTCTTAGTCATAGAAATGACTCATGATACCCACCCACACTAACCTTTGTTTGGTCTCTCCAAGTATGCCAGGGCTTGTCAGCCTTTCACAAATGGAGTTCTTTGATTCCTTCAATGAGAGAAGGACATCAGGGAAGACGGGTTGCAAGAACAAGCTCCCTGTGCAAGAGGAAAAAAACAATAACAGTGACCTTGAGAAGCTGAGGACTTGTTTTCTCCAAAAACATAATGTACTGCTGGAGGGAACTGTCTCACATGACCTGAAGTGAGGTAAGATTACAGGAGGGGCAAACAGGGATTATTCTCTTCTCACAGTCTGCCAGACTGCTTCTTTGGGAAAATACTCTTAGAGGAGTTTCCACAGGCAGTGAGCAGCAGAGAGGATATAAAGATTTTGTTCTAGTTCTGAGCATTTGGTCACATTCAAAAGAGAACAAAAGTGCTGAAGCAAACATAAAAAGAAGAACAAGATGAATCCCAAATAAACCTCCCTAGATATTTGCTTTCCTGTATACTTAGGGACTCTACCACGGTTTTAAAGCCAAGAGATATTTCTAACTTCCTTGGTAACTGGTTTTGGAGACAAATACTTGAGGGACATAAAAAGCTATTTTCCTAGCACATAGTTTTGTGCAGAAGGACAAAACCACTCAGACCAGCCATAACTTGAAGCGGATGGAGCCTTGAAAGCTGCAGCTTGATGGTCTTTCCAGTTGACCAGGAAAGTCCTTGAAGGACTTTCCAAATTCCAGTGGATACCACAGGACACATTGGTACCCTAAGATATTACCTCCCTGGAAAACAAGATCATCACAAGTAATAAAAGCTCCATTCAAGATAGCTAGTTTGGCATGGGACCTCTTTTCCCCTTTCATGTGCTTGTAAACTGCTTCAATTTGCTAGCATCCCTGAATGCAGCTTTTCCAATTAGTTTCCTTGGTAGCAGAGATTGTCTCAGCATGTTATTCAGTGTGATACTTTGTCATGTATAACCCAAACCACCAAGTAGCCAAGCAATCACCACAATTTCAGTGTTCAGGTAGGTCACGAGAGGTTGAAGGACTGGCCAGCCTTAAGACTGTCCCTGTACAACTGCAAAAGGAGGTGTACAGAAGGCTGTAAGAAGAGAACGAGGCATGGTAGAGCTTGCCATTGTTCTGGGGCAAGTTGTACCTCTGCCTCAGGAGTTCATTGATTTGCAGTGATTTTAGGAACTGCTTTATCACCTGGCAGTTAAAGAACCTTTTCAAATCCATATGAGGGAAACTTTTAATTTCAATTTGAGAAATTGAAACCTCAGATTTGACTTCAGCATCTTTGACTATGCATTTGGTCAGTGCTGCAGATGTGACCCCAGATCCTCTCAAAATTCTGAGGGCATTGAAGAAGTTAGAATCTGATCAGGGCTGTTGAAAGATGTTCTCTGGTAAAATCTGCATATGAAAATATGTAAATATATTAATATTTTAATGGACTGATTTTTTCAATTAAATGATTCATGCTAAAAAGTATTTCTCATCAATTGGAAACAATATTCACTTCCTTTCAAATCAGGAGAAATTAAAATAAATATAATTTGGTTTTCCTGTTTACCTCCTCAGTCAAGGAGGGGGAAGAGGGAGTGGAAGAAAGCAGGGGAAAAAAGCACAAATTTAACTGTTTTCTTTGCAGCTCTACTTTGTTTTGAATCAAGAAATATTTTTTCTAATTCAAATCGTTTCATTAAATGTATCAGAAAATTACACAAACTATTCTCAGCAAAATGAAAGGCTGTCAGTTTGATCAAAAATTTTGACAGGCAGGATTTTTTATTATTTGTGTGTTCTCCTCCTGATCTTTATTTTGAAGGTTTAACATATCTCAAATTAAGTGCTTTTTTAGATGGTCCAGTTATTCACTTGCACGTGAATCATCATATCACAAACTTCATACTCTCCCACAGCCTCTAAATGAAAAGCTTTTTCATTTCCAAAGTAAGGTCCTTTTGTCCTAGTTGTCATATAGTTCGTGCTATGCTTGTACATTTTAAAGATCACTTTGCTCAAGACAAAATTACATGCTCAGGACTGCAACACTCATTCTGCCACAGCAGACATTTCATCCCTTAGAAATGATAGTCTGTTTCACTGCCCTGAATATCACCCACCTTGACGCACACAGCAGAGGCACAAAGCAGAATAACCCAGAATTCAGGAAAGCATCTTCTTAGAGGTGGAGCAGGGATCAGGATGAGCTCTTCAGGAATATTACACCGTCTCTGCAACCTTGGTTAGCTCTGCAGGCTTTGTTAACTTAGAAAATCTGATCTATCTTTCCACCAATACTCTGCTGTCAACTAATTTCTTGTACTTCTTCTAGCCATATATAGAGCTCTTTTGAAAGCTCTGACTTCTGACATAATATGAGCACTTGCAAGTCTCTTTTTTTCATTTGGAAAGGAAGAGAGGAAGAAGAGAGAGAGGGGAAAGAAAGGGGGAAAGGATGCAAGGTAAGGAAAGAAGGGTTAGTTGAATGAGGAGCCCTGTGCAGCAGGACAGAGTTCCAGATATGTGCACATCCCAAGGCAACCTCTGCTTATACCTTCTGAATCACTTTTCAGAAATGTTTAGCTTTCTCTATTGCCAGGGGCTGGGACAGAAAAGGGAATTTAGGACACTTGGAAATGGTCCTGTATTTCAGGCCTACATGTTGAATGGCTCTAGAGGAAACATCCTAATTTACTTCTGCACATAGATGCACATGTACATACGCACACCCATGAAACCAGGTCAGATGACTTTTGAAGGCAATCACAGGGTGGGGGCAGGGTTTTTGGTTGTTTTTTTTTTCTTTGTTTGTTTGTTTGGTTTTGTATAGGAGAGCAAGATTACAGATAGGATTTTTGTAGAACTGGAGTTAGGAGCATTTATCCTTTCTCATAAGTTTGTCTAACACCTACATGGTCATTGCCGTGACATCTGTCTTAGAAAATCACCAGGTTACTAGGTCCTAAAAATGGTCTGAAAAGAACAAGGACATCATTTGTGAAAGGGAATAGGCAATGTGTTTCATTATCTCTTAGGAATCAAAA
This sequence comes from Zapornia atra, assembly GCA_013400835.1. NCBI lineage: Eukaryota > Metazoa > Chordata > Aves > Gruiformes > Rallidae > Zapornia > Zapornia atra. The sequence continues at coordinate 9,214 of VZTU01009613.1, forward strand.
TTGATAAACTAAACATTAAGAGAAAAAATATTTAAAGCAGGAATACTACAGAATTCAAACTTCTGGTTAAAAAGAGGATGGTAGTAAATAACTGAACTAGAGATAAGATACAGCAAGATCTCATGAAATAATTAAGTAACAGACAAGGAATAAAGAGACAAAACCAAACTAGTCAGAGACAGACCCATAGTAATTACCAAATCAAGCATGTGGCCTTTAGAATGAGTGGGATCATTCATGTGTTACACAACATTAAATGAATCTAAGAGTGCTATAAAACCATGCACTGCAAGTGAAAGAATTCAGAGCAAGACAAAATTCAAACTCACAAACTGATGCTCAATGAAATTTATTGTGAGTTCAGAGAGTGGCTCTGCTAAATCATTAAATAAAGACTTGGAATTCCTCGGTGCACGATTTAAAGCAATGCAGAAAGAAGAGATATAATAAACCAGAGTAAAGAGGAATACACAAAGCTTGTGTTGGTTCTGGGGCTAGACTGAGGTACCAGCTTGAATCTTCTGAAAGTCACTTGGTGGTTGCATGTATTTGCAGATTAAGAAGAAAGACAGCTAACAAGTGGAAGGGTGGAAGGAATGCTGTGCCTTGAAGGGAGGAAAGAAGTGAGATGAAGAAGGAGGAAGCACATCAGAAGGGAACAAGGAAGAAAGCAAGAAAGAGACTGATATTTGGAAGAAGCAGGCAACCATTATCATAGTAAGCACTAGTGACAACTCCATGGTCCTCTCATCTCCCCTTGATACATTCATGCTCCCTGCAGACCGTTGTCTCCATGAAGACAAGTGTCTAGTGCGACCCCCAATGTATCCCTCCAGACCCTAGTTTTGAAAACCAACCATTTCACTGAACTCTTTTAATTTTTAAGTTGATGAGTGCATCCAATATTTGAATATGTGTGTGGTGTGAGGACTGTTCTGATCTGCATGTTGGAGTGTGTATGCAGGAATGCATGCGGCATGCTGTCATGCTGCNNNNCATGCTGCAGTTTTCCAACTCTTTATGTTCTGCTAGTACCTTGCAAAACCCAATGACCTCCTGAGACTCTGTGCACACCTCCATTTGTTCTTCATCAGCTTAAGTTTCAAAAAAGTTATATACTTCACCAGAGAGACCACAGTTAACAGAAATATGTTTCACAGCACAGTCCTGTGCGTAAATTGGATACGACCAAGACTTCACAAAAAAATGAAAGCGCTTCAGGTTCTGATGATGGAGGAGTAATAGCACATCAGTGAGATATTGTGGTTCTTCTGCCACTGTCTAACCAAGGTCATGAGACAACTCCTTTAGTTTATTAATGCTCCCTTCAGTGTACCACATTAGCTCCAGCCTGTGATTCCTGGATAAAGTTATGCTGTATGCAGGACTCCTGTGTGACTTGTGTGTTAAGGTAGCAGCATGTAGTACATGGCTGGCATACATAGCTGCAGGAAGAATGCTGATCTAAATCTCTTGTGTTCACCCCAAGTTTACTTTATTCTACATACCCTGAATAGTCTGCTCTTGCCAACAGTCAACAGAAATGGAAAAATGCAAACACAGCCATTTTTAAAATCTCAACTTCGCATTCACCAATATTTGCACTAAACATGGTTTTATGGTGCAATGAATAACAAGATGCCTACTACCTGCACATTTCAGTGAAGAGTCAAAGATTTTAAGGGCAGAACGTGACTTGAAACTAATTCTATTTAACATGTGAAATTCTGCGACTCTTCATGTCTGTTTGTTGATGCTTATCTAATTTCCTTGCACAAAAGAATTCTGTTATGTCTACTCACACAGAACAAATTGATGCAAGTTTAGCTGTCTTGCAAAGTTAGTTCTGAAATATTTGTGAATTTAAATACTTTGATTTATCTAAGCCCGCACAAAACTGAAAATGTTTTAATTTAATGGTCACATGTCACCATCACACTACGTATATCAGGAAATACTATTATCATGATCAAAATGTTTGCATTTTGGATCTATTGTCTTCATGTTCTTATTAACAAATATATCAGTGTATAGCATAGGATCCTAACCTTGACAGCACTTTCTCATATTAAAGTAATTCAAAATCACTTTATCTTGAATAAGATGTTCAAGATATTCCCTGCAAACTTCTAATTTTAAGCTTTATTTATTCTACAGGGCAAATAACTGGTTAAACTGTTAACTGACTATACAAATACAGCATGGCTTAAATTCAGATTCCTGCAAAGGGAAGGTAGAGACGTTCTCAGTGTCAATAGGCCATGACTTCCACAAAGCTGGTGCACAGTAGCTGAGAGAGTGGCCACCCACAGTGACACATTTTTACACTGAAGATGCAAGGAGGCCTACACCAGTGACCTTTCCTGGAGACCAGGAGAATAAGGCTCAGCAATTCAGGATTTAGCCATTCAGAGAAGTTTTTTTGGTCCCAGTTAATAAAGGGCCTCACTAATCCAAAAGCAACAAACCTAACAAGATTCCTGATCCAGCAGCCACTATGGTTCAGGGAGGAGTTGGGATTTTGCTTAGTTTGATGAGGAATTTATGCTGCTTTGAGCACTGTTTGTGAAAGCCCTTGGATACGGAGGCTGTACTCCTCCAGCCTCTGGCACTGCACACCCTGCACACCCTGCACACCCTGCACACCCTGCACACCCTGCACACCCTGCACACCCTGCACCCTCAGTGTGCTCTGAGAGGACACAGTCCTACAGCAGTTCACCTGCGCTATGAACAGCCACCGAGAGGGAAAGACTTAAAAGATTTCACCTGGCCAACATATTCATTCTCCGCCTGCATCTGAAGCATGCATGCACGCTACAGCCCGCCAGCAGTCACAAACATACTTTTCATATGCATCCCTTCTGCAGGAAGAATTATTGCCAAAAATATAACACATTATGCAAACAACTTAGTCACCCAAAGAGCTTTATAAATATGAGTAATAAGAAGATAACACGGAGCAATAAAATACACTTTACTGAAGTAACAAGGAAACATATGGCCTTTCCATTCTGCCTTCAGTGCAGAAACAGAACCAGCCTAGTGAACCAGGTCAGCCAGCCCTGCACGTTTTTGCATAAGAATTTCACACAAGTATACTATCTAAACTGATTCCTAAGGACGTCTTTTATTACTGAAGTCACCCAGCCAGAAAGCACAATAATGCGCAGTTTCCTTTGGAAGGAGGGGAGTGGGGGGACAGCAGTTTAAAGAAGAGGAGGAGGTTTTCTAATCCTTTGTGGAAACAGGAGAACACTCAGTGAGTGTGTAGATAGGAGAAATAACAATTTTGCAATTCAGACTTTTGGGGCAGCCTTTGAGACAAGTGCTTTGCAAACTGCTGAAGAACTGCACTGGTTGCCAAAAGATTCAGCATATGTGTATATATGTACGTGTGTGTATGTGTATAATGTGTCTGTCTGTGTGTGTGTATATATATACATGTATAAATATCAAATCAAATCCTCCTCTTTCTCTGAAGAGTTAGAATGTCTAGACTGTGGAACAGGCCTATATTCCTTCAAGGCTTAATTCAAGATAGGATCCACAGTTATAAAGCAATGAGGAAACCCAAGTACCAGGATTATTTGAGCAATCAGGTATGACACAGTCATGGTTATTTAGAAGTAATCACAGTCCTAGCAATTTACAGATATTACCCCCTCCTCTTTCCAGTGGCATAGAGATAATAGTAAGCTATATATTCTGAGAGAAAGAGAGAGTGTGAGTGAGCGGGCACATGTCTTTTTCCTCATCTCTTGCCTGCTTACCCTCAGTTGAAAAGAGGATGAGAGAGTGGGGGCTGACCTGCAATTTCAGAGTAACAATGTTCCTTTACACCACACCGTCTACATTCTTCAATGGCCCATTAGAATGTCTCTCATTTTAAGCAATTTAATGAAATAACAAATAGAAAACTAGAGAGAAAAATGGGAGGGGTGGGGAACAGCTTTGCGTGAAGAAAACAAGAACAGAACCAAAAACCATCAGGGACCACAATTACAGTTAAATAGAACAAAATGAAAAACAGCGACACCAAATTAAACTCCCAGACTTTCTGGGAATCACTTGTGTAAGTGGGACAGATGCAAGAGAGGAGTTGGTCACTTCCTAGACAATGCCCCAGTGAGAGTGAGTGCAGGTGGATGGATGAGTGTGTCAGTGCCTCTGTGTATGTGCATGTGCCTGTGCTTATGTTCTCACACACAAGAATGAAGAACTAGAGTGACAGCTAGAAATGCGAAAGGCAATTCAAGAAAACAAAAGTAGAATAAGGAGAATGGAAAAAAAAAGCAGAAAACCCCATCAGTGGTGTTGTGGGGAGAAATGGAAACAACTGGAGCCTTTTCAGCTGGGTGAAACAGAAGAGGAAGTAAAGAATGGAAGCTGGGAAACAGAAAATAGAAGATATTCGGAAGAACATTACCAGCCATCTTCATTTTATACCCTGTGAATGGCCACCACACTTTCAGATATAAACCTATCTATAATGACTCTTGCTTATAAAATATTTATTTCTTTTTTCCTGATCCCCATGATTGTTCACTATCTCTCTCATGGGCACGCAAAGGAGGCTTCCTGGAATCATTTTCCTGACTCAGTTGAACATCTTATAACCAGAACCAGACTGATGATAGACAAAAACTTAACTTGGGAAGGGAACATTGTCTTATATAATCATAATGTCAGTAAATCTAAATTCAAATTGTATGTGACCTGAATCAGAAGTATAAGCTACAATTATTGCCTCCTGAGTGGTGGAGACAAAGAAGTCCAGACTGGTTTGATTTAGACCACCTTTAGAAAGCACTCCATAATCTTCCTCTTTTCAAGCCATGACCAGATACTCCCTTCCTGACCAGAACAACAAGGCACCAGCTGAAAACAAACTAAAATAGTTACAATGATAAATGGTAAGAAAATATGACACAAAGCCATGCTTTGAGCGGAGGAACCACTTGGGACAAATGAGGGAAAAGAAAAAAAAACTGTTTCTGTTAAATCTCCTAGGCTATGAGAGAGAATTATTCAGTCTCCTGAGTTCAAACACATTGTTTAATTGTCTTTCCAAATGCCTTTGCAGAGTGATTGCCTTTTCTAGATCTGAAACCCAAAAAGTGAAGGAGCTCCCAAAATGCACAACACTGGCTCTCACCCTGCAAGCAAATCCTACACCCTTAATCAAATCTTGTATTAAAACCCAGTAATAGACAGCAAGATTGCTGAAGTTCAGAGCAGCATAGCTGAGTTTACATCTTGTCAAGCCCAAACTTTGATTTATCTCCTAAGATTTTTTAAAGGGTTCCAAAGTCAGCTGATGCTTTGCTCCACACAATTCAGCTGTGATAATCTGGTCCGGGGACCAGCTTTTGAGAGGAGCCACTAACATGTGTGTCAGATCTGCTGGAGTCTGCCTTTTAACCATTGTCTGTGTGAAAGCAGAGATTAGATTAGTTTGGTTTAGCATTTCATTGTCTCAAGTGAAAGCCGCTATATCTCACTAATTGGCCCTCTCTTCCTAAGCAGTCAGGTGTTTCTTCTGGTAAAACTGGTTTTTGCTTTGAACTTGGAGAAGCATACGGAAGCATAAATATCTCCAATCTATATAACAATGCATGGCAGTGATATCCAAGTAAATGTTATTGCTGTATCTGTTTTGCAGATTAGGAAATACTATGTTGTCTGGCCAGAACATGGTGTCATAGTTTGTTATAAGAGTTTTTTGCCTATAATTCTGGTACAGATGATAGCTAAGTATCATAAAGTTGACTGATACTTTTGCTTAAACATTAGGAAGTAATGTTTCTAACTGTTTGGGGTTTTTAAAATAATCTTCCTTCTAGTAAAAAAAAAATCTGCAAAGAGATCATAATAAGAGAAATATAAATGCATAAAACCCCATTTTTAATTTTTTTTTTACACTGATAGTTCACTTTCTCAAAATGAAGCTGTCATGCATGGTACTCTCATTTATAAAGTGAACAGAATTGTCATTCCCCGCTAGTATTGAAAATTATACACCTTAATGAAATTTTGAAATAGTGCAGGTGACCTTTACCAGCTTCTGATTTCAAACTGTTAATTTCTCATGTTTATGTTATCATCCCAAATGAATAATAGTATTGAAGATTTTAACTTAGTGCAAATGTAGAAATTAATTGAGACAATCTTTTGGTGAAGGGACCCATGTAATAGATGTGCTACTGTACGAAGCTTATGATGGTATTGTACAGTGTACAGCAAACTTTCTGAATAGCTTGGTTTGATACCTTTAGGAAATGCTGCTTCTAGAAGAGTGATCAGCAGTAGTCTAGGATGGTGCTCAGAGATCTGAAAAGAAATCAAAATTAACAACATAACAGCTGTCTCTCCAGTTTTCATCAGTGCAAATTCCTGCTTCTGTTCTGCAGGTGAACGTGCTCTGGTTTGGTAGATGAAAATTTAGAAGCGGGGGGAGGATATCAGTAGCCTCATCAGTCTACCTGATATGAGAAGGTAGGAGGAGAAGTGACAGTGTAAGGAAGTAATATATGCATCTTCCACAGCACTCCATCACTTGTTATGGAAACCTTGTTAGCAGACGAAAGTGACAGGTGAGGTTCAGCAGTGTAAAAAACCAGCACATACATGGCATGATGACTGCCAAGGCTGAGGAACGGAGCAATCTGTGAACAGGCTTGGAATCCACAAATAAAACGGGTACTGTTTCATTCCTAAAATCCAAAGACAAGCAGTAACATAGAAACTGCCAAATCAGGAGGAAAGAAGAAGGAGAAAGAGAAAATATATAGACATTTGAGCCCATGACCTGTAACATCAGTGGGTACTAAGGAAAAAAAAGCTAAAGACAAAGCATAACATGTCACCATCCACTGCTTACATCACTTACATTCATAGTAAATACCTTTCCCACAATAGAAGGCTTCTGAGACTACCCATGACTAATTTCTAATGCTGTGATTCTAACCTTGGGAGTATTATGGAAATGGTTGCAGTGGACACCAGTTCCAGGATATTCAGGGAGGGAGC
>VZTU01009614.1:8077-19857 GCA_013400835.1 Zapornia atra
AGAGACACAGATGCCTGAGAGAGAGATGTATCTGTATAGGTGTGGATTTTGTTGATATCTGAGTCAAAATAATTCCAAAAAATAAATTAACTGTTTCACCAAATCAGGACCCATGTATCCAGAACTTGGCTGAATCTAACCCCCACTTAAGTTTGCAAGTGCACGAAGAATAGCATCTTAAAATATTCAAGCGATGGAACAGCTGTAAAATCCATACACAAGCACCATTCAGAAGCCTCTAAAATTGGGAGGATATCCCAAGCTGAAGCAGCAAGCCAACTCATTTATCGTCACACCCAGCAATAGTTAAAATTTTAAGTCACAGCAAGGTTGAAAAACACAGAGGAAAGAAAAGGACATGTTACCTTCCCCTCCAATATTAGCAGTTGTAATAGTTTTTCCACAAACCTCCTAAAAAGCTTATAAGCAGGAGCAGGCCTTAACATATCAATGAGCAGAATAATTAATCACACTGTCTAGTGCTCTAGTGCATGACAACTTGTTAAATTCTACACACTGCAAAACATGATCAATCAAATGGGTTTGTACACACAACAGGCCTTCACAGGCATACACAATCAAGTAACAGTAATAAGAAAGAGATTAATGATTCCAAATAGATGTAAAATCCCTTTACTAAATCCAGCAGAAGTAATCCCCACAAATCTATTAATTTTTATATCAGATTACGTTTTCATAATATGCAGAATTAAGACTCAGAAGGGAAAGTCAGTGCAATTTGATGCCAGAAATTAGACTGTTGGCCATTTGGGAAACAAATTCATGATGTCATAAGAGAAACTCTCTGTTGAGACAGTATCACTTGAAGACCATTACCTGTGTTGAATCATGTTACATTCGATGATATTCTGTGCATATATTTGCTGCAAGGATTTGAGCTCTAATTTATGTGAATGCCATTTAATGTGCTACTTAATACTGCAGAATTTATGGCCCAAAGTCTCAGAGATACAAAGGGCTTTCTGCCTTGTAAGGGAAAAAGAAAGAGAGAACACTGTAAAACAGCTAAGTAGATGTAATAGGTCTCCATCTGGTTTAAAAATAAAGTGAGGAAAAAATGAGAAAACTATTGATTGACGTTAGAAACTTCACTCTCAATTTGGACCATTGTTACAAATGGTTTTCTGATATGTGGTTTGCTGGGGTTTTTTTAAAATCTCCTACTTCTAAAATACATACAAGTGCCTTCCCAACTCTGATAATGCCTAAATTATTGGGCACTGGTATGTTATTTGGCTACTAATGGCTGTCACAGGAGGAAAGGTTCTGTTGAGGTTCTTGCTTCGTCTTGTTCTTACTAGCATTTGCAGATAAATGGCTTACGTCCTGGCTGTGCAAATTATGTAATTCAACAACATCTTTGGTATTTCTAAATGACATCCAAATGCAGCAAGAAAGAATAGCAATGTTACCAAGATACTGAATAAAAGACAAACTGGAAACAAATTATTGATCTACAAAATCAATGGGCTTCAGACCAGAGAGTGAATCACTGATGGAAATTCACTGCACATTATACAGCTATAGTAAGAAAGAAATTCGGTAATTATTATAGATGAAGAACAAAGAATGAAACATCTGATTAGAGGTAAATAAATGTAAATAAATATATACTGACACAATGCTAAGAACAGACTCAACTACCTGGGAAAGTTAAATACTCACAGACCTCTCAAACTGAAAAATATTGAAATATATTCTTATATTTCTTTCCTATATCAAAGAGATCGATTTTTTCCAAGCTAATACATAAATCCTGTACCACTTCTATTTCTTAAAAGCCTCAAAATTTCACACATTCTCCACCCTTTAAATATTCTTTGTGTGTATCCAGTACATTTAACGGTTCATTAGCAAACAGCGCTTTCAAAACCAGACATTGTGCTTTTCTAAACTAAGTGTATCCCACAATATCAAGAACGATTAAATACCTGTATATAAGAGCAATTATTAGCAAAAATTTAATTTTGTCCTATTAAACAAAATACGAGGTCAATGCCATAAAAAGTTCATAGGTCCAAAATATGAGTTAGTTTCCCTTGTATTTCTTGTTTCCTGTCCTGGATTTCAGCTAGGATAGAGTTAATTTTCTGAAGAAGCTGTGAGGGGACACAGCCAGGATAGGTTATCCAAACTGCCCAAACTATGATGTCATGGTCAGTATATAAGGGGTGAGCTGGCCAGAGAGAAGTCACTTGGCACCGTGTTTTAGGCAGTGAGCTAATTGCATTGCACGTAACTTACTTTGACATATTCTAAGTACTATTGTTACTTTCCTTTTCCTTTGCTGTACCAGTAAACTGTCCTTATCCCAAACTGTGATTTTTACCTTTTTCGTCCGATTCTTCCTATCTCACCAGGGAGGGTAGGATAAGAGAGCAACAGCATGTTGCTCACAACAGCATGTCACAACAGCACGTCACAACAACTCCCTAAGCAATTTTTGAAGAGAAAAAATGTTTTGAAATACAATCTACCTTTAATCTTTGATTCTTCATGCAAACTTGGCTAAAGGACTGTAGCCATAAGACTGACTTTTCAAATTCTGGACAGCTATGCAGGAGTATCTTCAGAAGTCTCATGAAGTTTAAATCAGAATAGACCTTAGAGAAAACATTTGTCCTCCTACACCCAATATTTGGGGTTTTGTTCTGGACTAGTGATAAACCTTATGGTAAAATAAGGAGGTTAGATGCTTCACAGAGGAACTAAGTTGTTTAATCACCAGCACAGAACAAATGTTCTTCCACTATCTTGTTTTCAACCAAGTACATTAAAAGCAGTGATAAAAAGATTTGGGCTATAATCAAGGAGTAATCTGGATAAATCTGAACTGCAGTAATTTTGAAAAAGAAACCAAAAGGAAAAACAAACACTGCAAATGGTTGCATACATGTTAAACTTATCAACAGGAGGAGTTCCATTAAGTTCAAGGCAGACAATAAAGCACATGTGTATTCAGAGAGTAAATATCTGGAGTTGGGGCTCGATGACTGAAAACAGACTGAAGTAAAATGTTACAAAGCAGTGCATAAAAAAATGCTTCAAAGTTAGTTGAATTCTAACTCACCTGCTAAGATCCAGGAACAGTCAACTACTTTGAAAATTTGGGAGGAAATGAAGGATATTAATTTATTAATGATGTAGGAAATACACTGGGGAAAATTATGGAAAAATGTGAGGAAAGTTAATGTTTCCAAAGTTAGTTAAATCAACAAAGAAACATCACATATATATTTAATGTCCACACTCTTCTATTGCAATTAGAAAAAAAAATCTGTATTACGAACTTCTGTGTTTAGTGAACAAGTACTGAATGAATTTGCTAATGTAGCAATTTTGCATTACAAATACCTTATATTGTCATTCACCTAAAGCTTATATAAGGAAATGAGAGTCTTAGACAGATAAATCCCTGGTTCCTGCTGTGTTATCCAGAAGAAAACAAACTTCATAAAGCTGCTTACTCTAAAGAAGTGAGACATCATCAAAGCGCTGCTGCTTCAAAGTTTCCTTTTGATCAACAGAAAACCTCAAGAAAGAAAATTTACTTTTAAAAGGATTTACTAGCAATGCATATGAAGGAATAGAACAAAAGATTGAGAAAAGACCATTAGGTCACTTTAATTTTGGCTAGCAAATATTTTTTCCAACAATAACTGATAGTAGCTTATCTGGATTTCTGACTACATGGCATATATATATTTTGCTGTGATAAACTTGTCTCATGCACAGGTTTTCAAAACTTAGCAGTATGTGGCCAATATGTCTTTTTTACAGGGCAGAACAGTTGTGACTAGAAAGAACTTTGTGACCAGAGCAATACATGTTGTGCACACACAGGCCACCTGACTTTTTTTTTCTATCTCTGATTGTCTGTAGATTATAGATAAGATTGAAGAATCTTTTCTTTCTAATGCTATAATTAAATTTATTAGGGCAGTTAAATGAGAAAACTTAATTAATCTTCTTAATTTGATTCAGAATGCTTTATATAGAGACATACTATATATAAATTTAGGACACTACAAAGTTATCTTTTCCTCCTCTTAAATACAATTCTATTTTTAATGACCATAATAATTATCAGATTCTCTCTACTGTATTGTTTGATTTAAGTTTATATAATGAGCACTGAATCTTAAAGTGTGCTACATGTCGAGGCTATTTTCGTAACCAGTTCCAACCTTCCTAATGGTGGAGACAAAAGGGAATTTTTCTACCTGAGGGCTCATGAAGCAAGAAGTCCTGTAAAACAAAGCTTGCCAAATGGTGGGAGAAGGACAAGGACACCTTTGGAGAGAGATACCCCCAGCCATTACAACCAGTTGCATGTGTACACAGGCAATCCTGTGATAACTGCTAGTTGAGGTTTTCCAGCTCCACTACAGGCAATAGGACATTAGCACCTCATGGTCCTCAGCAGTTGGTTGAGTTTGGCAGCTGCCTGTTCTGCCTGAATCTATAATTAACCCTGCCTATTGCAGAAGAACTCTGCAAGGAAATCGGAGTCTGATAGAACCTGCATGCACACACCAAACTGTCACCCAAATCTACCTATGGTATCACCACAACCCAGCTCACCTCAGCTGTCCTGCCAGAAGAGACATGCCCTGACTGGCAACAGAAACAAAGTAAAGCTAGGTCCCCAGCATTGACACCTACTGTTACCAAACTGCCCTTGTACAGCTCCCTTGCTCCCTATAAAAGGCTTATCCCACACTCCTGTTATATGATCCTCAATATTGCATATGTGCCAAGTTTTCAAGATTTTACGTTACCCATGGAAAGGGAGTAACCAGTGTTCTCCCACTGCACGTATAAATAAGGAAACTGGCCATCTGGACCATGTGGAATGACCTCTGCTTTCACTACAGGTAAAATGCTACCAGAATGGAAAAGGCTGGATGCAATATACCCCAATCCAATAAGTATCAGAAGAAGAAGTGTGCCAAGACCATCTGTGTAACAAAGTGTGCCAAAACCATCTGAAATGGCTTTCTGAAGGTGCTAAATGAGCATCTGGCCACCTGTAGGTAGAAAAATAAAAGGAGCTACATCATCTGCACTTGTGGGATGATGGACCCTGTTGAGCAAGGTGTGCAGGAAAAGACAGTAAGAAAGATGAGACTATTTAATTGGTATACTTTGCAATATATTAAAGCTGGGTACAATTTCAGCATTTGAAAAGTTATCTTTTGTGTAAGTTCTAAACATTGTGTTCAAATGCTAGCTTGCTGAAATAAATCTGTGGATCAGGTACGTGTCCTGGTTCTGGACAAGTATCAACAGATACTTGACCAACAAGACTTTTCAAATATTTTAAGAACAATTTGAGGTTCCCACAGTATCATTAGTGTAAATGTAAATTATTACAACCTCAACAACAGAAGTTAGAGCATACTGACAAATGTGTTTGTGGGGGAAGACGTAAATTTTGCCTCATCAAGCCTCTACCCTGCCCTGTAATGGAGGAGCTAAGTTTAACTAGATGAGTTTTCAGATTTCTAGTTGTGGTGAATGCATGAAAAAGAGAAATTGTACCTGCTTTGTTGATAAAGCAGTGGCAGCCCAGGTTTTGCTTGTGAGCCTGCCTAAGGATTCCTTTTTTCCTTTGTCGTCAAAAAAATAAGCAGCTCTTTTCTGCTAAAGGCAGCAGCCTCCTGGCTTTTCCTTGAACTATGCCATGTTTTGACACCTGAAAAGGAGGGAAGACCTTGTCAGGGAGGTAGCACTATAAGGCCTGGTCTCTGTACTCTGACATTCTTTTCTTTAGCAGAAGTGGGAGAAAAATAAAAGCCACTGAAATGAATGATCTGGTGAAGCCCTGTTATATGTGCACATCAAAACAAAATTGTCCTGCCCACTTCTGCCAGAAGAAGAGAGTTGTTGTGATGTCAGTTCTCATCTACCACTTTCCTTTTCATTTCCATTGTCTACATGACATGAGCTAACTGGTTGGTGTGTCCACCCCCAGTGAAATCAAGTTCAACCTGTGAATTTCTGAGCTTTACAAGAACTAAAGTTCAGGCTTCCACCACCCATTTGGGTTCGCTATAAGGTTCCTGTGGGTATGGGGTGGTGGGAAAAGGGATGGAACAGAAACATCACCTCAAGCTGTTCAGAAGCAAAAGGAATGAAGCCTTGTTTTTCTGCAAGATTAAAAAAAAACCCAAACCAAACACCACCCTAGTCTTGAATTGCTATTATTATCAAGTATACTTAGTGTAGAATTCTGACACCTCTTTGGTGGGTGCCGTGAATTTTCCTAATCATTCTAAGGAAAAGAAAAGCTGTAATTTGGCTGATTTTTCTTTCTCATGGTTGTAAGAGGGTAATGGCATGGCTCTGCAAGGCTTTCACACTATGGCCTGAATTCTCAAAATACCTAATCGCTACTCAGAGTATAAACATGCTGCTTCTGTGTTTCGCTCTTTATGTTAATGACTTGAACCACGATTCATAGCCTCTTCCACTTTCGATTCACAGAATCAAGCTTTTCTTTCTGCTTGTCTTCTGCTATATAAAGCCATCTGTTTGCTTTGAGGCAACCCAGACTCATTACTTGTGAATGACTCTTACTAAAAATTAATATAGACAGAATTAAGAATAACATGAGAAAATTGAAGAAAACATGGATGCTAAATAAGCTCAGATGTTTAGGGGAGAAACAAGCAATATCTACCAGTTTTACACATTCCATCTGACAGAATAATTTCAGTATAAAAAATATTCTGTGAGTAGCATTATCAAGTATCATCTCTAGTTTCCCTCCACGTAAAATTAACTCTCCAAGGCCATGTGAATTCATATAATGTATGCCTTCCAAGTAAAAATTATTGCTCATTTCCACAGATGGAAGCATTCAAACACAAACAATGTGAGTCAGCAGGGCAAATAAAACTATCAGAAAACTGATTGAGCATAAAGGTTGAACCAGGTTGCTCTGCAGCAAAACTTCTACCTCAACACTTACCTTCAGGAAGGGTATATTGAGGTGTTCTTCTACCTCCGTCAGCTTCTCATTTCCAACTATTTTATGTCAGTGTACAGCACCATTTAGTCCAGGAATATTGCTGGTGCTGAAACAGAGGAATCAGGCATGGTAATGTTGTTTAAGCCATGCTGGCAACTAGAGCTCATGGAGCCACTCACTTGCCCTCCCTCAGTGGGATAGGTGAGTAAATCAAAATAATAAATGAGAGCAAGCTCATGGGTTGAGATAAAGACAGTTTCATAGGTAAAGCAAAAGCAAACCAAGGAATTCATTCCCTGCCCCCGCTTCCATGGGCAGGCAGGGGTTTAACCATCTCCAGGAGTGCAGGGGTCCATCAAGGTCACAGAATCACAGACTAGTCTAGGTTGGAAGGGACCCCGAGGATCACAGAGCTCCAACCCCCCTGCCTGTGTCAGGGACACCAACCTCCGGTCCTGGAGCTGCACAAGGTTGCCCAGGGCCCCATCCAAGCTGGCCTTCTTGGTCACTTGGGAACAGAAACACCATCACTCCAAACATTTCCCTCTTTTTCTTCACACAGTATGCTGAGCATGACATCATACAGTATGGAATATCCCTTTGGTTAGTTGGGGTCTGCTGTGGCCCCTCCCAATTCCTTGTGAGCCCCCAGCCATCCTGCTGGTAGGGTGAGAAGCAGAGCAGGCCTTGGCTCTGTGTAAGCCCTGCTCAGCAGTAACAAAAACACCCCACAAAAACACCCTGGTTATCAACCCTGTTTTCAGCACAAATCTAAAACACAGCCCCATGATATCTGCTGTGAAGAAAATTAACTCTATCCTATCCAAAACCAGTGCAGATGTCTTTCACTGTTTATGACCCAAAGAATAAAGGAGTCACACAACATGACATGACAACATGAAAGACTTCTAAACTGATGCAGGTAAGGACAATTTGAAGGTGAGTCCTTGGAGTTGAAGGACTGAAGTCTTTCTGTTCCTTAAGAAATGACAAAGGGAGGAAAGAATTGTCAGGTGACTCAGCTAAGCTGTTTTGCAAACATGTTAACTCATATGACAGAATTCAACTATACAGACATAAATCTTACTTGACACTTCAGATGTGGTATGCAAGCATATCAGAGGAAAATTTCCCATACGACATTTTGCAACCAAGTTCACACCATTGACATGAGGGCCAAGTAAGAACTAGAAATGTTGATGTTCACTTTCAACTTCACACTAAAAGAACTGATTACTTGTTTTCATTTGTGTATGCTAGCCAACCCTGCTGAGAATGCCAATGAAGCAAATGTTTTTCTCTACTACATCAATAGTAACATGCTGTGTTTAAGATAATTTGCTGGCAAAATTTCTTTTTGCTAACATTTTTTTGAGCAGAAATTTCAATCTACCCATACCAAAACTTTTTCATCCCTTGGAAGTAATGCCTGTTTTAGAAGTGTGGGGTTTTTTGCTTAGAAAAAGATGTTAATTTTATTAATTAATAATTTACAGTTCACACATAAAAATAGAAGATTCAAATTTTTTAAAAGTCAATATTTTATTATATTTTTTATAATTTCACACTTGTAGTAAAAAAAAATTCATTTTTTTCTGCTGGGATTCTAGCTAGTGCTAGAATGATCACTTGATTACTGATAAATATTATTAGTAAATAATCTGAAGCACTTCTTGAGTGGTTAGGTTTCTTTCCACTGTTTAAGTTCCTTGACCGTCTGTTCACTATTTACTCTGAATATTCTCTCTTTTTACATTTTGTGAAACTTTCTTCCAAAACTATGACATCCATTTCTACAACCATTGTGTTACCATCAAAAGAATATATTTGGCTCAATACATATGGATTTACTTTCTGCTATTATCATCTCCAGCAATCTCTAGTAAATTTATGACTGTATAGTTCCTATTTTCTCATGTACATTATTCATTATGCCAGAAATGTCAAGAAGTTATTTATGTAAGAATATGTATTGGAAATATTTTTAGGAGAATAATTATATTGCTAGAGGAATACCAGTACAACTCCCCATCTTGTGCATTTTCAATCCAAAATAAAACTGTCTACATGAGCAGTTATACTGTCAATATTATAGTATAACTATATAGTATATCATAATTGCACTGAAAAGAGTTTGCTATCAACTAGCCTGAAAGAACTTGTTTAGGATGATTGTTGCTGGTTAAAGTACTGACTTAATTCACCTTGGCAGAAAGGTTAAATTAGTTTGGATCTTCATACATAGGTACAATACCATTATTGTCTACTATTAAAAGCAACATTCCAATAAATCAGTTTTCACATAAACATGCACCAAATTCAGCAAGATTGAAAAAATTCCTTCGATCATCAGTCATTCAGTCTACCAGCAACCAGCCACTCATCATGACAGCTGAGACACCTCTATCCCAGTACCAGATGAGCAAATTCCTGCCAGAAAAGACAGAATCGTTCCAACTACTAAGAATAATTTGTCATTAAAAATTGAATGCAGTTTGTGTTTGTAATGACATTCAGCATTTAAGGGTCACACAAGCTGTTGGAACCTTTGTTGGCTTTGCCTTTCTCATCTTTTGAAGGATACACTCAGCATACACTACCCAGAGCTGCCTCTTCATGGGAAAAGGGTGTTGGAAGGAGCCTGACCCCATATTAAGTCTAGAGCATGCTCAGGACCTGTAGACAGAGACTTTGGCAGTGGGGAGTTTCTACATGCTGTCCTAAAGGAGAAACTCATCCAGCACTCTGCAAAAAATGTTGAGACCTTTCACAGTGCTGATGTACTGATTTTTTCTCAATTGCATCCTGTCTGCCTGTAAATCAGCAAATAGCACAATGTGCTAGGCAGAAATGGACAGTTTCAGAAACAATTTGCATTCTGATAGCCAATTTCCATTTCTGATCCATTTGCGCCTTCCTAGGGCATGTTTGCTGAAGAAAAATGAACTCACGTAGAGCACAGCAAAATCATTACACCATTAGAGCAGAGGCTATATGTGCTTTAAAAACCACTGTTTGTGAGAAGCCAATTTATTTCTATAGAAACTCAAAAATTCTTGAGCCTCTCAGAATCTAATCAAAAAGAGCGTGTGATGAATTGCTGTGACAATTTACCTCCTCCTTGCACCATCCAGGTTCCTATTTATTACCTGAACATTTACATTTGTGCTACAATAGAAGCCTGTTAAATGCATAACCTTGTCACTCGAATAAATTTATTCATTTAGAATGTCTCTGTCTACCACAGAGGATTTCTTATAGGGCACTGTCACCTGAAACAGGTATGCTTTGATGTATTGCAAATCTTGTAGCCATCCGACAAACTTTTTTAGAATGGAGGTTAATTTTCCTGGTGTTTATTTTGTACAGAAGACAGGAATCAGTGAAATTTTAATGAAGATTTACACTGGAGGAAAATGAAGCACCAATACCTCTGCAAAGAGGATGGTATGGGATTCTCTTTTAGTGTTTTGTTTTTTTTTTTTTTAAGAAATAAGAGTCTTCATAGCAGCAGCTATTACTGCAGCTTTCCACAATGGAGTATTGAACAAATTCCAATGCCTCAGCCATGTAGCCTATATTGCTTATATGGCAGTGCACACTTTTCCCTTCAGAAGCCTGCGTAACAGGTCTGACATTACTGCCTGAAACAATATCATGCCATTTTTCCCAGCATCTCTGGATTTGAAGTTCTAGATTTAGCAAGAAACACCAGCAACTTGGCAGTATAGAAAAGACTGTATTCGTTCTCAAACTCAAAATAATGAGGCACAAACAGGAAATGCTTTACCTTTATTGAACAAATTCCAATGCCTCAGCCATGTAGCCTATATTGCTTATATGGCAGTGCACACTTTTCCCTTCAGAAGCCTGCGTAACAGGTCTGACATTACTGCCTGAAACAATATCATGCCATTTTTCCCAGCATCTCTGGATTTGAAGTTCTAGATTTAGCAAGAAACACCAGCAACTTGGCAGTATAGAAAAGACTGTATTCGTTCTCAAACTCAAAATAATGAGGCACAAACAGGAAATGCTTTACCTTTTAATAACTTCATAAAAGCTGACATATTTAAAGAACTCAAAACCTTGACTGTGGTCTTCTTTTAACTTATCACAATTAAGGGACTCTTTACATGTGCAGTCTTTTATATGTCTTAGAAATCTATCAAGCTATTGCCTTAGAACTTCTCCTAGGTATTTGGGCTAATGGGTTATTAGGAATGTGAACTAGCCACAGCAGTTACTACTGCCCTTTTAACAAAGAGCCAAAAGAAAATTATATCAGACCATTTCCTTTCACAGTGCCACAATGATATATTTTGGTTTGCACTTGACTTTTCCACAGTTCAGGGCTTTTTTTTTTTTTTTTTTTGTTTTCCTTTCTGGACTTGGGTCTGGCATTTCCAAGATATTCTTTGGGAGTTAAACGAGGAGTATGAGAAGGCAACAGGAACAGAACACCTATCATTAGAAGACAGCAAGGGTCAATGAGCCCCCGAAACAGCTTCTCATACATGATGTATTCTAATAACTCAATAGTAATTTGTCAAGTATGCCTAATATACAGGTATATGACAAAACAGTGAGCTACCAGGTCACCTTTAAAAATAGCCATTCGAAAGACCACTGCAGCCTGTTAAGCAGTATCCTCAAAAAAAGCATGAAGTAAAATTGGATATAGAAAGATGTTTGGATAAGAAAAAATGTGGGAAACAGTGTATTATGAAGACACTGAATTAATAAGGTCTTCAATGACTTACAGATCACAGAATCACAGAAT
>VZTU01009615.1:0-26213 GCA_013400835.1 Zapornia atra
ACAGAGAAAATCCTGAGATCTCTTGTAATCTGTTCAGGTTCAGATATTTCATGTCACAATAAAGACAACTGCAGTAAAGACAACAGCAACCCCAACTTTAGCTAATTAGTACAAATAAGGATTTATCTTAGTTAATAGATGTCATTGACTGAAAATCTATGACTGTTGCCCCAGGAAAGTGGAATGACCATTTTCAACCTTCCATCAATTTGCCTCTAGAGACAAAAGAAGGCCCCCAGAAAAAAAAAACAACACATGAGCTTGGAGAGCACCCTAGATCCTAAAATTTTATCCTAGCTCTTCAGGGGTTTTTTTGTTCGCCAGTCTGACTGCAGTTCTTGCCTGTTCTCTGCTCCAAATTCTCTCTGATGCATAGATTCCTCTTCCAGTCTACTCAGCTTTGTAAACTGAACATTACACCTGACATCTGATTATGTTCTTGCCTCAAAACTTGAGCTATCATCTCTCTTGCTTTTCTCGATTCTTCCTGTCAGTTTAATGAGTATAGCATTTGAATATTTTCACCATGAATTTTCACCATGAATCAATCTGTTCTCTGGTCTTCTCTGCCTCTTTCCTGGTCTCTGTAGGCATAAGAAACATTGATACATGCTGTTGAATATACTTGAGTGTTTTTGCTGATTGTCTGCACACAGCATTTCCCTCTTGCAGGCTATCAGCAGTCACAAGATTATAATTTAGCTCAGCACTGTGGAGAGAGACAAACTAGCATCAGTAAAACATAACAGGCTGTATCAAAGTGTGAAACTTATAGTATCATGTCATCACAGTCCCACAGGCTGGGACTGAGGAGGCGAGGTGGACTGAAAACTGAAGGAACTACCTGATTCATGATGTCCATCTGGAGGTTAGTCATTAGTGGTGTACCCCAGGAGTCCATGTGGTGGATAATTCTGCTTTTTAAATCTTCATTAATGATGTTAACAATGGTTTGGAGAGCATGCTCAGCAAGTTTGCAGACAAGAGAAAACTGGGAGGAGTAGCTGATACAGCAGATGGGTGTGCTGCCATTCAAAGGGACTTCAACAGGCTGGAGAGATGGGCAAACAGGAATCTCATAAAGTTCAGCAAAGGGAAATACCAGTTCCCACACCTGAGAAGGAAAAAAGTGGGGCACCATTACAGTCTGGGTCCCAAGTGGCTGTTAAGCAGCTTTGCAGATAATACCCTGAAAGTCCTAATGAGTAAATCATACATGAAACAGCAAAATTTTCTTGCAGCAAAAGCCAACAGCACGCTAGACTGCATTAGGAAGATCACTGCCTGCAAATCAAAGGACATGATGCTTCCCCTCTACTCAGCACTGGTGAGATATGTCTGGAGTGATCTATTCAGTTCTGGGTTCCCTGGTACAGGAAGGATATGGTTTCACTGGAATGAGTCCAGCGAAAGATCACAAAGACAATTAAGAGGCTGAAATATCTATCACAGAGAGTCTGAGAGAGCTGGGATAATTTCTCCCTTCATATTAAAAAAAGATATCCTCAGTGGTATCCAGTAGACAGACAAGAAGCAACAGGTACAAACAGTAATACAGGAAATTCCATTTAAACATAAGAACCCCCCTTTGCCCCCTTTTTTGTTTTTACCATGAGGATGTTCAAATACTAGAACAGGTTCCTTAGAGAGGTTGTAGAGTCTCCATTCCTGGACATATTCAAAACCCAACTGGACATTGTCCTGGGCAACCTGATCTTGGCGACCCTTTCCTGAACAAGGGTTTTGAACTGGATAATCTCCATAAAACTTCAACTGATCTCTCCTTCAGTGATTTTATTAACAGCATCATTGTCATATCTATATAATTTCAAAGAACAATGGTAGCATCTAGTCTGCTGCCTCTGTGTGAACCTCAGTGCTGCACACATTAGGCTGCCGTTACCTAAGGACCTCAGAGGCTCTGGAGGAAAAACTACCATGTTTCTGAAGTTATTTCAGCTTGGTGTGAACTATCCTGCTGACTCAGGCCTGTCAACACTGATTAAGACCTTAGTATACACAGACCTGCAATTTTAGGCAAATTTAGAGTTGCTAAACAGTTTTAATAGAATTTCAGGAAATCCAAAGTTACATAAAACACATATAATTGGGATAAAAAATTGAGACTTGTTCCCCATATTCAATGCGGACTTTATTTTAGACAACTAAATCTTTTAGTGACCTGAAAAATAATTCCCATTCAGAAAGGGTGGGATGTCAGGGTAAATCTGAGGAAAGACGACTGGGTCATCTGTGAGACTAATAAACTAAGAAATTGGAAACAACAGAGTTTGGTTGATAAAACCACCATTGTTCAGTGAAGCTCTCTGAGGTATGGGGTATGAGGACTGCAGTTTGAGTAATTTTTGAGGGAATGTAGAAATGCAACAATGGCAGTTTTGCATCTCTTCTATCTGATGTTTTTCTCAAGGGTGGCAACGTATGTTAGTCGGTTTGATACCTTTCTGTGTTCCCCCAAGATAAGTTCAGGGGGTTCTGTTTTTGCATTCAAGGAAGCATAAATCCAAGTACATCTTTCTGTGAAATCCATTCTGATTTAGGAGACAACAAAATTATTATGTTGTCTTTGTTTTCTTCTCCCTTTTATTTTCTTCATCTTCAGTGTTCCTTCCCAATGCACTTTTATTGTGTTTTTTGAATAGGAACTAAAATGGTGATTTCTGAAATACCCATCTGATTACCTTTTAAAGGGTTTACTTATAATGCTGTGTGCTTGATGTTTTTTATAATGCAAATGGGAAAGGATGACAAAACCTCAAAGAGATATCTTGTGAGAAAAGTATATTTAATAAATTTATCTCAGTAGGTCATCTTCATTTTGATAGGTCCTTTGATTTCATGCAGACATTTTGCAGTGAACCATAGACTGCCCAAACATAAAAATAATAATTTCCCAAAAGAATATTGTTGAAAATGTCTTTAAAAAACAGCAACATCTTGCAACTGGGTCAGAATAACCATCCACCAGATTCTTCATTAGGGTAAAAAAGTAAAGATGTGACAGCTAACAACCTTTATATATAGTATGTGCTTGCAGTGTTGTCAGCTAGAAGGCAAAAGGAAGCAGAAGAGTTACCTGTTTGCTATAAATGTATTCTTAAGGAAAATCAACCTTTTAAAATTACAAATAACACTGAGTAACAAAATATTAAGACCAAATCACATTTTATCCAAGAAGAGTTGAAATGTCTCATGAGTATGAAAGTATGAACCAATGTAATTGTTTTCTTTTTCAAAAAAAGTTTTAGAAATGGTTGGACTCAATCTTGAAGGTCTTTTCCAGCCATAACCATGATTTTATTTTATGAAAAAAACCCAAAAGAAAAGATTTAAGAAGTTAACTGTAAAATATAACAGTAATATTAACAGTAATTAATTATAGAACTGAGCAATGATAGACTTAAGCTATTATTTAAAAAAAAATCTTTGAAAGAAGTCTGTTGTATCTGTCCAAGGTCTCTTGTAGTAAGCAGGTGTAGGCAAATGAAAACACTAAGCACACAGACATTTGAACTCTTTCCTGCCTCTGATCTCATATTTCCTGAATGAGAACCAAACATTTGATGTTTCTAGTCACCTGATATACACAGCATAGAAAAATCTAAAATTCCCTTCGGAAAAGAGCTCAATATTTTAAGGTAGATGTAAGGAGCACTGTTCTCCTTTTATCTACTGAGTGACTAGAATACTCTCCTGGGAAATAAAAGAATTGCATTTGAATTGCTACAGCTTTAAAATGGACTCAAAATGTATTTGTCTCTGCTTCTTGAATAAATACCAGATATTATGCAGAAGACCAGATATTCTAGCATTTTGCGTTAGCCAAACACTTTCAGTCTTCACTATTCTTCACAGTTCATAAGCCAAGTAGCCTGTTTGAATCTCACCCCAGAGTTGCATTCATCATCCCTCCTCAGCTGTATCAACGACCTCCTGGAGTCAGCTAGGGATCTAGCTCTGGGCTGAAAATTTTATAGATTTATAACTAATGATCCAGCTACTTAGACAACTAAGACAGTCAGTGGCTTCACTTTATTGCTTCTCATCACATAGTCCTTTTTCTTAATAATCCTTCAGTGATGAAACTGTGATGAGATAAACAACTGCTACTTCACCAGAGGATTCAAACAAGGAGGGCAACAAGGATGGTGAAGGCTCTAGAGGCGAAGTCTTATGAGGAGAGGCAGAAGTCCCTTGGTTCATACAGCTTCAAGAAGAGGAGGATGAGGGGAGATCTAATTGTGGTCTATGGCTTCCTGACAATGGAGAGTGAAGGGGCAGGCGCCAATCTCCTTTCTTTGGCAACCAGTGATAGAACCTGAAGGAACAGTATAAAGCCACAACAAGGGAGGTTTAGGTTGGATGTTAGGAAGAGGTTCTTTACTGAGAGGGTGGTCAGGCACTGGAACAGGCTCCCCAGGTAAGTGGTCACAGCACCGAGCTTGGATGAGTTCAAGAGGCGTCTGGACGGTGCACTCAGTCCCATGGTCTGACTTGGCTGGCCCTGTGTGGAGCCAGGAGTTGGACTTGATGATCCTTATGGGTGCCTTCCAACTCAGTATATCCCATGATTCTATGAGTGACCATTAGGTTACTGATGTCTCTTTTTTAGAATTTATCTTGTGGCCTGAAGCTTGGAAACAGGGAGATAACTCTGATAACTATAATGAATACTTATAATAATTATAAAGAGTCTAAATACACTCTAAATCCTGGCTATCATCTTGTATGTGTTGTTCTTTCATCTTTTTGTCAGAAACATGACTGATTCAGGTTTTATTTTAGTAGAGTTTTACTTTTTCCATATATAGTGTTAAAGATACAATTACATATGTTTTAAGGTTGTTGCATATAGTGTATAAACTGACATGGTGCTGTATATTCTAATGAAAGTAAGCTTACTTGGAGCTGAAATCCATATGGTTTTCTGAAGAAATTAATTCTCTTACTTCCTTTGATCTCCAATGAAGCACATTTACTTGCAAAGGAAGAGGTACAGTTTTACCTTTACTGTAGAAAATTCTGTTGTGCAAGTTGCTCATTCTACCTATTTTTACGTTTCAGACATATTTAACTATTCTGCACTCTTGTTTTGAAGGTAAAGACAGTTTTGAACTCGATAAAGATCTGGTTACTTGAGAAATGTAATAAACCAGAGGGAGAGAAAAAAAACCCTGGGCACTTAATGGGAGGCAAATAGCTGGAATGCAGTGATGTAAAAAAAAAAATCAAGATGACTGATGGAAAATTGGTCTAAGATTCCAGTACTATGCAGAGGAATAACACCCCACACACTGAATATTAAAGACTAAGAACACTGCCCTACATGGCACAGATGTGAATGCAGCAAGAAATGGGAGAAAAAGACTGTAGGCCAAGAAAGCTTGCCTCTAGAAAGGCAACTTAGTTATGGAGGAAAAGATTAACAAAACAAGGACTAAGACCTGAGAGATAAACATTGAGGAAATTATCAATGAAAGAACAGTAATATATTATATAGAATGTACCCACCTATTTGACTAGTGCATATACTAGTCAACAGAAGGATTATTACTCTATGATAGATAAGAAATAATAATTTCAAAAATAAGGTAAATTGAAAACAGGTCCCCTATCATACGGTGATGACTTTGAAGTGAAATATCTGAAAAAACTATAAAAACATCACTGTATAAGTCTTTCTCTTCACCTGACCATACAGTTCTAGGAAGCTGGTAGGAATTTAATAGTTTTATACTTTTCTCTCACTGTAAAATTTTTCAAAGGGAAAGTAAATAGACACAAAGACAGTATGAAATGCTGTTAGGTAGCTTTTTTAGGACTGGGTAGTGGCCTTTATGAAATATACCATTTTTCTGCAAGTATACCAAATTACTTTTAAGATATTTTTCTTTTCTGTCACAGGAATTATTTCAATTAGGTTTTCATGTGTCATGTTTTAAACTAGCAGGCAGCCAAACACCATGCAGCTTCTTGCTAACTCCCCCCTGCAGTGGGATGGGGGAAAGAATCAGGAGAAAGAAAAAAGGTAAAATTCATGGATTGTGATAAGTTTAATAGGACAACAAAGAAAGATAAAATATTGCTACTAATAGCAACAATCATAGTGACAAAAGCTTGTACAAAATGCATTGAACAATGCCCAGTCCATTCCCAAGCCACCCCCTGGCCAACTCTCCCCCCCAGTTTATATAATGAGCATGACATCATGTGGTATGGAATATCCTTTTGGCTAATTTGGACCACCGATTCTGGCTAGGCTTCCTCCCAGTGAAATACATATAGTCAAATATTTAAATGTTCCTAGTACCCCAGTTAAACGGCTATTAAAATTGTGCTGTCAGACAGTTCAGTGATGTTTTCCTTTCATGGCAGCCTGACTTTTTTCACAGATTTGTTGTCAAATATCACAGAAACTTTTCTTTAATTAAGAAAGGGAAAAGAGTTTGTCACATAAAGTCATAGATCCTTCTGTCTTTGCATTGACTTATGCAGAAGTACTCTGGTTTAAACATAGTTACAGAATAAGGTATTTATTTGAGTGGGATGCTGAACCACCATGCAAATACATCACAAGTGTAGTATTCTGCTTCAATTATGCATGCAAAGCCAGTTCGCCTTTCCAAATTCCATTACACGAAGGCAAACGCGCTGACATCAGTGGAGATATACAGATACAATCCAGAACAGAATTTAGCCTCAAATGTTAAAGTCATTAAACAGAAGGAAAAGACAGAATTATATCTCTCAAACATTTGTGTCCTTCCTCATATGGCTATTCTCCAACCTTATCACAGCAAAAGCACTCTTCACCCTGTTTAGAGAGGCAGTAATTATTCCTTGTCAATTAGATTCTCAATCACTGAACTATAAACAGCTGGTGGTGCATAACCATCATCCCAGTTTAAAATTATAGTACCCTTTCTTCTACTTTTTTTTTTCTTTATTTCCACATGTTCACTAAATTTCCTGCCATAAAAATATCTTATCCTGCCTTTAAAACTGCTAAATAAAACTAGGAGAAATGGTACAACAGTCTGAAATTATAATGATGGTTATGCATCACCAGCTGCTTGTAGCTCAGTGATTTAGTGTCTAATCGACAAGAGATAATTACCTCTCCCTGTATAAGGTGAAGTGTGTTGTCAATCTCTCAACACTACTCCTGCTTCTAAATATACATTACAAAGTAAATTTGAGTGTATTATTTTATTTTAATACTTTTCAGTAATTTATTGTCCCAAATGTATAAAATGAATTCTTTCTTATTTTTGAAGAATATATTATTAATAGTAGCTACTAATAAAAAATTTTGCATCAGTGTTTTTAAAATGTGGATTATTTTAAATTAAAATATGGATTTTTGACTTCCAGTTCATTCTGACTACAACATAAAATAAAATTCAATGTTGGTTATCTTGCAAACTTTTTTTTGAAGCAAGCAGGGTTTTGTGGACAAAACTGACAAAGAATCATCTATAGAACTCATCTGTCAAAGCAAAAGACATACTACCCTATGCATTCAATACTACTGGTTAATTGTATTATCTGGGTAATCTTCTAACAATGAGTTGTCATCTCTTTTCATGTCCTGTTCAATTCTAGACAGTTAGTTTTGAACTGGAATATAGTTTAGTTCTTTACATTATTGAGAGCAAGCAAGACGTGTAGGGTAGTATTTCTTTTGTTGCCTCAATATATACTACTGAAATTATATGATCTATATCAAGTCTTGGACACCAGCTCCTCACAGACAGTGACATCTAATTTCCAACTGTTTCTGGCCTCTCTCTCTACAGTTCCATATAAACAGTTTACAAAGAATCCATTGTGAAATGGATCAATTTAATGCTGGGGTTTTTTTTGGGTTTTTTTCTGCCTGTCCACAGTATGCACCCACCTTGTTGCAAAAAGTTCCCTAAAAGATCCTGCCCTCCTCTGAACTCACTGAGGGGAGCTGTTCAGCACTAACCCACTGACTTAGCTGAAGAACAAGCACTTCTGTGGATTTTATTTCCAGAAAGATTAATTAACTAATCTGATTCAGCAAAGAACCATGAGACTGTTAGTGCCACTGCAAGGCACCGAAGAAGTGGAAAGACTTTAACAATAACAAGAGACAGAAGAAGAATGGTCGCAGAGCCATCATAGTCTCACCTCAACTTATGATGCCTCATGGAACTTACGTTGCCCATGAAACCCTCAGTTTATGTCAGACATCTTACTTTTAGTGATGCAGTTTACTTACCTTAGATGTCATTGGGTGAGGTGAATCATTCTTTAGCGATTTTATAATCATTGCTTCTATAAAGAACCTAAACTCCCTATGACTTTAAGATGCCTAAGTTAGAAATGCTCTTACCTTGCATGTAAAGGATTTTTTGTAGTTTTCTTTTCCTAAGAACAAAATAGTGAAATCCAAGCATGTAGAAAACGAATTCTTGGTGATCTGCAACATCCACAGGGGTCTAATAAATACCGTTTAAATAATTCCACTTTGCTCCCTTTCCTTGAAGTAGTTGCTATCTTCATGACTGAGTTCAAAGTGTCAGTTATGTAGACAGCAGTGGCCAACAAGACTGAATACAGAGAATGGGAAGACAAGGTAGTAATTCTTTTAGCCAGCTGAATGAAAATTAACAGAAAAGACACTTGTTACTGAACGAAAACTACTTTAAATGAAGTTTCTTTAGACTAGAAGCTATCTAAGAAACATGGCACAACATTCTTCATTATGCTATCATACCACTGACCCTAGGAAACTAAGGACTTTGAATCCCAGGGGAGCACCCAAACTAGGAAATCTAAAGGTTTGCAAAATGTCAAATGAAAACTTAAAGCATAGGATCAAATCCAAGAATAACACAAAGTGTGAATGTACCTTTAGAGGCAAATACACCAATTTGCATACTGCTTATACCAGTTTCAGTGAAGCAAAGTAACAAGTCTCTTAGAAGCTAATTGGGCTCAAAATCCGATCGAGGTTTTTGTGATATAAATAATGTATTTTCATAGAACCGATAACTATAAGACAATGATAAATGTGCCTCATTAATGTGATATAAAGTCAGCTCTCCAGAAAGCTCACTCCATACATATGAGTGACCTTTGCACTAATATAATATTATGGACTCAGACTCCAGCATTAGTAAGAGAATAAACAATTAGATTGGCTTCTCTGAAATTCTTACGCTCTTTCAGATCTTTCCTAGTTTTAAGTGGCTTCATATCAATTAAGTTGCCTATTGATTTTGGAATCCAGGCTTTACAGCAACAATTAGTTTTCTCTTAAAATACCTGCTTTAAAAAGTGTGGTTTTCCTTTGTTTGCTTTCTTTGCTTTGCTTTGGTTTTCTTCCACAGGGTTTTCTTTATTAACAGCAGAATCAACAGAGCTAAAGAAAAGACAAAGTCACAGAGAGGAAACATTAGTTTATTTCTATTGTATGTTTTTATTTAAACTATTGTATCAGAACAAATGGTATAAACTGAGATAGCTTCTTGTACTCTAACTACGTATTTTGTTTCTCACAGTTCAGGTAAAATGGGTATTAGAAGTGGATCATTAGAAGTGGTATTAGAAGAGGAATTTACCTCAGAATTAGGGAGTGGTAGTCCTCAAATTCTTGTATGATTAGTGCTATGAGGCCAAACAGAGACAACGTAACTGCTCAGAATTGTTGTCTGAACTGCTTTCCTATTCTGCCACTGTAGTAATTATCTCTCTTCCCAGTGCTTCTCAGATAGTCTTTAATGCTGAGCAGTACTGATTGCCATTTGTACTATACTCACTTCCCAGGTGGACAGATATTTCTCTGAAAATAAACTTTAAAACTTCAATTTTAATATTGGTTTCCTTTGACTTCTCTTTGATAAAGTAATTCAGTGTTTAATGCAGCTGTTTTGTTTATTTCAACATTGCTCTAATTTTCCAGCAGCATTTTTCCCTTACAAAACCTGTGAGGATAACTGAGATTTTACTTTAGTTCCTTCTTTTGAGATACTTTCCTGTATCTAAAAATTAGTTTCAATCTGTTAACTATCTCAAAAGAGGTTTAGAGGGCTTCATTCACCAGATATTTTTGTAAAGTAAAAATCTGGTAGACCAATGAGAACTAGCACAAAAGTTACCAAAACCAAAGACATATTATGTTAGTATTCTGGGGCTTTTGGCTGGCATTTCATCCATTGTTTTTGAAAATATTTCTTTGCTATCAAAACCAGTAATTACATGTATCTCCATACTCATGCAGAAGATATCCAAATACTGCTAATAAGAATTGATGGATTACAGCCGAGGGAATTGAAATGTATTACAGTTCATTGGCTCTGCCCCTTGTTTATCATGAACAGCTTTAATCAGCCTTCAGTATTAATAATCGTGAAGTATTATTTTGAAAGAAAGGATTAAACATAAAAAGACAAGCACAGCAATATTAACAACAACAGCAAATATTTAATGGACTTGGTATTTTCTTTAAAATATTCTTACACAAATCTATATGAAGTCTTGTATACTCATCTTTCCATAAGAAGTAAGAGTATTATTTTTTATCTCCAACATTAAATTTTCCATACATAAAAATCTATATTTTATACCTGTAGGTTTCCCAGTAAGCCACTTTCTTCTTGACAATACATATTTTAAGAGTTGACCCATTCCCTCTGTGGAAAAATGAGAGTTATGGCTGTTGAAGAGATCCCCTTCTCACTAGGAGAAATGTCTATGGGATGTAAATTGTTTACAGGTCCTGATAACAACATAATCCCAATGCGCTGTTGAACAGATATGATAAGCTTTTTGCAGGTTACATTTCTAACTGCTTCTGTCAGTACAAGTACTGAAGGATATGTCATTCCAAGCAAAGCATAATTCTGTCTAAACTATATACCCTAAAATATTAAAATCTCTGATTCCTTCTTGCCATGGAAGAACAGATCCTGCATATATAATTCCTTAGTAAGTGTGCAGTGTCCCCAAAGTTTAAGCTCTACTTCAGCCTAATCATACAAAAATATGAAGTTATATCAAATCTGAAGCAATGGGCATGCTGTCAGTGTTTTTCAAATTTTATCAATATGTAATAGTATGATAGCAATCTGTTTGATTTTTCCCAGTTTTATAGAATGACATCATGCAAGACATGTTGGAATCAAATGATTTAACCAAAGCAAAACCTTGTGAGTTTGTATAAAGATAGTTTATTGAGGCAGCAGAAAGAGAGAAATAGCAATAATAGGACTTTATAGCAAAACATAGAAAACTGGTGATATGCAATTCAGTTTCTCACCAAACCACACAACTCAGACTTTACAGCTCAGAGTCATGCCAAAGCCAGACCATCCCCAAAACATGCATAATGGAGCTGTGCACTCCTCCTCCACCTCCTCCCTTTATGTTGAGCATGACATCATTGGCATGGAATACCCACTTTGGTCATTTTGGGTCACCAGTCCTGTCTGTGTCTTCTCACAGGTTCCTGGGTTCACCCCACCTTCTTGTTAGCAGGGCAGTAGGAACAACTGAAAAGAGACCTTGACTGCTTGGCAACAACTAAAACATCTGTGTGTTATTGGCACTGTTCTCCTCCTAACTCCCAAACACAACACTGCACCAGCTGCTAGAAAGAAAATCATCTTAGCCAAACCCAGGACACTGGGATATATGATCAACTTTACTACTGGATGAACCTGCAGATGGGAAAGTGGCAGCCGTGTCCCTCAGCCTCATTTTGGGAGGTAGTGGGGAGGATAGGGTATAACTTAGAAGATGATCTATCTGAAATCAAAGTTATTGTGGAAGTTTTTTGGTACAAAAGACTGAGTAAATTCACTTGGATTGAAAGTTGGTTTTGAAACCCTCACTTAAAATTCCCTTTATGACTGAAAACCGGAGGAAGGTAAATGTGATGCTAATCTTAATAAAAGGCTGAGGTGTAGAGTAAATCAAAGATTGCAATGATTAGTGGACATCTGGATAAATTTGACTGGTATTTCAGAAAAGCCCACATGGCTTCTATGAAAGGGCTGTTGTAAAAAATTCCTGAAGGTCTTGAAAAAGGTCAGTAAACGTGCAGATGTGAATGATCTGGCTGATAATCGCAGTATCTCACCAAGTGCTGTAAAAAAATTAAACGTCCACAAGAAAGGAGAAAACAGAAAAAAAAGGAATATCATAGTAGCAATAACATTGTGGAACTGCCCCTCCATGTGTCTTTAATCCATGTTTTAGAGTTATTCAGGTATAAGGAGTTTCAAGAGACATAAAGATCCATGCAGAAATCAGTGAAACCCAAACTACATGATATTTATTCTGAGACATCAGGTTTCTTTGATAAGGAGAGGAAAAAAAAGTCAAGTAAGTGGGAAAAAATGCATACAGTCAGAATCATAAAAGGTTTCAGATTTCTGACAATTTCAAGATTCTTTGAATCTTATTTTTCAGGTATGTAGTAAGATATTTTTATTTTAGGTGAAGGGCTTCTAAGTGAGGGTGACTTCTTTGTGAGTAACTAATATTATGGGCACATGGGCTATTCAAAGCACATATGTTACATAAAGTAATCAAAATAGATAGAGACTGCATAGCTTTTAAAATGTAATTGTGTCATTACCGTGCAAATCCTTGCATTTTTGTCACTTAGTTGAACCACTCAGCCAATTAGACTGTGAGGAAAGATATCAGTATTGAGAAATAGCTAGACAGTGATTTTGTAAAAAAACTAGTAATATAGCATAGAAGCTAAAATACTTTGGAAAGGCAGTGATGCTAAAATCTGTATCCCAACAGTAATAGAAAGATGGATGCAGCTCATTTTCAGAACATTTTAAAATTATATTAATACTATTATAACATAATAATATTGCTCCAGAAGACTGATGTAAATAATGAATGCCACTTCCTCCCCCTTACTCTTAGCTTTTATATGCTGAGCAGAAATCATACAGTGTGGAATATCCCTTTGGTCAGTTTGGGTAGGCTGTTCTGGCTGTGTCCCCTCCCAAGATTTTGCCTACCCTCAGCCTGCTGGTGAAGGAGAGGTAAAATTTAGGAGACACAGCCTTGATATGCACCAGTACTACTCAGTAGCAGTCAAAACTTTGGTGCGTTATGAACACTTTTCTCCAACACAGCAGGACAACCTGCTCCACCACAGTCTTCTCCACAGGCTGCAGGGGAGTATCTCTCTCCAGTGCCTGAAGCACCTCCTTCCCCCACTTCGGCACTGACCTTGGTGTCTGCAGAGTTTCTTAGAACTTCTCACTGCCTTCTCTAGTGACAAAAAACATCCATTTGCATTTTTTTCCCTCTTAAATATGATTCACAGAGGCATTACCACTGTTGCTGATTAGCTTGGACTTGGTCAGCAGGGAGACCAGCCTTGAGCCCAGCTGGTATTTACTCTGCCAGACCTAGAGGAAGCTTCTAGCTGCTTTTTGCAAAAGCCACCACTGCAGCCCCTCCATCACCACCAGAACCTGCCCATGCAAAACCCCACCAATACACAGCACAGCACTGTGAGGGTTGCTGTGGGGAAAATAAGGTGTATCTTTCCCAAACCTAATACACCTGCTCGAGAAAGAGGATTAGATCAGATGACCTCCAGAGGTTCCACTCCAAATGGAACAATTATGTGGTTCTATAAAAAGTTGAGTGTTTTTGGTTGGTTTTGTTTCCTTGCTGGTACAGACTTTAAATTTTACTACATAGCTCACCTGTCAAGTTAAGCGTGCTTCTGATCCCCTTGGCATGAGTAACAGTTTAGTAGCAGCGCACCACTAAATTCAGGCTGACTGGCATGTCAAGTTATTTCCCTAGATTACTGTAAGCTAAAGGAGACCTAGCAACATTTGTAACTTTGGTAGGTTCGTGTCTAACTAGTTAGTCTGAAATGATTACTACACAGGCACAGGTCTACTAAATAGTAATGGTGATATAAACTAATAACAGTGTTCCAGCAAAGACTGGAAGACTAAAGAATTAAACACCACCTTTCCTTACAGAATACCTGAAATGGTCCTTTATATTTAAATCCATTCTATACCACTACTTATCGTCTTATTATTGTGCTTAATGTTATTGCAGTTTAACCTTGCACTTTGTTAGTCACTCAAAACAATTCTAGAAAATAACCTGAGGAATTTTACCTTACTAAATTTTCAACAGATGCTATAATAAAATATTATAATATTATGGGAATTATGCTAAATTTATTATATCAACAACACCCAGAGTTCATTAACAAAAGAAAAATACTCACCCAAGCCTTGTTATGTTTAGCATTTTCATAAGTTCTGTCAGTTCACTGCTTTTCTGTCAGTTCTTTGACTTTCCCAAATACGTTATACGAGAGAAAGCACTATACTGATGGACAACTTCTGTAGTGACCACACTCCTATTTACCCCAAGAATCACAGCTTTGGGGAGCCTGTATAGATGACATGTCTTACTTAATTCTTCAGTCAGTCTTTGAGGCCATAACACTAACAGGCTAAACAGTTCAGTGGGGAGAAATCAGATGAAGTTCAGCAGGGACAAATGTAGGGTCCTGCACCTAGAGAGGTACAACCTCAGGCACCAGTACAGGTTAGGGGTTGACCTGTTGGGAAGCAGCACTGCAGAGAAGGACCTGGGAGTCTTGGCTGGCAGCAAGGTCTCCATGAGCCAGCAACGTGCCCTCTTGGCCAAGGCAGCCAATGGTATCCTGGGGTGCGTTAAGAAGACTGTGGCCAGCAGATTGAAGGAGGTTATCTTCTCCCTCTACTCTGCCCTGTTGAGGCCACATCTGGAGCACTGTGTCCAGTTCTGGGCTCTCCAGTTCAAGGAAGTCGAGGAACGACTGTCCAGTGAAGGGCTACAAAGATGATGTGGGGACTGGAGCACCTCTCGTATGAGGAAAGGCTGAGGGACTGAGAGGGGACCTCGTCAAAGCTTATAAATATCTAAAGGGTAGATGTCAAGAGCACAAGGCCTGACTCTTCAGTGTTGCCCAATAAGGGGTCAACGGCAACAAACTGAAACACAGCAAGGTCCGTCTTGAGATGAGGAAAACCTCACTTATTTTGAGGGTGACAGAGCACTGGAACGTGCTTCCCAGAGAGGTTGTGGAATCTCCATCTCTGGAGATATTTGAAAGCTGCCTGGATTTGATCCTTTGCAACTTTCTTTAAAGAAACCTGCTTTAGAAGTGGGGTTGGACTAGATGACCTCCAGAGGTCTCTTTCCAACCCCAACCATTCTGTGTTTCTGTATTGGTGCTATAGAGAAAAAGATGATCTTTTCCAACTGAGACTTAATTGTCTCTTCAGTTGCAGGATGTAATAAACTGTTTGCAACACATGAAGCTTTACTGTTACCAGAAGGTTTCAGTTTAGCTATGACCGAATTCTGGAAAGCAACATTACTCAATTTGCTGTTATAATGAAATAATTTGTGTGAATGACTATGTGTAATGCAAAGATACTAATTTACTGCTTCCATTGCAGCCTGCTTTTTATTTTTTGTTTTTCAATATCTCTTATTTACAAAACAATTTCAAGCCTCATATTCCTAGATCCCAAGTTAAAATAAATTTTATTTTGTTCTGCTCTAGTTCCAGGCTGTCTTACAGTTGACAGCCTATCATGAGCAGCAGTCCCAGCCAGTTTTTCCCCCTATTTTATATGCTGAGCAGATGTCAAATAGTATGGAATATCCCTTTGTTCAGTTTGGGTCAGCTGTCCTGGCCTCCCAGTTTCTCATGCACCTCCAACTTCCCTGCTGTCAGGGCAGTATGAGAAACTGAAAAGTCTTTGACTTGGTGTAAACACTGCTCAGCAACAACTGAAACATCAGTGTGATATCAACATTATTCCCATCCTAAATCCAAATCACAGCACTATAACAGCTACTAGAAAGAAAATTAACTCTATCTCAGCCAAAACCAGGATATCATTGATGTCTGTGTCTGAAAGTTTCCATATTGTAAGATAAAATAACTTTTAGATGCAAGATTCTGAAGTTTTGGCAGGTAGAATTACGGATAACTATTTTCTAAACAGGGTCACTGTGGTTATTTCTGTATAAAATTTGTAAAAAAACCTCCAAGAAACAAAAGCTAACAAACTATATTATTGTCTGACATCAGCTCTGGTACACAAGTCAGTCTGGAGAAGTAAAACTGTGTTTAGCTAAGAGAGATAAGAGTTGATCATTCAGAAGTTACCGTAGGAAACAAATGCCTTTACATCTTCTTTAGCTGATTTTTCAACACTTTTTTCTCACTGACCAGATTTCTCAGTATTGAAGCAGAAGTCTCACTGTAGAATCCAAGATATTTTTTTATAAAATGTCAATTCTCACCACAGTTCTCTGAAACTCAAACAGTTCTCTAAAATTTAAAAATAGTTTTCACCAAAAAGCAGTCCTTCTGCAAACTTCTCAAAAAATTACCAAAACACAGCAAAGTTACTAAGGATGACAGCAATCTATTTGTTGCGTGTTAAGCCTGAATAAAAATTGTGTTAGTTTTAATAAGGCTTCCTGGGAGAAATTGAAGACACCAATGACCACCTTGTTTCAAAAGCCTATCCTGTAAATAGTACTCAGAGGTCCTTTTAAGTAAAACTTATTAGTGACAGTATACGACAATCATTTATTCTATGTACCCTGGGATGTTTTGTTTCTCCCTGTATTTAACTGTCCCTTACCCAGACCACAAACACAAAAAACCCAGAAGCTTTCCTTTGCTGCCCAGATTTACATAGAAAGTATCAAATATTTTTCCCGTTTCTGATCCTAGTTTTAAATTAGTAGAACTACAATTGCACATATATTTCTCTCCTCTAGAAAACTCACACTGATTTTCTTTTCCCTCATTCTAGGAACTCTGACTACCCATTCATACCTCTACACCATCTTCTTCATGTTGGAAAAATCATTTGTCCCATAGTCCCAGATTGATGAACTGATTTAAGTTGACCATAACACTTACTTTTAGTGTAGAATGAGGAAACATGAAATTTTCCTGGGAAAAAATATTAGAACTGCTAAAGCTTAGGTCTCTTAAGCAAGATTCCATTAAATAAATATTGATCTGCATGCTATCCATTTCAACCTTTCCCTTCATCATACGACACAGAGGTGAAATATGGGACGTTCCTTAAAACAAAAAGAAGGAAATGGTTATTCTTAAAAGTCAAATATTCAAAGTATTCCTCTCAAAAGTAATTCTTACATTATTCTGACTTTTATTTCTATATAGAAAATGCTGAATTTCATATATTAGAAATATCATATATATGTTGTATTTCGTTTCAAACAGTTTGCACTGGATCCAAATTAGTACTGTGAAAGCAGAATCACAGAATGACTAGGTTGGAAAAGACCTTTAAGATCACTGAGTCCAACTGTACCTGTCCTCTACTAAACCATATCTCTAAGTACCTCTTCTACCCATCTTTTAAACACATCCAGGGATGGTGATTCAACCACCTCCCTGGGCAGCCTGTTCCACATCCCCACAACTCTTTCCCTGAAGAACTTTTTCCTAAAATCTAATCTGAACCTGCCCTGGCACAGCTTTGTGCAATTTCCCCCTGTCCTTTTACCTGTCACTTGGCTGAAGAGACCATCGCCCACCTCTCTACAACCTCCTTTCAGATAATTATAGGCAGTGACCAGATCTCCCCGCAACCTCCTCTTCTGCAGATAAAACAACCTCAGCTCCCTCAGTTGCTCCTCATAAGATTTGTCCTCTCTCCCCTTCAGCCTGGTTACCCTTCTCTGGACACACTCCAGGGCCTCAAGGTCCTTCTTGTAGTGAGTGGCCCAGAACTGGACACAGGACTCAAGCTGTGGCCCCACCAATGCTGTGTACAGGGGCACAATCATCTCCCTAGAACTACTGGCCATGCTATTTCTGATACAAGCCAGGATGCCATTGGCCTTCCTTGGTACACTGCTGACTCATATTCAGTGGGCAGTCAAGCAACACCTCCAGGNCTTCCTTGGTACACTGCTGACTCATATTCAGTGGGCAGTCAAGCAACACCTCCAGGTCCTTCTCCGCCTGCCAGCTGTCTAGCCAGTCTTCCGCAGCTCTGTAGAACTGCATGGAGTTGTTATGTCCTATGTGCAGGACTCTGCACTTGGCCTTGTTGAGCCTCATCTGATTGGTCTCAGCCCATCTGACCCAGTCTGTCCCTTTGAAGAGCCCCCCTACCCTCAGGCAGATCAACACTTCCTCCCAGATTAGTGTCATCCACAAACTTACTGAGGGAACATTCAACCCCTTCATCCAGGTCATTGATAAAGATATTGAACAGAACTGGAACCAAGACTAAGCCCTGGGAACACCTCTTGTGACCAGCCTACAGCTGGAGGCAAGAGAATTAACTTTTAAGCTTTAGCCTAGTAAGCATAAATGAAATAAACACATTTATTTTATGTTTAAATAAGACCAATTAATTTTGTTATTATCCTTTTTATGCCTTAATGATATGCACAAGAGAATCAAGCAGACATTGTTAGTGTTAAAAAGATACAAACCAAAACCCACCATGGTTCTATTTTCCATGTTTTTTCTATACTAAATAGAAATTAATTTTCTTCTCCAAACACTTTGAAATCTAATTCTGTTCTGTTCATCAAAGCAAAAAGCTTTATAGAAGGAACTGTACTGAGAATTTCACTTGCACTGAGACCAGGATTTTAGACATAAGATTCTGATACCCCTGTTACTGAATGGTAAAATATGTGGCTAAATGGGGAAAAAACATAATAGGCTCATGGTCAAGTAATGAAAAGGACCAAAAATTTACACCTTCAAATAGTACAACCACACAGGGTAGTGCTCCTTCTTGGAACTAAAGAAAAGGGATACTTTCAGTGGAGATGTGATAGGAACCGTATTTATGATATGCTAGTGGAAATATGATAGATATGACATATAAAAAAGTACAAATGACATACACAAAATCACAATTTCTGTGAAGAGGATGGTTTGGGACTGATTGTTCATTCTTTTCATATTAGATCTACAATGTTTCATAAAAAGTTAGCAAGATCAAGATTCAGAAGAATCAAAGAGACATGGTCCTTACTATATCAAGAATCTATGGAGCTCCTTGACTGAAGGTGTACATACCTCACATGAGGTACAGTAAAACCGTATGACTCCACAGGAGAGAAATCTTCTTCATATTGGTAGTATATGAAATACTTAATATCAATAGCTCTCTGCTATTAGTCACTTTTGGTGGCAAGATCCTTTCAATAAACATTACTGGTCTGATTTAGAGGTTGGTCATATCTGTTCTTGTAACTTCTGCTGTAAGACATTCTAAGAAGTTCTACAGGTACAAACACCTGCTAACATTCAGAGTTTCTTTGTCACATACCATTTCTGTTTCCTAAGCATTTTAGC
This sequence comes from Zapornia atra, assembly GCA_013400835.1. Lineage (NCBI taxonomy): Eukaryota > Metazoa > Chordata > Aves > Gruiformes > Rallidae > Zapornia > Zapornia atra. Next base: position 19,427 of record VZTU01009615.1, read on the forward strand.
AAGTCCTTCTTAACTGTAATTTTTATTTATTCATTAAAAGATCTCTGATCATATTTGCAATGACATGCTAAGCTTTTAAACCACTGCCATGACATCCTGGCCCATATCACATCTACCCTTGGAAATCTTCCTCCTCCCATACTAGATGCACACCCACTGTCACAGGTCTATTTTGTTTTCAACATGATCAGCAAGCTGAAGAGATTTGGTCTCATTTTTTTACATTCTCTTGACCTGTTTGAATTGGATAGCAGAGCTCTACTGTCAACAAAATATAAATCATTTGGACAATTTTTTAATGTTCTGGTAACCTGACCCTATGTCATCACACTAACTTTCCTACATGAAACACTTTCCTACATGAAACACCGTATGACTTCATAATTTTAAAGAAAGAATACTACTTGCTCCTACCATTCATGCCTGTAAAAAAAATGGACAGATCCTTTACTTTATCCATTTACTTCATTCTTCAAGAAGTTTTAAAGAGTGTTAACTGTAGCTGTGAGATTCCCACTGTTATGTTTGGAAAATTTTTTTATTCTTTTTTTTTTTTTTGTACTTGATAATGACTTCTCCAGAGACAGACTATTGTGAATGCTTTTCCTTTAGCATACTATCATATAAAAAGCCTACATCCTGCCTCTGTATTATTATAATGTGCTATTAAAGCTGCTTTAGTGTTTCAGATACAAGGCAGATTTTGTGACCTGGAATTATTAGTTTTTCCCGTCATTTATAATAACGATGCAATGTAATTTTAGATGTAAACAGCAAACAAACTATTACTGATATTTACAATAAGCAGTAACTATGTGAAGGAAAACACTGCATCATCGAAGGCATGCTCATAATCCACACTTTTCATCATTTGTACAATACTTGTATACAAGAGTTTACTGTTCTAAATCATGATATGCTTTCAATCTTGTAGTCCTGAGGGTCAGATTGGAAAAGGCTTGTCAGATCTACAGGATTAGTATTTTACTATTTATCACCTGAATAGCTTAGACTATCAGAATACTAATGTGCACTCTGCTAGGTCAAATTTGGTAGACACTCAGACAATGTGATAAACATGAAAAGAGGAATCAGAACTGACTGTAATGAACACCATCACAAACAGCTGCAGCTGCTGAGTAGCAAACAGCCAAAGATAACAAATTAATGTTCCATATGCCATAAAGCTCTTTCAAGAAGATTTGGGAGCTTAGCATCGTCCTACTAAATCCAGTTCCAAAGAAGTCAAACTTTGATGATGAAATGTATTAATTGCTCCCACTGGGAATACATGGAATTGTACAGGTTTGCTACAGATGAGGCTTTTTTAGAAAGGAAGCAAAACAATCAGAGGTTATGCACTGTACTGAGTGATTGCAGACTCGGCTCTGCTCTGCTCTAATTCAGGAGTATGTCTGCTGCTGGATGAGCCATTTGTCTATTAACAGTCACATGAAGGGCATGAAAGAGAAAATAAGCAAGTAAAATCTTGTCCTGCTACAAGGACATTTATAATGCCTAACGATTTACTAAGCTGTGCCATATATTGTACTGGAAATTTGTTTAGTACTGCAGAGTGAGACATAGTTCTCTTTGGTCAGAGAGAAAAATCTGAATTTACCTCAGTGTTATGAGAGTTGTGCATTATATTCACAAAATTGTCAGTAACATATCACTATAAATGAATACTATAATTGGAGAGAACAGAAAGCTGCATTGCCTTTGATAACTACCGGAAGGGAATAGAGCATTCCTCTTTAAGAATACGGTTTACCATTTCCAGTGAGCCAGTTTTGAAGCTTGCACTCTTTTTAAATGGACTGTAATCTCCAAATGTGTTTGATTCTGTCAGATCAAATCTCCATTGAATGCTAATTCTAATCTTTTCATTCTTATGGCTATACTAGTTAAGTAAACAGATCAGAGCATGCATCTGAGCAGTGACCTACAGTCATTTACACAATAGAATTTTCAGCACAATCTCTGCCCTCTTTTGGTTTGGAGCAGCTAACTTCTCTGGGCATTATCCAAGCATGTCTCAAGAGGAAGTATGTGCCAGGGACCGCCTCCAGTTTGTCCATATGGATGCAGACTCCCTGTTCTACACAGTGTGTTTAGATGTGTGCACACAAGCCATACCATGACACTTGGACTCAAGAGAAGAGAGTGGTCTTTGAATCTTTTATTAATGTATACATAGTCTATATGAATAAAGCCCATTTTTACCACATAAATGTCCACCGTCAGGAGTCAACAACAGGCTGAGTAGCTTATTAATGTTGAGTATAATTTTCAAGGTAATTTTGATCTTTCCAATACTAAACTAATTGGCAGCTCTGTAGTAGAAGTATTTGATCTTCCTTGTACTTCCATCTCAGCATTATCTGGGACACTCATTTTGGACTTTGACACTTCTCTTACAGTGTCTGTCCATATTGCATCCTCAAATTCTCTATTCTCTTCTCTACACATTGTTGGAAGATTAAGTTCTTCAACATGTCACACTTTTTAGGAACCTGACACTGCGTACCTGACACTGCATAACATGCCTGGTTATTCACTATAATCATTATGAGAATTCTTAATGCACCAGCAAAAGCTTTTTTGACTCCATATCTGTGTGTACTTGCCACTATAGTCCATAGTGAACAAAAAAGTTTTCTTCTGCCAAATGTAGCCTTGGTATACCTGTACCATTGGTATGTGATACCACTGTCATTGCTGATACAAAAAAGGAAATGGAAATAATAAGGCATTCTCAGTGTTCTGAGATATAAATGGTGGCATGGACTATGGTGTGTCATGGAAGTTCTTACAAGGCTGTTAACTGGACCAGCGGTTAATTTCCAGTACAGAGGCTGGTCTTCTCCAACAGATCTATGAAAAATACCACAGTACTTTTACAAGCCTGTCATTCTCCAATACAAAGTCATAGCAAGCAATGGCCAGAGACTCATACAACCTGGATAGAAGATGGTATGTTTATGGTACCATTACCAGAAAGTCAGTTCTAGTGGGCTCTTCTTAATTTACTGGTTCTTAGTTTACTATTTTAAAATATGATCGCTGACCCATATATGAGCTGGTTCACAGTCATATTAACAAGCAATTCAGAAATGTACAAATCTAATACAAAATTATAAAAATAGAGATACTTCCAATTACCTTTAAATGTTAAAGGCAGTTTAACAAGTTTTTTCCAGCTGTTGAAATGAGAAAAAATATCCAGTAAATATAATTTTCCTCTTAAGAGCTATCCCCCTCTGAATAACATAACAACCAAAATTCAGTTTAATTATCCGCCATCTTTATTTTCATATATTACATTAAAAGAGGGGTATTTGTTTACTATACCGTCTGCAAAGTCTTTGTGTTCCTATAAGAACAGGGAAACTTATTTCCTATAGTTACAGCAAAGTTAATTTTTTTAAGTTAGAATGATCTCTAATTGACAGTGAATCCTCGGCTTGATGGTATTCTGGCTCTATTATATTGTCATGCCTAATTCAGTAAGAAAATATTCAAGACATATTTCTTTTTGAGCTATTTTTGAAAACATGTCTTCTTCCCTATCCTTTTATGTTCAATAAAGAGAGGAAAAAATAAGTGTTCTATTAAATCTTACTATGTATCTTCCTTGCCGTTTTAACTTGATGTCATGCCAAATATTTTAGTAAACACAAAGTCCTGGTTCTGGCCAATTCTATATTCATTTGACGCATTGTTTTCAACACCACGACTAAGTTCATTGTTAAATTTTAAAAACTGTGTATATTGGATAGTCATCACTACTGGTTTTGCAGTTCTACCCTAATTACTAGTTTGCATGGTGACTCTAACTATAGCTATATGTACAAAGGTGTATGTTTTGTGCTTAATGATCATTCTAATATTGAGATTCCTTACGTTCAGGAAATTTATCTTTCTAGTATGAGATAAGATCCACATCTATAGTACATAAATATTTCTTGGAGTGAAAGTTTATTTCAACTTGCTGTTATGATAGTGTAAGAATTATTGTAAATGTATATATTCAAATGTATATATAAGTGTACAAATACTGCATGAATACTGTGTGCTTTTCAATGCCTGTGTTTCTTGTGTCAGAGGAAAAAAAAAGGAAAGAGAATGAGCATAAGTAACAAACTACAGCTTACATAATGATTTACATACTACAAAAAATGTTGTGGTGTCATTGACCTTGAGTATATGAAAAGTAAAATGTTCTTTTCAGTTAGGTGTGTTAGAAGCAGATCCATTTACTTGCAGTGAAAGGAGTTGTGTGTGTGTGTTTGGTTCCATCTCCTGCTGTTACTGGCTGGACTTGCTGCGGAGAACCAGACCTGAATCTTGCCTAATGGTCACTGGAGCACGTTACTGTTACCAACAAAGTCCGGTTCAGGTCCTCTAGGCACTCACTACCCTTCCTGTGCTGTGGTCATTCTCTATTCTTTCTCACTTATCCTGTGGAAGCATCCCTACTCTTGCAGTTAATGAAACTTCTAAATTGATTTCAAGGGCATGCTACTGGAGTTTAGAGATGCTGAATTAATTTTCAATAGAGAAGGCAGAAAATTCTATGTCTGGGATTTTAGGTGCCTAAAGTAGGCATCTAGATACCTTGGAGATGCTCCGGAATATCTAAGATATTGTTTTCAAATATATGATTCAAAATTTTTCATATCTTCCTTTCATGTCAGCTTATATTAATTCTTTGGTCTCCTTTAGTCTTCCAGCAATGCTAACACTCTTCCCTTGCAGTTTATTTCCATTTATTTCCATTATGTATTTGTATTATAATACTCCTTGTAGGGATTTAACCCAGTAGACAGCTAAAATAATCACACAGCTGTTGTCTCACCTTCCCCTGCTACAGTGGGGTGGAGGAGAAAATCGGAGGGAAAAAAAGGAAAACTCACAGGTTGAGATAAAGACAGTTTACTACGTCAGAAAAGGAAGATGATGATGATGATGGTGATCACAGAATCACAGAATTGTAGGGGTTGGGGTGGACCTCAAGAGATCATCGAATCAAAACCCAAATGATATTAACAAATATGTATGAAATACAATGCACAGCACAATTGCTCACCACCCACTAGACAATACCCAGATAGTTCCCAAGCCACAATTACACCCACAGCCAACACCCCCCAACTTAAACACTGAGCATGATGTCATATGATACAGGATATCCCTTTGGCCAGTTTGGGGTAGCTGTCCCAGCTTCTTGTGCCCCACCAGCCTCCTCACTGGCAGGACAGCATGAGTAGCTGAAAAGTCCTTGATTTAGTGTAAACATTACTTAGAAACCACCAAAACATCAGTGTCTTATCAACATTATTTTCATCCTAAATACAAAACATAGCACTATACCAGCTACTAGAAGGAAAATTAACTCTATCATAGACCAAAGTCTTCTGAGCACCTTCTAGGCAGAATTAGCACTCAAGGCCTGAGCTGTGCTAAGTCACATTTCTCCACAGAATTTATGCTCTTTCCATACCACAAACATGGATCAGAGGCACTTGTTTTCTGATAGCTATTACCCTGAAATGTCTTGTAGTATGCATAGTGTCCAGATCCATGACTATGACATATTACTAATCATTTGGCTATCTTGTACAAAATTAATGTACCCAGCATTAAAATCACTGAATTTTGAGTGAGAACAAAATAAAATACATATTTCTCCTATGACCTACTCTTTTGAAGACAGTGATTTCACTGTTCACTGTTAAATACAAGTTCTATTTCCTGGACTAAATTGTGATTAAGACTTTTTCTAATACTAGGAATGCAATTACCTGTAAATAACAATGCTACTTAGACTACTCTTGGACAACTACTATTGTCCAAAGAAGTGCTGGGCAATTTCTATTAAAATCATTAAGATAAAATTATAAGTAATATTTACTGGTTTTTTTTTCCCCCTGTGGTATCAAATCCTACAAAAAAAAAAAAAAAAGATGCTCTGTGATGATAAATCTAATAATTAAAATTACTCAAATTAAATTTGACATTGTCATTTCATATTTTATATTAGTACAATATAGAGACTCCTTAGCTCATTGCTGTGCTTAAATTTCTGTGCAAATGTCCTTGACATAGGGAGACATTACTGATCTGTTTGTGAAGAAAACATGCAAGAGAAGTGTGCTTGAAATTAAGTGTCCAGGCTATATCACCGCAACAGGATGTATATGTATGAGCTTCACTGTGGACTAAGTCATATTCACTTCTATTACACATACGAATGCTTTTAATTTTTTTTTCTTCTAACTGTATTTTGTGGTCCTGTTTGCAAGTCTGCAAGATGTATGTCTAAATGCACTCAAGAACTGTATGTTTGTCTATCTAAAAAGTCTTCAGTAGTCTTACACATATAGATTGGAAGATCATATTTAACACCTGCAAAGTGACTACTATGATCTTTTAAAAAGGAAATTTAATTAAACATAAGTATATTAAATTAATTATTGCAGTAACATCAAAATAATAATAATATTACTTATTAAATTAAACATAATTATATTGAAGAACCCACATACAGAATGCAAAAATATGTCTTATCTGCAGCATCTTTGCATTTTAAATGTTATTTTAATAGCTTAAATTGTTAATTTTCAATAAAAATGAAATGTTAAAACCAGATCTCGGTAAGCACTGCTGAAATTGGTGACAGCATGAACAAGAATACATATTCTTGGTATCAAAACGGTCCTGCTGTTTATCAAGAAGATGGCTTGTTAATATATTTCATAAAATCACATAATCACAGAATCAC
>VZTU01009616.1:0-16188 GCA_013400835.1 Zapornia atra
TGTCAATCACCCCTCCCAGCTTTTTTTTTTCCTAACCTTGGGCAGCTTAGTTTATTCCAGCCTCTAGTCCCCAACTATAAAAACTAATCTAGCAGCACTGACATACAAGCTTTGTGAGGACAAAACAGCTCAGTGCTCAGAACCCAAATTCCATCCTAAAAAAAGGTAATTCTGCCTTTCAGATCTAATCAGCTCTTAACACAAGAACTTCCCAGCTTAATTTTTTGATAGCTTGGATTCCAAGAAGAGTATATATCCTTGGGATTACACTGAGCTCTGCTAACAACTTTTATTTATTAAATTCCCAATGAGCAGCCCCACTGCAAGGTGGTTCTTGTAGCTGTTTGAATTAAATGTGTGTGACCCTTTGCTCCTGTAGTCAGCAGCAGGAATTCTGTCTTTGCAGAGCAACAACATTCTGTCTTCTGCAGCCAAACAATCTTTAATCACATGAGCTGCAGGACCCCTGTTAGTAATCTTCCCTCTGGGCCCTCCCAGTTCTTAGAGCAGAGTCTGAGAGAGAATTCAATTCATGTGCCCCCTAAGGAAGAGGAACAGGCTGCCCAGAGAAGTAGTGATGGGAAGGGTGACACCAAGCTGAGTGGTGTGGGTGACACCCTAGAAGGACAGGAAGCCATCCAGAGGGATCCTGACAGGCTGGGAAGATGGGCCTGGGGGAACCTAATGAGTTCAACACTGCCAAGGGTCAGGGGTTGTGCTTGGGCTGGAGGAATCCCTGACACAGACACAGCCTGGGAGAAGAGCTCCTGGAGAGCAGCCCTGAGGAGAAGGACTTGGGGATTGTGGTGGATGAGAGACTTAACATGAGCCAGCAGTGGCTCTTGCAGCTCACAGGGCCAATGGGATCCTGGGCTCCATCAGCAGAGGGGTGGCAGCAGGGACAGGCAGGGGATTGTCCCTCTCTGCTCTGCCCTCGGGAGGCCCCAGCTGGAGTCCTGTGTCCAGAGCTGGGGCCCCCAATACAAGAAAGATGTGGGGCTGTTGGAGAGGGGTCAGAGGAGCCACAAGGATGCTCAGAGGGCTGGAGCACCTGCCCTACAAAGAGAGGCTGAGGGAGCTGGGCTGGTTCAGCCTGGAGAAGAGAAGGCTGTGGGGGGACCTCATTGCAGCCTGCCAGTCCCTGAAGGGAGCAGAGACACAGGAGGGGAATCAACTTGTTCAAATGGCAGAGACTGGCAGGACAAGGGGGATGGATTAAAACTAAAGGAAGGAAAGTTTAGATTAGATATTAGGGGGAAGCTCTTTACAGAAAGAGTGGTGAGGTGCTGGAACAGGCTGCCCAGAGAAGTAGTGGATGCCCCGTCCCTGGAAGTGTTCAAGGCCAGGTTGGATGGGGCCCTGGGCAACCTTGTGTAGCTCCAGGCCTGAGGTTGGTGGCCCTGCCTGTGGCAGGGGGGGTGGAGCTCTGTGATCCTTGGGGTCCCTTCCAACCCAGAGCATTCTATGAGTCTATGATCTTCAAGCAGAAAACTGCATCCCATTTGCACATGCTGTGAGAGTTGGCAGCAGCCACGAGCAGCTGAGAACACCTAGTGACAGAGATCTTGAACCAAGTCAGCCATTAGAGCTCACTCAAGCTGGGGAGAGTGCTCAACTAGAGCAGGTGAGACAGATGCCCCATTCTCATATGAAGACAGACACTGGCAAGAGTTGCCCACCTTGTGCTATGGGATGGTAGCATGGCATGGAGACAGGGGACACGTCCTGTTCCTGACTGTGCTCGAAGGTTGTCTTGGCCCCCTGAGCACCAGCAGAAATCATTAAATCATTGAATAAGCAATAAAATCCTATAATCCTAGAATCTCCTGAGCTGGCAGGGCCCCATCAGAATCATGACATCCAGCTTCTGGCTCCACACAGGCCCAGCCCAGCCAGAGATGGCACCGAGTACATCATCCAGACGCTCCTTGCCCTCAGCCCAGCTTGGGGCTGTGACCCCTTCCCTGGAAGCCTGTGCCAGTGCCTGACCCCCCTCTCAGCACAGAACCTCTTCCTGACACCCAGCCTGAGCCTCCCCTGGAGCAGCTTCATGCTGTTCCCTCAGGCTCTGTCCCTGGTGGACACTCACTTGCCTGACCCTGCACTGCCATGGCATCTTTGGAAGGACTACAGAAGCATCACTCTTTGGGGCTGGCCTTTAGTGACAAATTTGCAGCCTACCTTCCTCTCTCAGTCCCCACACATGGTCAAAACCAACTCAGAGAAGAAACCTGCAGCTCTTAACAGATTGGCTTTCCATATCCCACTCCATCATCTCTTTGTTGCCATTGGAGCAGAAGGCATTCTGCAACTCAAGAGGAGTAAGGCTTTAATAACATACATTTAAAAGACATTTTCCACATATCCTGTCACTCACACCAAGCCAAAAATATGCAGGCAATGGGTGGAAATCCAGCTTCCTAAGCCATCCTGCTGTCAGAAGCTTGACTACTGCATAAACATACCCAGGGACAACTGCTGAGTCACAGCAGCAGCATCTCCCAGCAGCACAAGATTAGCCAAAGGTTTGAGAAATCTGGATTTCAGAACAGAAACCACTGCTGGTGCTGCCAGCTAGCAGGGAAACAAAATACAGCATTGAGGGGAAAAAAAGGGGGGGAAAAAAAAGCAAACAAAGCTAAACTGTTGGCTATGTTGGGTAACTTTTCTAGTCTCCCCAGCTTGTGATAGCAGCAGATGGCCCAGTCTGTAAATTAGCAGCTACCAGATGGGCCCCCTTAAGTAGCTTACTGCAGTAAATTGATTTGTTCATGGATTTGGTATTAAAATGTCCTTCACTGTCTGGGTACTGTTTGGCCACAGAGCTGTGAATTGCAGTTGACTGCAATGAGGGCCCAAACCCCAAGTATCCACATTGGGCAGCTATTTCTGCAACAGGTGGTGACTCCTGGGACACTTCCCCTTTCACCAGCCAGGTAGGCACAGAGCAGGTATTTAGCTCTGCCAGCAAGAGGTGAGCACTGAGAACAGATGAGAGGACTCCAGTCTGGCCATGGGTGACAAATACAGAAAACCTTCTAGTGAGTAGCTGGGGAAGGACACTCCAACCCAGGCTTGAAAACTCATCCAGGACAATGTACTCATCGTCCTGGCTGCAAACATCAGTGGGCAAGGCACTCCAGTGCCATCCCTCTGCCTCTCTCCTTGCTCCCTCTATACCCTTCCCCTCTCCCCTCTCTGCTTTATGCCCCAGCTCTTCTGCTGAAGTTGCTTATGAATTGCATTGGCAGAGATTTGATCCCTTCCTGGGTCTATTGCTGTTGACCTGTGTAGTGAACATGTGTCACTGTGTTATTCAGGGTGAACTTTGGGCTCTGAAGGGGTAAAGCACCTTCATTTTCTGCTGCTAGTCAGGATTCCTACTCCTGTGTCAGTACCTCAAGGCTAACAGAATTACTGGGAAGAAGAACAGGTCAATACATTCTTTTCCTCCATTTCATGACAGAAGCTGCTGGCCAAAGCTTTCCAGCTTGCTTGTTATTCCTCCAGACTTGTGTTCAAGTAAGAGGAAATTGCCTCAGCACTAGTGAGCTGAAAGCTAAAGATTGACATTTATTGAAGTGAAATAATCCACATTCCTTACATTTCTTAAGAAAACCACAAGTATTTCCATCTTCCTAGAGCTTCTTTGGCATGTTCTGGCATGAAACCCTCAAAGTCACAGACCCAACAGCCTTTGTATACATTTGAGTTGGTGGCAATGATTGGCAAACCATGACTTTAATCCTCCCAAGGGCACTTTGTAGCTCTAAAGGCTATAAAGTCACCAGAGATGATTGGAAAGCAAGAAGGAATGACTAATTTCTGCAAGAGTAGTGTCACAGGATGTTTTATATTTTTAATGTATAGATAGTTGGCAAAAGAAACCAAGCAGGCTTACTTTTAAAGCTTAGATAGTTAAATTTGTCAGCCTGGACATTCAGATGCCCTCATTTTACTTTGCTGACAGGCAATGCAGGCTTGGTCCATCTCCCCCTCTCCTCCAGATAAACTCTTTGGGACAAAGATTGTCACCTATCAGGAAGTACAATGACCACCTCAAGACAAAACTAACTCCAGAGCCCTTAACTCTGGACTGGGACTGGAAAAAGAGGACAACTTCCCCTGCTCTTTCAAAAGAACTAGAAGTTAAACCTCCTACCATAGCAGTAAGTACAGATTACTGTGCCTAATCATGATTAAATTCACCCAACATCTTGACACGCCAAGCTTGGGCCTTAACCCAACACTTCCTGATCAAAACCTCAGACCACATGGCAAGAGCATCAGTGGCTGGCTGCCAATGTCCATGGGAAGATACTTGTTGTTTGAGTACCCCTGAATGCCTTCAGCTCTGAGTCAGGCAGCACCCAAAACCACTGTGGTGCTGTAAACCATTCCTGCTGAATCTCCTGGTTTCAGCAGGGTGACAAGGTCGTTTCTGACCAGTGTTTCTACAAGAGGAATGGGGGTTTCAAGGGCTTTGTGCTGATGGGGCTATTAAAATTCAGGCAAGCTAACACATAACTGCTCCTCTCCAGAAAAGGATGTTACCCCAAGAGCAGGCCAAGGCAGCCTCAGGCTGTGAGGCCTGCTACATCAGGCCTCAGAGGAAGCAAGCTAACCTCTGTCTCAAGGGAACACTGGGAACTGCAGGCAGCTCTCTTTGGTTTCTTCACCATCACAACTCCTCCTCTGCAGCAAGTGTTCTCATTCTCAGTGCAGATAGGAAACCCAGCCAAGGGAGCTGCAGGAGTGCTGGTGCAATGGGGACCGGGTTTAGCCCTTTCCAATTGCATGGGCACAGGACAGGGCCTATGTTTGTCTCTGGTCTGTAGGGATTGAGCTTCTTCTGTAGGGAGAAGAGCTCCTGGAGAGCAGCCCTGAGGAGAAGGACTTGGGGATTGTGGTGGGTGAGAGACTTAACATGAGCCAGCAGTGGCTCTGGCAGCTCACAAGGCCAATGGGATCCTGGGCTCCATCAGCAGAGGGGTGGCAGCAGGGACAGGGAGGGGATTGTCCCTCTCTGCTCTGCCCTCGGGAGGCCCCAGCTGGAGTCCTGTGTCCAGAGCTGGGGCCCCAATACAAGAAAGATGTGGAACTGTTGGAGAGGGGTCAGAGGAGCCACGAGGATGCTCAGAGGGCTGGAGCAGCTGCCCTACAAAGAGAGGCTGAGGGAGCTGGGCTGGTTCAGCCTGGAGAAGAGAAGGCTGCGGGGGGACCTCATTGCAGCCTGCCAGTCCCTGAAGGGAGCAGAGAAACAGGAGGGAATCAGCTTGTTAAAAGGATAGACAATGGCAGGACAAGGGGGATGGATTAAAACTGCAGGAAGGAAGGGTTAGATTAGATATTAGGGGGAAGTTTTCTACAGAAAGAGTGGTGAGGGGCTGGAACAGGCTGCCCAGAGAAGTAGTGGATGCCCTGTCCCTGGAGGTGTTCAAGGCCAGGTTGGATGGGGCCCTGGGCAACCTTGTGTAGCTCCAGGCCTGGAGGTTGGTGGCCCTGCCTGTGGCAGGGGGGTTGGAGCTCTATGATCCTTGGGGTCCCTTCCAACCCAGACCAGTCTATGATTCTATGATCTTTTGTCCAAGAAAGCTAAATTTCCTATATCTTAAACTTGCCTTCAGCAGGAGGAGCACAGCTCTTCACCCAGTGTCTGGACATGTAGCACGTCACATTTTACCCAGGGAACTAGTTGTTTTCTTTACTGTCCCACCAAATGGAGTCCTACCCTGAGAACCAAGACTGAATCCCTACTGGAATGCAAAACAATCTGGCATTTTTCAGGATAAGGTTTATTGATGTAGCTTCATTTCCTGTTGGTCATTCTTCCTTCTCCAAGTCTCCTCTGCCAGATCTCAGTTTGTCTTCAGATTTTCCCCATGACCTGGTCTGACCTGCCTTCTAACCCCTGTCTCTCAAACTGCTTTATTGTCATGTCCTCCTGTCCAATACCTCCAGATCTCTTGGCAGTGAAGCATGCACATTTGCATGGAGCAAATTAAATAGCAGGAAGGGAAATCCACATCAGAGGAAATCTGTGTCTGCTGCTGGGGGCCCTGTCTGCCATCCTCATACAGAGGGGTTTCTGCCTCCCGTTCTCCTCCAGCTACACCTTGTCTTTCTGCCCCCTTCCACACCATCAATGGCTTTGGCCATTGGAAGCCTAAACTGATTTTTCAAGAGACTTCTAGATACTGAATAAGCATTCAGCTGGCTTGTTAGCACATTCTTACTAACCAGCTCAGGTGTAAGGGCATCTGTTCCAGTTCTTTCAATAACTGACAAGGGGTGAAAACAATTAATTACCCTTCAAAAAGGAAGATCTGCCCTTTAAACCTGCACTGGGAAGTTGTACTTGACAGTTTCCTGCCCCTTGAAGTGCTGAATTATAAAAACAAAAGTTCTAGAGACAAAACTGTCTCAGCTTAGGGCACAGCCAAGTCCTGCACTCCCAGAACAGCCCTTACACATGATTGCTGGGGCCTTTCATGGCAGTAGTGAGCTAACATATTCCTTCCTCCTCACCTGCTACCATCATCCTCCACCACACTCCTCCTTCCCTGTCATACACATTCCCCTTTGTAAAGGGTAAAGCATCAACCTGGAGAAGCCCAAGCTGAGGATACTGCAAGCAGGTAAATGCAGGCAGTAGCAAAGAGCATCTCCTGTCCCACCATGCAGGCAGAAAGCTTCCCAGGGAACATTCTGCCCTAGTTTTGTCATGAGGTGAACTATACTAAGGGATGCTCAACTTGTAGCAAGCAGCTACACATGGATGAGTTGTCCTCTTTCCACCCCATCCTCCTGGGGCAGATAGTAAGCTCAGAAAGCAGGCTGCAGCTTTCACTAGCTCTGGTGCTTACTCCTTCACCCTGAGTAAAAGCAACATTCTTGCACCACACCAGTAAGGAAATACTTACTAACAGGTTTTGAAACCACAGATATCAACTTAAAGCTGTCAGGATATCAAGCATTACAAGAAGCCCACACAACTGCTCAAGAATCTATGTATCTTCACCAATTCACCCAATTTATGCAGCCAGCCAGTTTGGCCTTCAACACCTCCTTCTGCCAGCAGGGTCAAACACATGGACAGCTTCTGGACTGTTGTTTATGTCAGCTGGTGTTGGCTGTAAAGACTCATTCAAGTTAATAACCTTTGGCTGATGAACTGCATGGCCAGAGCATGTTGTACATGTACACCTGGAAAGCTACATACTTGGCAGAGACAAGAAATGAGATCAAACTAGCCCAAGCCCTGCAACTACAAACTGTACTACTGGGGTTATGCTCACCAGGGTTGTTCATGGCTCAGCAGCATCTCTGAACCCCATCCAGAGAGCCCTGGCTATAGGAGAAGCCCTTGAGTAATACAGAGGCAGCCACCAGCATGGCATGGTCAGTGCCCTGCAGTGCAGACCATGACAGTTTGGTACCTAAACTCCAGCCAGTTTGTAGAGGTTCCTTGATCTGAATCAACAATAAGAGGCTTTTGCCTCTTCCCAGGCCCTAGTCACAGAATGGTCTGGGTTGGAAGGGACCCCAAGGATCAGAGAGCTCCAACCCCCCTGCCACAGGCAGGGCCACCAACCTCCAGGCCTGGAGCTACACAAGGTTGCCCAGGGCCCCATCCAACCTGGCCTTGAACACCCCCAGGGATGGGGCACCCACCAGTTCTCTGAATTCCTTCAAAACTGAGGACAAATGTTTTTATTTGCTTCCAGTTATCACCACACTGATGCCCATGCAACTGGAAGCTCACCAGCTGCAGGCACTCAAATCACACACCATGTCCTAACCTCTGGCTCAGCTTTCTCCTGGATGCCACTGGTGCTACTTCCCCCTGTGTGAGTGCTGGAGCTGATGCAGATTTCATCACATTTACATATTATTTATGCCCAGAGAGGGGGTGGGTGCCCCATCCCTGGAGGTGTTCAAGGCCAGGTTGGATGGGGCCCTGGGCAACCTTGTGTAGCTCCAGGCCTNNNCCGGGCGTGGGGGTTGGTGCCCCTGCCTGTGGCAGGGGGGCTGGAGCTCTATGATCCATGGGGTCCCTTCCAACCCAGCCCAGTCTATGAACTCCCAGAATCTGGGAGTCCTTTGCTGTCACAATATTTGGAATTAAAGCACAACAACCCAGTTACTCTTTTCCTGCCAAGTCCACAAACTGCTTGGCTCTGTTATCTCCCTGCCAGGACCAAGAAATGGGACATCAGTTGAATCTCTGCAGAGGGGAGGGACAACACAGGACTTATAGAATCATAGACTGGTCTGGGTTGGAAGGGACCCCAAGGATCATAGACCTCCAACCCCCCTGCCACAGGCAGGGCCACCAACCTCCAGGCCTGGAGCTACATGTAATTAGGAAGTTTGTAGAGCTCCAGCTAAATAGCTCAACTGTTCAGTTACACTTAAGAGAGTTTAAGTATGTTTAAAAAAAAAGACCACCAAAAACCAGACAGTGAAGCAGTGAGGACTTGAATGCTGGTCCCATGCTGAGCTGATTCCCAGAGCAGAACTATTTAACTTCACTCTTAGGCCAGGCATGAATTGGCTGTGAATTTGGCTCTGTTTTGTGTTAGGGCACTTGGAGCTGTGTGTCAGCCTCCAGCCACAGAGGTTTAAATGCTACTGACCAGCAGAATAGCCAGAGCAGTGCAGAAAGAGTTCTTTGGAGGCAAAAGGAAGCCACTCTGGATGAGTACTGGGAAGTACAAGTCCACACAAAGAGGTGGTGGTAACAGATCATCATCTGAGCATCATGGCTCTAACTTGCTGATGATCAACTGTGATTATGAAATATCTGGTATGCCTAAGACAGCATGGTACACAACCCCAGCTGGAGATCATTTTGACTACAAAAGTTGTAGTCTTTCAGCTCTGCACAACAGTGATTATTACTGGTAATTGAGAAACACCTAATTGAAACTTGCCTTCTATTCAAAAAGACATTTTCATGCCAGTTTTCCCTTTTGAAAATGAAGTTTGCCATGCTGACCAGCCCTCAGACTGGAAACCTGCTCCTAAGAGACAAAAAGTTGAGATCCTTGGAGATTGAGAGCAGAGCAAGTGCTAATCCTTACACATGAACACATGGCAAGTGCTGCTCAGAGCAAGAAGAGCCTCTACAAAGCAGTCCTGGTGCTTAGTTCTCAGCTGGCTCACAGGAAAGCATGCCTTTATGTAAGGATCAGAGAGGAGGAGACAGGAGGCTAAGTCTTTAAAAACTTCAAGATAACAGCCCTGTGGTTAAATCAATACTCCTAAAGCCTGGTGCACTCAGTCATTCCTGCCAAGAAAACTATTCCAAGGACTGTGAGGGACTCAACCATTAACCCTTGAGGAACTACACATACATGCCAGGGGCTCCTGTTACTTTTGCTGGGTGAGAAGCTCCCCATGAGCCAGCAGTGGCTCTGACAGCTCAGAAGGGTGATGGGATCCTGGGCTCCATCAGCAGAGGGGTGGCAGCAGGGACAGGGAGGGGATTGTCCCTCTCTGCTCTGCCCTCGGGAGGCCCCAGCTGGAGTCCTGTGTCCAGAGCTGGGGCCCCAATACAAGAAAGATGTGGGGCTGTTGGAGAGGGGTCAGAGGAGCCACGAGGATGATCAGAGGGCTGGAGCACCTGCCCTACAAAGAGAGGCTGAGGGAGCTGGGCTGGTTCAGCCTGGAGAAGAGAAGGCTGTGGGGGGACCTCATTGCAGCCTGCCAGTCCCTGAAGGGAGCAGAGACACAGGAGGGAATCAGCTTTTTAGAAGGATAGACACTGGCAGGACAAGGGGGATGGATTAAAACTAAAGGAAGGGAGGTTTAAATTGGATATTAGGGGGAAGTTTTTTCCAGAGAGAGTGGTGAGGGGCTGGAACAGGCTGCCCAGAGAAGTAGTGGATGCCCCGTCCCTGGGGGTGTTCAAGGCCAGGTTGGATGGGGCCCTGGGTAACCTTGTGTAGATCCAGGCCTGGAGGTTGGTGGCCCTGCCTGTGGCAGGGGGGTTGGAGCTCTGTGATCCTTGGGGTCCCTTCCAACCCAGACCAGTCTGTGATTACATTTACTCAGAGATTTCCCATTTTGACCAGTTGGGTTCATTGTATAAAGCAAAGCTGCAGAGACAGTATTTCACAAAGGGCACTGAAGTTTTGTGCTGCTAAGGCCAAGTGGGGTAAGCTTATTGGACCAACACACATTGGTGTAAAGTGCTGCCATCAGGGTAAACAACACACCAATTTCAGCCAGTGTCCTCTGCCCCAGAGGCCTTGGCCCTGAGCTCCTGTCTCTAAAGCCAGTCACTGGAGTTGGCTAAAAGCAGCAGCTGCTCTTCAGTTAGCAACTGGTTTTATTGGTACCCACCACACAGTTTCTATTAATAGTTTCTGACCAGTTTTACCTCTGTGCATGCTTACAGAACAGCTCAGAGTCAAACTCCAACTCTGTCCCCTGCTAGTGGAAAACATTCTGCCCATGTTGTTTTCTTCCAGCCTACAAAGAGTTCAGGTCGTTTTTTATCAGGTTGCTGTTACCACCTGAAGAACCTACATAGTGTTTTGGAGAGCCCAGCTCCATTCCTCAAGCCCTTGTCCCAGCAATGACCTCCCTTCCTCAAAATATGGGGGAAGGTTCCAGGAGCACTGTTGCAGCATATCCCATCTCCTTCCATCTCACTTAAAAGCTGAACAACTTCTGCAGGTAAAAAAAAAAAAAGGGACAAGCCTCTGTCCCAGTCCCAACTGGGACTTTTTCCAGTCCAAATTTCCAGTCCCAACCAAACACCATGAGAGCAAAAGCTCAAGAGCCTGGAACAGCATGGAATAGTTTTTGCCTTTTGATGCAGCTGATACTGCATGTGGCAACAGAACAAGGGGTGAGGGTTGTAAACTAGAAAAGGGGAAATTTAAGTTGGGTATTTGGAGAAAGTTCTTCAATGTGAGGGTGGTGGGTCACTGGCACAGGGTGCCCAGATATGTAGTAGATGCCCCATCCTTGGAGATATTCAGGGTCATGTTCATCTAGTGAACATGTCCCTCTCACTGCAGGGGGTGGGACTAGATGGCCTTTAAAGGTCCCTTCCAGCCTTACAGATCCTGTGATAAGATTTGAACAAGTAGTAGTTGAATACTTCTATTTCTGGAGGCATCAGATTGTCATCAAGCTGGCAAGTTACTTAACATCTCAGCCATTTACAAGCAGGTTTTACAGTCATACTTGGTAACAGTTACAAAACATCAGCTGTCACTACAAGCCTGCTCCTTTAGATTGCCTGATAGCCAAGTAGCTGCCCTACAGCCATACAGGTATTACTCTGTTGACAAGTGACAGCATGTAGATACAGGCTGGGAGAGGAGCTCCTGGAGAGCAGCCCTGCTGAGAAGGACTTAGGGATTGTGGTGGATGAGAGACTGAACATGAGCCAGCAGTGGCTCTGGCAGCTCACAAGGCCAATGGGATCCTGGGCTCCATCAGCAGAGGGGTGGCAGCAGGGACAGGGAGGGGATTGTCCCTCTCTGCTCTGCCCTCGGGAGGCCCCAGCTGGAGTCCTGTGTCCAGAGCTGGGGCCCCAATACAAGAAAGATGTGGGGCTGTTGGAGAGGGGTCAGAGGAGCCACGAGGATGCTCAGAGGGCTGGAGCACCTGCCCTACAAAGAGAGGCTGAGGGAGCTGGGCTTGTTCAGCCTGGAGAAGAGAAGGCTGTGGGGGGACCTCATTGCAGCCTGCCAGTCCCTGAAGGGAGCAGAGAAACAGGAGGGAATCAGCTTGTTAAAAGGGCAGAGACTGGCAGGACAAGGGGGGGGGATTAAAACTAAAGGAAGGAAGGGGTAGATTAGATATTAGGGGGAAGTTCTTTCCAGAGAGAGTGGTGAGGGGCTGGAACAGGCTGCCCAGAGAGAGGGTGGATGCCCCATCCCTGAGGGTGTTCAAGGCCAGGTTGGCTGGGGCCCTGGGCAACCTTGTGTAGCTCCAGGCCTGGAGGTTGGTGGCCCTGCCTGTGGCAGGGGGGTTGGAGCTCTCTGATCCTTGGGGTCCCTTCCAACCCAGACCATTCTATGATTCTATGTAGGAGAAGAACACTCCACAGCTATGCCCTGACTGCTCCTACTTTGCACAACTCCTCCTGCTTCACACAACTTGCACAAACTAAATGGGCAGCAGCCTCCCAAAGATTCAGCAGGACACATCTCAAAGCTCTCTATATCCACTTTCACTTAAAGCCTTAACTTCTCTTAGCAAATCAAAGCATCATCTGCTGTTCCCTGCCCCAGGCTCCTCCACACACCTTAACTGTGAGTCAGCAAGAGAACATTTCACAGCTTCCTCAGTGGAGGGAACAAGCATCACAGATGTTCTCAATGCTCATCCAGTCCCACTCCATTTAGCTGAAGATGAAACAGGCCAAAGAGTGGCAGCTGTCCCAAGGGTACACTGAGCTGTTTCTCCTCTGCTGAAGTTGGGATTTATATTTAGTGACATCCCATTTGTCATTAAAACCCAACCAACTCCTGGTTTGCTTCTGTCAGATTGGGTACTCCTTGCTCCCAGCAGTCATGCTGCCAGATCTAAGCTTTTCTTAATCTTCCCAGGGAATGAATTAGACTGGGGAACAGCTTCAAGTCCTCTGAAACTACCATTTCCTTGAGTGGCAAGCAGCCCAACTCTATAAAAAGTATCAGTATAAAGACAAATCTGTTTGATGAAGGCTCCTGCTGATGGCAACATGAGACACCAGCAAGGTTCAGGGGTAAAAATCTGCATACACAGCTAGAAGTGAAGCCAGCTCCACGTGGGCTGAGGGTAAGAAACTAGGAAATCCTGCCAGCTCCTGAGTCCTGTTTGCATCATTCTCCTTTTCCACATGAGGCATGGACATGCTGCCTTTCCAAGGGGTTTCTAGCAGCATTGAGTGGTTTTCACTGCTTTGTTTTGTTTGGAGCTCTTTGTTATCAGGGTGGACACAGTGTGCTTTACATGGGTTGACAGACATCTCCCTCCCCCCCATTTAGGAGATGGAGGTGTTTGGGGATGCACATCCTCATGGGAGCAAGTTCCTCCTGCTCCTGGAAGAAAGAAAGATCAGAGGAGTAACATCAAGTAGATAAATGAAGGTCAGGAGTCTCATTTCTCAGGCTGCCCACCAGAGCAATGGCTTAGGTCGTGTTTTGTCTGGAGTCAAGGTACCTGTCAGTACAGGCATCACACAAGAGGTCTGCAAGGCTTGTTAGTGGCAGTCCCTGCTTCCAGCCACCATTTTAACTGAAAAGACATCTGCAGCTCCAGTTCTTCTTGGTAACAATAAGACTGATGGCCTGATGACAGGCTGGGAAGATGGGCCCAGGAGAACCTAATGAGGTTCAACACTGCCAAGGGTCAGGGGTTGTGCTTGGGCTGGAAGAATCCCAGACACAGATACAGACTGGGAGAAGAGCTCCTGGAGAGCAGCCCTGAGGAGAAGGACCTGGGGATTGTGGTGGATGAGAGACTTAACATGAGCCAGCAGTGGCTCTTGCAGCTCGCAAGGCCAATGGGATCCTGGGCTCCATCAGCAGAGGGGGGGCAGCAGGGACAGGGAGGGGATTGTCCCTCTCTGCTCTGCCCTCCCCCAGCTGGAGTCCTGTGTCCAGAGCTGGGGCCCCAATACAAGAAAGATGTGGGGCTGTTGGAGAGGGGTCAGAGGAGCCACGAGGATGCTCAGAGGGCTGGAGCACCTGCCCTACAAAGAGAGGCTGAGGGAGCTGGGCTTGTTCAGCCTGGAGAAGAGAAGGCTGTGGGGGGACCTCATTGCAGCCTGCCAGTCCCTGAAGGGAGCAGAGTCACAGGAAGGGAATCAACTTGTTCAAAGGGCAGAGACTGGCAGGACAAGGGGGATGGATTAAAGCTGAAGGAGGGAAGGTTTAGATGAGATATTAGGGGGAAGTTTTTTCCAGAGAGAGTGGTGAGGTGCTGGAACAGGCTGCCCAGAGAGGGGGGGGATGCCTCATCCCTGGGGGTGTTCAAGGCCAGGTTGGATGGGGCCCTGGGCAACCTTGTGTAGCTCCAGGCCTGGAGGTTGGTGGCCCTGCCTGTGGCAGGGGGGCTGGAGCTCTCTGATCCTTGGGGTCCCTTCCAACCCAGACCATTCTATGTTTCTATGTAGAACACTTCACAGCTATGCCCTGACTCCTCCTACTTTGCACAACTTGCACAAACTAAATGACCATTCTATGATTCTGTTCATTCCCACAAACATTGAAGGTAGCACATGGTCTTCAGTCTACGTCAAAACCCAAATACATCTGTCAAATGGATGCTTTAGAGCCCAGCAACCTGGCAGTGGGGCTTGCAGGCATTTGCAACCATTTCAGCAAAGCTCACTGCAAATGGAGGTGTTGGCATCAGAGTATCCAGGGTCCCAAGTCACATTTTGGAGAGATTTGATAGCATAAACCTCAGGCACTCCAAGAGCAGGCTTTAGCTGAACTGCTGTGGTTGGATGAATCACAGCACTGCCTCACCAACCAAGAACTCAAGTCAACCTCAGCTTCCTGCAGGGCTGTCTGGAATGCCATTTAGCATATTTAATAGAAGAAAAATACACCCTCAGGGGTCCTGAGCAACAGTTACTAACATCCAGTGACAGTAAATGAGTGGCATTTTGGTAAAGGAGGTCAACTAATGGCTTTAGCCACAGTTGACAGAGGCTGCTAGGAGCTGGAGTCAAGGGGAGCCTGACAGTGCAATCACTAAGGCAGCCTAAGCACTGGGTGATAAACTCCCTGAGCATGGACTGCTGAGTCAGTGCTGACAGCTTCCTGCACAAGAGGGGAAGAGGACACAGAAACTCATCCTTATTTTGGCAAGGAAAGAGGAGGTAACATCCTAAACCTTCTGAGTACAAGGTGTTTCTTGAACTCAGCTTCACATAGAGAGGTTTCTGTTCATCATCTGTCAGGACTGTGAGGGTACTGACAGGCCTTAATTGCTCTGTGCAGGGGGCATCTACCTGCACCCTCACCCACCAGCTCCATTTCAGCTCATCCCTGGGGTGCCCACTCCTGGGAAGGGGCTACAGCTTCATAGAAACATAGAATGGTCTGGGTTGGAAGGGACCCCAAGGATCACAGAGCTCCAACCCCCCTGCCACAGGCAGGGCCACCAACCTCCAGGCCTGGAGCTACACAAGGTTGCCCAGGGCCCCAGCCAACCTGGCCTTGAACACCTCCAGGTGCAGGGCATCCACTACTTCTCTGGGCAGCCTGTTCCAGCCCCTCACCACTCTTTCTGTAAAAAACTTCCCCCTAATATCTAATCTAACCCTTCCCTCCTTTAGCTTTAATCCATCCCCCTTGTCCTGCCATTATCTGCCCTTTTAAAAAGTTGAATCCCCTCCTGCTTCTTCAGATGCACCTCACAGCAGAAAGATGCTCACAAAACCAGCCCAAAGACTCACATCCCAGCACAGTGGCAACAAATAGGCTGCACAGCCCTAGACCCAACAAAATCCACCCAGGCATAAGTTGATATTTATTAGCATAGCCAGTCAACAATCATATTTTAATTCCCTGATGGTTAGCAGGCTGCTGCACCTCACTGATGCAGAAGCAGGCTCTCTGCTGCTATTAGAAAACAAATTACCTCATGCATGAGTGGCCTTAATATCAGTTCATGCTCCAAGCTGTTCTGCTGTGCTGACATATGTACACCCTGTGCACCCTGCACTGCAAAAGGCCTATTTGCTTCAGAAACCACTGATCAGATCAAACAGTAAATGGATGGGAAAAAATCAAACCCCAACACTCCCAACATGACCACAGATTAAGTTCCCCCTATTCCACTCCTCCTGCCCTGGTTTGCTGCTCAGCATAAAGACAGGGTTACTTGGCAAGCAATAGGGCTTCATGGTGAGTGGACAGGGAGGTGGGCTGAGAACTGGCTGTCAGGCTGAGCTCAGAGGGTTGTGATCAGTGGAGCAGAATCTGACTGGAGGCCTGTGACCAGCGCTGTCCCCAGGGCTGGTGTTGGGTCCAGTCCTGTTTAATATCTTCACTGACGACCTTGATGAGGGAACAGCATCCACCCTCAGCAAGTGCTGATGATCCAGAGCTGGGAGGGGTGGCTGACAGGCAGGACACTGCACTGCCATCCAGAGAGACCTGGGCAGGCTGGAGAGCTGGGCAGGGAGAAGCCTAATGAAATTCAACAAGAGCAAGTGTAAAGTCT
>VZTU01009617.1:2104-13320 GCA_013400835.1 Zapornia atra
TGGCAGGACAAGGGGGATGGAGTGAAGCTGGAGGAGGGAAGGGTTAGAGGAGAGATTAGGGGGAAGTTCTTTGCAGAGAGAGTGGTGAGGGGCTGGAACAGGCTGCCCAGAGAGGGGGTGGGTGCCCCATCCCTGGGGGTGTTCAAGGCCAGGTTGGATGGGGCCCTGGGCAACCTTGTGTAGCTCCAGGCCTGGAGGTTGGTGGCCCTGCCTGTGGCAGGGGATTGGAGCAATATGATCCTTGGGGTCCCTTCCAACCCATTCCATTCTATGATTCTAAGAGCAGTAAAAGATTTGTGTTTCATTGTCCTTAAGAAGGTCAGAATTTTTTTTTCCCTGAAAATCAGCTAGTCAGAGCTGTAAATATTCTTTAAAGACTGAGTTCTTCTTAACCACCTAAAGTCCATTTCCCATGTCAGTCTCTGAAGCAAGGCACACTGCCATAAATCCTTGCTTTCCTTTGAAAGAGGAGATATTCCACAAGGTAGCCACAACTGTGTTGGGTGAGCTTTGTAATTAATATTTTGTGTGTGTTCATAAAGCTCAGGCTGACCTATTTTTAAATAATGGGAAATGATTAAACCCTCTAGGAGGGTCAGCAAGGTCACTTTGTCAGAAATCATACATGAGACAAGTTAAGGGCCCCATGAATTTTGATGGAACCCACTGAGAGCATGTTCTCAGTCCAAGTCTGCAAGGAAACTTACAACTAGAAGTAGAACTTCCATCAGTCTAATCTGAGAGCTGGACCAGGGGGAAAACCCATCAGCTTTTAGCCAGTCAATTCACCAAAATAAATAGATATAGATAGAAAAACTCTTATCATTTGATGTGTGTGTATTACTGCAGTGTCTTTCAGACTGTGTGCTTTACTTTCTAGCCTTCCTCTTGGAACCTGTGCACTCACTGGCAGCAAAGTCAAGACCACCAATTAGCACCAGCTAATTTTTCTCCCTTTCCTGTGTGTGGTTCCTTTTCCTTACGCCACACATTGTTCATTAGTTGGTATACCTCATGCCAATTAGGGAATGAGGCAGGCACAAAGACTAATTTGATCACCCTGAGACTCTCCTCCCAAGGTCCCTGGGTAGTCAGCAGAGAGCAGGCAGTTCCTCCAGGGCACTCAAGCTTGGGTCTCATTCACCCTCTAGAGAAGCCTCCTCCTTTCCATTGACTACAGGGAAAGACTCTGCCCTGTGAGGCCCCAGCTGGAGTCCTGTGTCCAGAGATGGGGCTCCCAATGCAAGAAAGATGTGGGGCTGTTGGAGAGGGGTCAGAGGAGCCACAAGGATGCTCAGAGGGCTGGAGCAGCTGCCCTACAAAGAGAGGCTGAGGGAGCTGGGCTGGGTCAGCCTGGAGAAGAGAAGGCTGTGGGGGGACCTCATTGCAGCCTGCCAGTCCCTGAAGGGAGCAGAGACACAGGAGGGGATTCAACTTTTTAAAAGGGCAGATAATGGCAGGACAAGGGGGGTGGATTAAAGCTAAAGGAAGGAAGGGTTAGATTAGATATTAGGGGGAAGTTTTTTACAGAGAGAGTGGTGAGGGGCTGGAACAGGCTGCCCAGAGAGGGGGTGGGTGCCCCATCCCTGGGGGTGTTCAAGGCCAGGTTGGATGGGGCCCTGGGCAACCTTGTGTAGCTCCAGGCCTGGAGGTTGGTGGCCCTGCCTGTGGAGGGGGGTTGGAGCTCTGTGACCCTTGGGGTCCCTTCCAACCCAGACGATTCTATGATTCTATGACTAGCATCCCCAGGCAAAGGATGGGCCTTCTCAACCACACACCCTCTTTAATGACATAAGTCATGGACTGAGCCTGACTTTTGAGTTCCAGGGCAAAGGCTGCTCGTTGAGGTGAGGCCATCCGTGTCACCTGATGACACACAGACACCACCTTCCCATTCCACCTCTCTCAGGTTGTTTTTTGTCCATAGGTGTTGTGTCCATAGGTTCTGACCCTACAGACAGCTCTGGTCCATAGGGTCAGAACCATCTGTAGACTCAGCAGTTCCCTCTTAACAGGCTGCTGGTTTTTACTTCATGGTGCCACTGACCTCACCAGTGCAGGATCGAGGAGGGATGGGAGAAAGGGAAACTTTGCACATGAGTACAAACTGTTCAGTAGCATTGGATGGGCACCTACCTCATGGTTTAGGGTGGGAAGGACCTTTAAGATCATGAAGTCCAAGCATGAGCCCTATTTCTCAGCCCTATCCGTTGCTCTCCTTCTAAATGTAAACTTCTGAAGTTTCACTTAAGTTGACTGTAAAGAAAAAAACCACCTTTGGAAGCCCCACCTTCCAAAAGGCCAAGTCCTGTGTTGTGTTGGGAAAGAAAAGTAGGGGCTTGGCTGTCTCTTAGAAGACACAACATACACTGTAAAAGGCCATGCATCCTCCAGAAAGGCTTTGGGAGAGCCCATGCAGACTGAGCCCTTCCTCAGCATCTGGCCCATGATACAGCTGTAAAGACAGCCAGCTTGCAAGCAGATTTATTACCTTTTCATATTTAAAATTGCCTTGTCATTTGAGTAATGAGTTCTCTGTGCTTTTAGGATGGAGAAGATTACAGCAGAGTTTTATTTTAGGTAGAGCAGCCTCCTGCTTTGCTTCCCCCACTTTGGCAGCCCAGGTGTGTTGCTAAACTGAACCCAAATTCTTACCCTTAATACAATTTTTAAACAATTATTAAGCTAATAGGATGCAAATGAAACCAAATGAACCTATAAATATATGTGTTTTTCAAATTAGTAATTGGATTTTTTTTTTTTTGATGATCTTTGGCTTGACATTGATAAGCTGCTTCTCATAACAGTCTAATTAGGCAATATGTAAACTTTGGCATTCTGGTTCTGTCCTAGTGGCTTTTTCAAATGATGTTTGTAAAATTTGCAATTTCATATTACAGATTAAAAATTAAAAACTGCAGGAGGCTAACATTAAAATGAGAATTCATTTCAGGGAAAGCCCTGTAGACAAAATTCACCCTAATAGAATTGTGCATAAGGGGCTGCAAATCATGATCTATAGTTACACAGGGGAAGGCTTGTCAAAACCAGTATTGTTGGCCTGTAGTTCTATTCACAGTATTAAACCCATCAGTGGAGTCACTTTGGGGAAAATGTGAACATTATCAAAGAACAGTAAATTAGCAAGAAATTAAAGCATATACCCTTGCATTTCCAAAACAAAAGATCCCTTCATTAAAAACCTTTCATCAGTGGTTTAATATTCATAGCAGTAATTTGCATAACTAAATCAGTTTTCACTGATGAGAGACGACCAAAGTTGGGTGGGTTTTTTTTTCACTAATTTCTTTTTTGAATGAGCTCTCTAGGTTGTGTGGGGTGCTTTGGGTTTGTTTGGGTTTTTTTTTGATTAAAATTTCACACCAGTAGTTTGAGCCAGAATTGAATCCACAACTTCACCCTGGTTGGGAGCATCATCTCTTAAAAGAGGCCAGGTTAAGGGTTGCTCCTGAAATGGCTTGTTCACCTTCCCAGCATCAATCCTTCCCATTCCTGGTGTCTGTGTTCAATTCCAAACTGAAAAGACAAGGGGCTGGTTGGGCTCTGTCAGCTTTTTCATGTTCTTAGCCCTGCACACATGCTCAGAACAAAATGAGAAGCAGATCCTCTAGTAATTAAGAAAAATGGTTAGAGTACAGATGTTGAGAACTTTCCAGTGTCTCTCTGGAAGGGATAGAACTGATAGCCTTCTCCAGGTCTGGTTTGGTTTGATGTTTTGGAAAGATGGGTTCCCTTGGGAAAAGCAGGGAGGAAAGAGAAAAGACAGGAACCTGTTTGCCCTGGGGAATGAAGCCAGGAAAGGGGTGGTTTTTTCAGTGTCTCAGGACCATATAATAGCCCTTCTTGGCAATCCTTTCCAACAGCGTGTTTGAGAAGAGAGAGCGAGTTCTAAGGCACTGAGAGATGCTCTGGGCACCCAGTCATGCAGCATCTACCTGTAGGTACTCAGTGCAGTGATTTATTAACCCAAAATCACTGGATTCCTTTGAATCCTGACGTGGCCTCAGTCACACCACTGCATCACAAACAGGACACTTACAGGGGCAGCTTTAATATTCATAGAATCATAGAGTCATAGAATGGCATGGGTTGGGAGGGACCCCAAGGATCATAGAGCTCCAACCCCCTGCCACAGGCAGGGCCACCAACCTCCAGGCCTGGAGCTACACAAGGTTGCCCAGGGCCCCATCCAACCTGGCCTTGAACACCCCCAAGGATGGGACATCCACTACTTCTCTGGGCATATTTTCCATCCCATAACCTAATTGTCAATTACATTAGCTTCAAATTAATAAATGCCCACGTTCAGAAAAGACAGATTGATCCAGAGGTTTATATCTCTTTATGTTTCTGCCTGACACTGAAATCTAAATTAAAGCTCAGAGAGATGTGAGTGCAAGGGAAGAGCTGCTGCTCGTAGGCAGAGAAACACCCAGCAGCTGGAGGGAGCTAACGAAGTTTGCATCCCTCCCTTTTCTCCTCCAAACTTCCTGTCTTATTTTGAGACAAAATAAGACTTTGAAATCAAAATAAGAGTTGAGACTTTGACTTTTAACTGTTTAATGTTTGCTGGTGCAGTCTGTGTGCTCCTAATTGTGCAAAGGAGTGACCTGCCAAGCGCTCCCTGCACAACTAGTAATTAGTCTTGTGTAATTAGGATGATTTAGCTTTGCCTTTTGGTAAATCCATTATGCTGGTTAGGAGTGAAGCATGCAGCAGGTCCCATCACTGGTATTTCTGCACTGCTGTGGCACTCCCTGACCATCCCTAGGAAGAAGTTCTCAACCTCAGTAAGTTTTGATGCCATTCCTCTGCTAGCTGGCATGGTACCTGGTTGGGGAACGTGCAGCCTTGTGTTTGGGCTGATACTTCTTGTTTGCTTCTTTGCATGCCCCACCTGACAGAGCATCAGGTAGAAGAGGGGATGTTTCAGCAGGCCTGGCTGGCTGGGAGACACCCAAAGATGCACGCCCACAAGCAGAGCTGCTGCTGCCTCTTCAGGTTCCAAAGGTCTGACAAGGTAAGAGCAGCTTTCCAGTCAATGTACATCATCCTCTGAGGCTACCATACTGCTTCCAAGGTAGAAACATGGTAGCAGCAGCTCACACAGTTGAGTTGACTGAGGTGTTGGAGGTGTCCCTGTAGGAACAGGGACTGGAGAGAAAGTTGTGTGTTGGTTTCTGCCATTCATCTTGAATCTGAGCAAAGATTTCTGCCCAGATCCTTTTCTTTGTCAACATGAGAACCTCAGGAAGTATTCTGTCCCTGTAATAAGCACAAACCAAACCCATCAGCAAACAGACACTGTGGACTTTATAAGCTGGTGCTCTTCTACATTTCATGTCCTGAAAGCTATTTCTCTTTACATCAAAGGGTTGTGTGCAAGACTAAAGCCAAAGTGCTGACCTGCCTCAGCAGATGGGACTGTCCAGACAAGAGGCCTTCATTTTCTTCAGGCCCCCCTCTGAATTTTGAATGGCAACAAGTAATATGGATGCAGATACTGACCAGCTCTTCCAACTTTAGGTTCCCTCTTTAAAGAAGGGCTTGGTCAATCATTGCCACATGACCTTTTAGATTTATTTCAGGGGTCATGAGATTCACTGTGATATTTAAGTGCTGTAGTGTGGAGCATTTGGCTCATGGACCTTTATACTAGTACTCCACAGTTTTCTCCCCATGCACCAAGGTGACAACCCATCACAGAATCCACCAACTACTGCCTGTCAGATTGCTGCTAGAAAGGAGACTCTTGAAGCCAACCATTCTGGGGTTGGAATGTTGAATAATGGAGCTCTGAGATTTGTCATCCCAGTTTCCTGAACTGGTTTTCTCATCCCAATCCAAGGTTGCATATTTTGTACCACTGGGAGGGCTGCAAGCACCAAGTGACACCAACAGGATCTGAAAGATGATGAGAATTAAGCACATCTGAGAAGCTTTTCATGCCACCAACTCTGCTAATTTAATGAATTTTGCAAACAATGGGAGTAAATTTAGGTAGCTGGGAGTAAATTTAGGGTTAGAGAGAAATACCAGGGTGTCCCTAAAGAGTAAAGGGATCAGAACCTTGCCTTTGTGATAGCAAAGGTGGATGTCTCTCAGGTTCTTGTCTTCTTCCATCATTCCTTTGATTCATTCCATTAGAAGAACTATGTTATCATTTCCTTTCGCTCCAAAGTGAGTGATAACAAGCAGCATCCAACTGAGAAGGAATAAAAGGGGCCAAGATAAACAGCAGTTGCTTGTTGGTGACGTTAATCAAATCCACTTGTATGAATACTGAGTTACATCCCCTTTGCTGTTTCAACAGGCATGACAGCAATGAACATAAAGGTGCTTTGCATACTAGTGATGAGGCACAATTAATACAAGTTCCTTAAAAATGATGCAAGTGAAGCCCTCTAAAATAAAGAGATTTTAATAGCTCTGCAAAGATTCCAGGGAAAGATGGACCCTGTTCTTTGGCTCCCCCCACATCTAGGATGTGTGACATCAGTTCACACGTTCTCCCCTGTGGCAACCTGGATGGGTCTGTGATGGGAACGTTTTATGAGTCTGTTAGAAAGGGGGCTTAAGCTGGAGCAGCTCCCCTATGGAGAGAGGCTGAGGGAGCTGGGCTGGGTCAGCCTGGAGAAGAGAAGGCTGTGGGGGGACCTCATTGCAGCCTGCCAGTCCCTGAAGGGAGCAAACAGGAGGGGAATCAGCTTGTTAAAGGGCAGAGACTGGCAGGACAAGGGGGATGGAGGAGTGAAGTGAAGCTGGAGGGGGGAAGGGTTAGAGGAGAGATTAGGGGGAAGGTTTTTCCAGAGAGAGTGGTGAGGTGCTGGAACAGGCTGCCCAGAGAAGTAGTGGATGCCCCATCCCTGGGGGTGTTCAAGGCCAGGTTGGATGGGGCCCTGGGCAACCTTGTGTAGCTCCAGGCTTGGAGGTTGGTGTCCCTGCCTGTGGCAGGGGGGTTGGAACTCTGTGACCCTTGGGGTCCCTTCCAACCCAGACCAGCCTGTGATTCTATGATTCTATGATTAAGTCTTTTCTTGCTGCTCCAAGTACTTCAGCTCGTGATATTAAGGTTATTTCTTTTAATATATATCTTGGAAATATACTGAGGAAGCTTCTGTGGGAGCAAATCCATTACACCTCCACCCTGTGGGCTGAACACTGCCCCACTGCCAGGGAGCCTGTCTGCATGCAGCCACCAGCCCGTTCAGTCTGAGCACAAGAACAACTTCTTCAGCTGTGCTCCTCTGAACATAAACCCTTTGCACTCTCTGTGTGAGACAATTAAAAGCCAACTTGAGCTGAACAGCCCACCAAAATGAGGAGTAAATTCTCCATTAAAAATAAAAAAATCCAAACCATTAAATTCTCCATTGGAATTCCCCATGTAAAAAAAATAAATCAATGTGTTCCTTGTCATGGAAAGGACAAGGCAGAAGAAAAGGACACAGTCTTTATTTTGCTTATTAAGAATAGACAATGTAGTGAGGACTGTAGTTTAAGGATCTATAGAATATAGACTGGTATTTTGCTATTAAATCATTAATGGCTTATTACAGACTAAAAACCAGGTAGAAGCGTAGGGCCTCCATCAGTGGCTGTCTTTTCACAGCAATTATTTGTGAAAGTGTAGAAATCCCATTTTAAAATGTAAGCTGAGACCTTTGGGGAGGCAAATTTACAACATTTAAGTGACTGGGTAAAATAAACTTGGTGCTGAACATCATTCTTAGCTGTTTTGTGGTGCTGCTGCTGCTGTTGCTGGAGGAGTGAGGCACTCAGCTTGTGCCTGACTAGCCAAAATGTTCCACACAAAACTTTTCTCTGGCTCAATTTATTATTTTTTTTAAAAAAAAAAAAATCTAATGTCATCTGGATTTCTAAAGAAATCCTAGTGGTAGCCCCTGACCCAAATGTACATCAAGTGCTGTTCCCCTATGGCCCTGGCCTATTTATTGCTTTCCTAAGTACCCGAGTTCAAAGAGGAGCTCAGAACAAAATTGAAAATGAGCTTGGGGTCTTGTTCTACTCCCAATTTGTTCACTTCCAAAACCACTACCCAATTTAGCACAACTGGCAGAGGCTGCTCAAGAGAGGGCAAAGGCTGGAATAGCAGGGATGCAGAAGGGCAGGACTGATGTGTGCTGGCAGAACAGCATGGAAGAGCTTTCCCAGCTCTGCGAGGCCCCATGTCATTTCTCAGCTCTACGAGCGTGACAGTCAGCATGCAGCACTGAAAAAGGCATAAAGGGGGCTTTTTTCAGCTTTGTTTTTTGGGTTTTTTTAGGTTACTGGTGGCCCATAACTGAAGCTTTTATTTTTCTATGGAGGCATGGCTTCCTTTGAATGGTTTGCATGAATACCCTCAGGAGAGAAGGGAATGAATACCTTGCATAAACACCTCTGTAAGGCAAATCACATTGAGATAGGTAAATAAATACTTGGCCACAAAGAGGGCTGAAAATGGGGAAGAGACCTAAGACAGGTCTCGTCCTACTGAAAAATCTTGAAAAGAAAATAGGGCATTAGATTACTTAAGCTGCTGCTCTCAGATTAATCTCTTTAGTAACCTTAGAATCATAGAATGGTCGGGGTTGGAAGGGCCCCCAAGGATCACAGAGTTTCAACCCCCTGCCACAGGCAGGGCCACCAACCTCCAGGCCTGGAGCTACACAAGGTTGCCCAGGCCCCCATCCAACCTGGCCTTGAACACCCCCAGGGATGGGGCACCCACCCCCTCTCTGGGCAGCCTGTTCCAGCCCCTCACCACTCTCTCTGTAAAAACCTTCCCCCTAATATCTCATCTAACCCTTCCCTCCTTCAGCTTCACTCCATCCCACCTTGTCCTGCCAGTCTCTGCCCTTTTAAAAAGCTGATTCCCCTCCTGTTCCTCTGCTCCCTTCATTTACCATGACTCATCTTTCTCCTGTTCTAGGTTATTTTCTTTCGTTGACAGTTGCTATACATCATCTGCATGTGACTTTGTAAATACCTGCCTATTAGCAGGCTAATTGTCTTTGGATGTACAATAGACACATGTGAAAACTGTCCTGCTGGGAACTAGTAGTAAAATCAGGTGATTAAAACAAAAAATCCAACAAAATAAGCAAAGTAGTAAAGTCAAAGAATGAAAAACTCTAAGAAGCTTTTTGGTTTGCTTGCAGTATGGAAGGGGTGGCAAAAGAAAACACACATGGATGTTACTCCATACCCATTTCTTTGGGTTATATTACTGTTCCCCTGAAGTTTTTTCCCTTGACTTCATGTGTATTTGATGTCAAGAGGCACCCATCACTCAGCCAAGCAGATGCTCTGTCTAGGCAGAAAGAGAATCAAGCCTCTGATAATTTTACTTTTGAAATATTGAGGTGATCTTACTTCATCCATGCTTTTAAGGTGAGCTTATTAAAAATGCATGTACTCCAAGCTCTGATTTATATAGATGGCATGTGAAACAGGCTTCCTTCTGCAGTAAATTATGCCTACAGCTGCCTCAACTAGAAGCATTTATTTCTGCCAGGTAAAAAAAACCCCTCTTCTGCCCACAGGAGAGACTTCTTATCAAGGATTCAGTATCAGGCTGTTCAGCCTTGAGAAAAGAAGCCTCAGAGGGGATCTGATCAATGGGGATCAATAGCTGAAGGGTGGGACACAGGGGGACATTGGCAGCCTCTGCTCAGTGTCTGTGGGGACAGGACAAGGGGCGATGGGCTCAAGTTGGAGCACAGGGAGTTCCCCCCCAATGTGGGGAAGAACTTCTTCCCAGTGAGGGTGAGGGAGCCCTGGGACAGGCTGCCCAGGGGGTGTGGAGTCTCCTTCTCTGGAGAGATTCCAGCCCTGTCTGGACACCGACCTAAAGACTAGATGTTGTATTGAGGGACATGGTTTAGTGGGAGCTAGTAGTAATAGGTGAATGGTTGGACTGGATGCTCTTTTAGGTCTTTTCCAACCTTGATAATTCTGTGATTCTGTGATTCTGTGACCTGTGTGCCCTGTCCTAGGGACCCTGCTTTGGCAGGGGGGTGGACCCCATGGGCTCTGGAGGCCCCTTCCAACCCCTATGATTCTGTGAGTCTGTGATCAGCTGCATTGATACAATTGTGCTTAGTATAACTGTGCTGATGTGGGGTTTGGCTTTAGAAAAGATGAAGCAGTTAAATGTGATCAGGGTATTTCCTATAGTCCTTGGAATCTTCTGACAAAATCGTATGGTATGAGCCCTTTCATCATTGAGCTGTTCTGCTGGTTGTATGACCACCCATCAACTGTTCAGAAGCATCCTGCATCTCCAGGGCTGTGCTGTCTCAGGATTATCTTCAGTGAGTCTGTTCAGCAAACAGCACCTGGCTTGGGAAGCAGGGTGACTGCATTTCTTTCCTCTTCCCATAGTGTGGAAGAGTTGACAAGATTTCCCTCTGCTCAGGAGAAAATGGAAGGAAACAGCAGGGTTGCCTGAGCCAGGTTATTTCTTCTTCACATACTTGTCCACATGTGCTCCCTTTGTATTTTATTTTATTTTTATTAATCTTGCTGGACTCCTGGGAGTTCAGATTTCTGCAACACAAATTCCTGCCACCTTCTTCTTTTAAAATTCTTCTGTTGCTCAGTCAGCTTCTTCATTTCTGCAGCAGGAAACATCCCCAGCACTGACAAGAGTCTAAAATATTTACCTAAGTCTTCAAAGTTCAGCCTCCACTCTGGGAGCTCCTCATCATGAGGTCCTTCAGGAGCAGGGGGTACTGGTAGTGCTTAGCACCTTGTCTGTGGAGGTTCTGGACTGAGAGCTGTTCAGAGCACTGCTGTGAGCATGGCCCTGACTTCAAAGGGGCTGCATGGCATTGATTCTGCACCTCTGGACAGACTCATCCTCCCATAGCAATACTCTGGTCTTCTCATGATCATAGAATCACAGAATCACAGGGGTTGGGAGGGGCCTCCAGAGCCCATGGGGTCCAACCCCCTGCCAAAGCAGGGTCCCTAGGACAGGACACACAGGTCGGTGTCCAGACGGGGCTGGAATCTCTCCAGAGAAGGAGACTCCACACCCCCTGGGCAGCCTGTCCCAGGGCTCCCTCACCCTCACTGGGAAGAAGTTCTTCTCCAGATTGGTGGGGAACTCCCTGTGCTCCAACTTGAGCCCATCGCCCCTTGTTCTGTCCCCACAGACACTGAGAGGAGGCTGCCCATGTCCCCCT
>VZTU01009617.1:13493-27410 GCA_013400835.1 Zapornia atra
GATACAGACAGTTATTCCTCCCCAGGTGCCAGACTCTCCACTTGCTCTTGTTGAATGTCATTAGGTGTCTCCCTGCCCAGCTCTCCAGCCTGGCCAGGTCTGGCTGGATGGCAGCGCAGTGTCCTGCCTGTCAGCCACCCCTCCCAGCTCTGGATCATCAGCAAGGTTGTCAATGAAGATAATGAACAGGACTCCCCACAAAGTGCAGAGGACTCTCTTCCTTCCACAGTGAATGGTAAGTTGGGATTTGAATGAAATAGGGAATATTTGGAAAACCTCCCAGAAGGGAAGGGAACTGAATAGGATCTCAAAGAGGGATTGACAAGAGCTGGAACTGTAGGGTGTTAGAAGTATTTAGCCTTACCAGGTGCTGGTACCAAATTGATTTGTAGTAACAGATGAATTTCCAAAGCAGTTGGAGAGATGGAATTTGGTTGGACTCATTTTCATGTCTTTAGATTCACTGAATGCAGTTGCTTTTGAGAAGGTATTGGCTCGAGGAACAGAGCCTGTTTTGGAACAGCATGAGCACACAGAACAGTGGGACTGATGCAGGCTTCTGGAAAGCCCATTTCCAGCTGTCTTGGACAAGGTGTGAACACAAGTATGTGTCTCTTGTAAAATCAATAATCAATCAATCAGCTCACTGAAAGCACCTCAGTAATTCTCATCCTGGCACAACCCATATGGGTTTGAGCAGGCTGATGGGCTGGACTGGTGGAGTTTCCTTCCTCTTGCAGGGTTCTAGCTGAGAGGGGAGACTGACATCCAAGAATGGTGCTGACCAGTGCACTTGAAGTCCTGGGTTATAGACTGGTCAAACTACATCATCTGTTGCTCCTGCCAAAGCAGGGTCCCTAGGACAGGGCACACAGGTTGGTGTCTGGAATCTCTCCAGAGAAGGAGACTCCACACCCCCTGGGCAGCCTGTCCCAGGGCTCCCTCACCCTCACTGGGAAGAAGTCCTTCTGCATATTGGTGCAGAACTTCCTGTGCTTCCAGTTACCTGTGGGAAGCCCAGCAGGGACTCCCCCAGAGATCCTGTCCTTTTAAATAGAACATCCTTGAAATCAAACATGCTTTCTGCCAGCTGTCATTGCCATAACAGATACCTTAATTGGAAGTTGGGATCTTTAAGTTTGTTGGTCACTGGGGTCTTGCAGCAGGAAGTTCACTGTATGTGTGCCCAGGGGCCAGCAGAATTCCCCTGACAGGCCACAGAAATGAGTGTAAGCTGAAGGAACAAGGTCAATGACGTTGTTGCTAGCATGTGATTTGCCTGTGGACTTGGCATACTCAGCTTTACATCAGCTCTCAAATGCCATCCTTTATGGATCACCAGAATGCACCCCATAATAATTCCTTTCTGTAGAATGGTTTCCTAATCCCTCTGCTGGAAATGCTGCACAAGCAGAAACTTCTGTTCATCACATTCCAGTACAAGTGCCAACAGATCTTCTCCAGGGAGAAAGCAAGCCCAGGCTTGCTGCCAAGAGCTGTTACCCTGTCGTAGGTCCTGGTGTTGTTTATATCTTCTTTCCAGTTCTTATAATCTCCAGGACCACTGGGAGACTCCTGCAGGTCTCAGCCCACATCATTTTGATAACCTAGCTGGGGACAAGCAGTCCTGACTCTAAAAGGGACAGATTTCTTGGACAATCAACTCCTCATCTATTCATTCTTTCCCAGCCCCCCACGACAGTGCTACAGAGAGGTGCTACACCTTGAACCCTGTTTCCAGGCACTTAGCTTGGATCTTCACCAGGGACCATTCAGGGGAGAGACAGAGCAGTCAGCCAAGATGTAGGACACCTGTATGGTAGGGCTCCCTTCCTTAGCTTTACTTAAGTGGTGAAGAATTTCCTCCTGTGTGGCTCAGCTTATCTGCTCTCTGAAGGGTTATTGGTAATTTGTAGCTTCTTAGAATCATAGAATCCCAGACTGGTCTGGGTTGGAAGGGACCCCAAGGATCACAGAGCTCCAACCCCCTGCCACAGGCAGGGCCACCAACCTCCAGGCCTGGAGCTACACAAGGATGCCCAGGGCCCCATCCAACCTGGCCTTGAACACCCCCAGGGATGGGGCACCCACCCCCTCTCTGGGCAGCCTGTTCCAGCCCCTCACCACTCTCTCTGCAAAGAACTTCCCCCTAAGATCTAATTGAATCTCTGTAACTATCTTGTCTTTTTCTGAGCATGGTCTGGCTGCATCCACTACCCCTTTCTGTCCATCAGGAAATGGTCTTTGCCACCCAGAAGTTCAACACTCACACCTGAACGTGTTGCAAATGTTACTCCTGTGATGGTTTCTGTAGTCATCACTGCACATGTAAAGTGTGCTGATATCTTACTGCTTTCTGTACTTGACAGAGATGCACTGCCAAGTGCCTGCCTCATGCCTTGCTTCCTCTGAGATGCTCCAGAAAAACAAGCACCACCAGAGAGGGGGTGGGTGCCCCATCCCTGGGGGTGTCCAAGGCCAGGTTGGATGGGGCCCTGGGCAGCCTTGTGTAGCTCCAGGCCTGGAGGTTGGTGGCCCTGCCTGTGGCAGGGGGTTGGAGCTCTGTGATCCTTGGGGTCCCTTCCAGCCCAGCCCAATCTGGGATTCTATGAAAAGAGAGAAAACATTGCAAAGTAGCAGCTGGTAATGTTGTCTTTTCTCTGTTTATGATTAGTTTGACATTCCTTATGCTATTTTGATCATATATGGTCTTTCCCTACCTTTGACTCAAGTGGACCAAAGCTTTTAAGTTACTTTAGCATGCATCCTTAGCTCTTCTGAGTGATGTTGGCAATGTTCCTCTATGTGCTTTATCTGAGGGGTACAGAGTCTGCTTGCATGAGAAGAGATTTTTCATTCTGGACTAGTTTGGGGAGAAAGCTGGGAGCTTCATTGTGAAACCAGACACCCTGAGAGCCCAGTTTCAAGTCTGGTTCATCCAGGTGAATGCTGACTAAGTTCTTTGGGGGAGGTTTGTTGTGTTTCTCTGGGGAGGTACCAGGTGCCCGGTCCTCAGTTCAAGCTAGGTGAAGAGTTCAGAGCAAGACAACACCCAGAGTTATGGTTGAATGGGGTTGCTAATACAGCTTCTCCTGTCTATCTTTTATCCCTGCTAAATGGGATTTCTGCTGGTGGGTGTTTTGGTAACAGGGGATTGAAGGGTAGCTGCAGTGGCCCCTCCCCAGCCTTGCTTTTAGCAGTCAATACAGGTGGAAGACTATGAACTGCAGTCACAGTGGGTATGGGTATCCATGGAGAGTCTGATCTCTTTGTGTCCCTGGGGCAAAGGATCACTTAGAAGAAAAGTAAATTCTTTCACCAGCATGATGACTCTGGGGAAGCAGGAAGGAAGAGGTGTTTGTGTCAGGCTTGGCAAATAACCACAGCACTTTGCTTGCAGGAGTTCCTCAGCTCCTTTGCTCTTCCTTGAGGACCTGTGCAGAGGGTGGAATCCCAGGAAAAAGCCTCCACACACTCAGGAGCCAAAGAGTAAGTAGACATCAGTGGCTGCCTTGGAAAGCCAGTGTGGAGATGGGGTCAGGTCACTGGTGTTCTGCTAACCTCCCTCAACACAAGTTGATCAGGCTCTCTCCATTGCTCCTTGCTTGTCAATATTTGCAAGGGTTTGACCTTCACAAGTACAAATACACAACAAATTGTTTTATTTAAATGCCAAAACTACCCTGCTTTCCCTAATGGCATTTATTATGAGGTAGATACATGAGGGATAAACACAGCAATGAGGACACACACAGAGCATTTTCAGGCTGCAGCATCCTTTCAGAGGACAGTTGTCACTGAAAAATCACTTTATTCTCTACCACGATCTTGAATATCATCAGCCTGTGGTGCAGGCTACACTCACTTGGCTGTAAACATCCCCCAACTTAAATAGTCAAGTCACAGGTCAAGTAGCTGCCATGAACAGGGAGTTCACTGTGTTTTATCAAAACTGTAATGAGCTTAATGTACACAGTGACACAACACTTGAGTGGCTCTTCAGATGGGCCTGGGTGAACCTAATGAGGTTCAACACTGCCAGGTGTCAGGGGTGGCACTTGGGCTGGAAGAATCCCAGACACAGATACAGACTGGGAGAAGAGCTTCTGGAGAGCAGCCCTGCTGAGAAGGACTTGGGGATTGTGGTGGATGAGAGACTGAACATGAGCCAGCAGTGGCTCTGGCAGCTGGCAAGGCCAATGGGATCCTGGGCTCCATCAGCAGAGGGGTGGCAGCAGGGACAGGGAGGGGATTGTCCCTCTCTGCTCTGCCCTGGGGAGGCCCCAGCTGGAGTCCTGTGTCCAGAGCTGGGGCCCCCAATACAAGAAAGATGTGGGGCTGTTGGAGAGGGGTCAGAGGAGCCACGAGGATGATTAGAGGGCTGGAGCACCTACCCTACAAAGTCTGCA
The DNA here is from genome assembly GCA_013400835.1 of Zapornia atra. Lineage (NCBI taxonomy): Eukaryota > Metazoa > Chordata > Aves > Gruiformes > Rallidae > Zapornia > Zapornia atra. Next base: position 17,903 of record VZTU01009617.1, read on the forward strand.
AACTTGCTGAGGGTGCCCTCAATCCCATCANGAAGGTTTAGATTAGATATTAGGGGGAAGTTTTTTACAGAGAGAGTGGTGAGGGGCTGGAACAGGCTGCCCAGAGAGGGGCTGGGTGCCCCATCCCTGGGGGTGTTCAAGGCCAGGTTGGATGGGGCCCTGGGCAACCTTGTGTAGCTCCAGGCCTGGAGGTTGGTGGCCCTGCCTGTGGCAGGGGGGTTGGAGCTCTATGATCCATGGGGTCCCTTCCAACCCAGACCAGTCTACGATTCTATGATTCTATGATTAAAGCCAGATTCTTCAGATTAAAGTCAGAATCCACCCTGACAAAATAGACTGGAGCTGCTCCATTCCAGCCCATCACCATGATGTGCTCCAAATTGATTCAGAGCCCATATTGAGTACACATCTCCAGAGAGCTGCACCAGGTGCTTGTTCAGGAGCAGGAGCAAAAAACAAAGCGTGGTGCTTGTGGGGGCCAGAACTTCATTTTCCATCACTTTCTTTCACCTATGAGTTGTGTTTCTTTAAACATTCAAAGATATTTGTCAACTGTGAGTGTCAGCACAAAGTATAACTTTAAAAAAAGATCTGTTTGAAAGGTTTTGTGTCCCAAAAGGTGCTTCAGGAAAACGATAGTGCTGCCACGGTCACCAGAATTTGGCCAGATGACTTGAAGTCTTTGCAGCTCTACAAAATGGTTCTTCAATCAGGAGTCAGCCAAACGTTTTTCCATGATAACCAGGTACAGTTAGGGAGACTCTTCAGTGTCTGTGTGGTGCATCTCAGCAGGTTGTGTAGTGGAGACTGGTGAAGAAGGCACTGAAAAGGGGAGGCCACGTGGCTTTGAGAATGATGCCCAAAGGACTGCCCAGAAAGAAACAGGGGAGAAAAGCTGAGTCAAGGTTGAGATCATTAATGGAACAGACTTGCCTCTGACTCAGCTCTCCTCTCCTCAGTTCAATCTAAACATCCCCCTCTGGAGTATTTCTCCCCTCGCTGTATTTCATCAGCTCACTGTTCTTCCTGCCCTGCTACTCTTGGGTGGTGTTACTTATTCCTTTGTGTTCTTTTGTGAGTCCTTGTTCCCTGGGCCTTGAATCTCACTATCTAGCAAGCACTAACTTACAGAGCACTGTTATCACACAATCCCAGAGAGTTTTGGGTGCAAGTGACCTCAGAGTCTCCCCAGTATGCCGCCGGCATGGGCAGGGACACCCCACCACCAGCCCAGGGTGCCCAAAGCCCCATCCAACCCAGCCTTGAGCCCTGCCAGGGATCCAGGGGCCCCCAGCTTCTCTGGGCACCCTGTGCCAGAGCCTCCCCCCTCCCTGGGAAGGATTTCTGCCTCCCAGCCCCTCTCCAGCTGCCCTCCTGCAGCTGAAGGCCGTTCCCCTGGGTCTGGCCCTCCCTGCCCTTGTCCCCATCCCTCTCCAGACTGAAACGCTGCCTGTCTTGATATAAACAACACCCAAAAAAGTCACCCAGTATTTTTTCCCCAAGCTCACAACACTCATGTTAAGAGAACAAGTGGTACTTAGCCCATTTCTAAGCAGAATTACGTACCAGGGTCTTGTGGGAACGCTGGCTTGTGCACCTAGGAAATTGGAATTTGTGCAGAGTTGAGGATCAGCTGGCTTGGTAATACTTTCCTTGTTTTCTTTTTCCTGAAGTCTAAAGAGAAAGGTCTTGCCTGCATGTAAAAATGGTGGGGTTATAAATAATTTGTTCATTCCCTTTCGAGACCCAGCGTAAGAAAGGCAATGTTTGCCTTCAACCTAGTTTGTTTTCTGTTGACTTAATTCGATGGCTGTCCAGATAAAAATATTAGCTAATACATTTTGACATGTTTGCCTAGGATGCCTGTGACATCAGCTGGCTGTACCTGTCCCAGGAAATGTCAGCGTGATGTCATGCGAGTCACTTTATTTGAGATGAATTAAAGATGAACTGTAACTCCTTGGGAGGTTGGTACACAAAGTGTGGTGTGAGTGAAGCTGTCCGTGCCTTTTGGAGGACCTGCTTGGTGTTTCAGGCTTTGCTGTGAGAGTAGAAGTGCTGATCTGGTACCTAATGGATGGCAGAACTAATGGTATGACTCAAACCAGGATCTACTTCAGGAAGGTATCACAGAATCACAGGGGTTGGAAGGGGCCTCCAGAGCCCATGGGGTGCAACCCCCTGCCAAAGCAGGGTCCCTAGGACAGGGCACACAGGGCGGTGTCCAGACAGGGCTGGAATCTCTCCAGAGAAGGAGACTCCACACCCCCTGGGCAGCCTGTCCCAGGGCTCCCTCACCCTCACTGGGGAAAAGGTCTTCCCCAGATTGGGGGGGAACTTCCTGTGCTCCAACTTGCAGCCATTGCCCCTTGTCCTGTCCCCACAGACACTGAAAAGGGGCTGGCCATTTCCCCCTGCATCCCATACTTAAGATATTTATAAACACTAATTAGGTCCCCCCTAAGTCTTTTTTTCTCCAGGCTGAACAGCCCCAGCTCACTCAGCCTTTCCTCACAGGGGAGATGCTCCAGGCCCTTCAGCATCTCCGTAGCTCCTCTGGACTCTCTCCAGGAGATCCCTGGCTGTTTGATCCCAGGGAGCCCAGCACTGGACACAACACTCCAGGTGGGGCCTGCCCAGGGCAGAGCAGAGGGGGAGGATCCCCTCCTGTGACCTGCTGCCCACACTCCTCCTGATGCCCCCCAGGATCCCATTGTCTCTCTCAGCCCCCAGGGCACACTGCTGGCTCATGGCCAACCTGTCATCAACCAGGACCCCCAGGTCCTTCTCCACAGAGCTCCTCTCCAGCAGGTCACCCCCAGCCTGTACTGATACAGACAGTTATTCCTCCCCAGGTGCCAGACTCTCCACTTGCTGTTGTTGAATGTCATGAGGTGTCTCCCTGCCCAGCTCTCCAGCCTGGCCAGGTCTGGCTGGATGGCAGCGCAGTGTCCTGTGTGTCAGCCACTCCTGGTGTGCTTCATGATTCTGATGGACCTTTGCTCTCTAACCTGTTCTGCTCCAGTCTCCATCAGCTGCTTGTATGACTGATTCATGGAAGAGTGTAAATCACCAGTGTTGTGTCCCTGTGTGTTTCCTGCACTTAAGCCAATAGTAGGGGGATTTGCTTGGGTTACCTCATTGCCTTCAAACCTGGCATAAATATAACTTTGTGGATATGATCTCACTCCTTTATATATACTCCCAATTTGTACTGGGAGTGAGCTTAGCATTCCATTTGTCCAGCTTTTAATTACCACATAATTAGGTTATCCCTTAGTTGATGTAACGGGGATGTTGGCTGGTTCAGACAGCTCAGAGTGATCCGAAACATCAAAAAGTTAAAAATAACCCTAGAGTAACTGATAAGGCAGGAGTGGTGATTGCTGGGGTTGTTATGTGCTGCTTGGATGTCTTTCAGCCACTTGCCATAGCCCTGGCTCTGAGGCACACCACACCACTGTATCCTTGATTCAGGGCACCAAGCCTTGTGATCCTTTGCATGTAATTCTCTTATTATTTTCATGGTCTTCAAAGAAACCAAGTGGCAGTTTGCCCCAGATTACTACTTTCATTTTTTTGGGGTGTTATTCCAGGTGTTAGCCCCTGTGCCTCTTGTGAGCTATCAGTGGAAGTGTTGGGAAGCAAGGAGCTGCTCACCTAAAGATCAGATTTTGCTGTGGATGTTGTCTTGCCATCCATAGCCAACAGCCATTAACCCTTGGGTTGAACTAGGATGTTCTTACCTGTGGGTATGAACATTGTTGGTCTTGGGCCCCTCTGTTCAGGTCAAGCAGAAGGAAAGTCCACCTTTTAAACTCAAGGCTGGAGTTAGTGAGTCTCTGGTCAGGACTCTGGTCCGAGCCCACCTGCAGTTCAGCCCAGGGATTCCCCAAGTCATAGAATTATAGAATCAGAGAATGGCATGGGTTGGAAGGGACCCCATGGGGCATAGAGTTCCAACCCCCTGCCACAGGCAGGGGCACCAACCTCCAGGCCTGGGGCTACACAAGGTTGCCCAGGGCCCCATCCAACCTGGCCTTGAACACCCCCAGGGATGGGGCACCCACCCCCTCTCTGGGCAGCCTGTTCCAAGTCCCTGCTGTGTTCTACAGAACCGATGATCTCAGCAGCTTTGTCCTTGGCCTTCAGGTGGCCAGGGCTGGTTGCTCAGTTGTCTCCATTTGGACCCTCCTTCTTTGCCACTAGCAATTAAATTCTGCCTCTGTAGACCCATTTAGTGCTGGCTTGGTATTTGTTTGCCTGCATAGCTGCAAACATTAACCACTTCAAAACAGGCCAAACAAAACCAAACAGAAAGATCTCAGCAGGCCAGGATGCTTTTAGCTCCTTGTGCTCTGAGTAAGTCTGCTAATGATGGATCCACCACCTTCTGGTCATTGAATATCCTACTGCATCTTGTAAAGTCCTCTTTAAAACATATGTGGCAGTAACAGCAGTGTGATATGTATCTCTAAATATGATAGACACTTTCTCCTTCATTTGTAGAGAGCCTTTAATTAGACTCCAAGATAGAATCAACATGAACTTCCATAACGAACTGGAAGGCTGGCCAAGAAGACAACCCTTCCATTGTTTTCAGCTTCATGAAGATCTGGTGAAAGGAAAGTGTTATGGTAGGTACTGTAGGGTACCTACAAGCACTGTGTGGAAAGCAAGTTCTCAGTAGGATGGGAGGAGAGGTCCCTTCAATCTGTTTTGTTATCCTAGGTGCATTGGGGAAGGAACTAGTTGTGCTTCACGTGAAATAACTGTGTAACACTGGAGGGTTCTTTGAATTTCAACTCCAAATAGGACCCTGAATTAATTTTATTAAATGTGTTTGTTTGTATGTGGTTTCCTGTCACTGGTCTGGCTCCAAAGCTTCTTACTCTCTGCATTGCTCAGCTCAGATGTTTTAGATGTCTCACAGTGAGAACACCAGAGAAATACTGGCATGCCTTTGCAAAGACCTCCTGGCCTTCCTGCTTTAAGAAGGAAGACCCCATGAAGAGCCTCACACTGAAGAGCAGTGGAAACGCATAGTATGAGAAGAACAGACTACCAGGGATGTTCAGTCCAGCTGGGGAAGAGCAGCTGCCTGAGCTCCAGGGCTACAGAGATGGTGCATGGCCAAGGGATGCTCGTGGCTTGGTCCTGGACCAGGAGAAGCACCAGAACAGGGACTGTGATTACACCCTTCGCTCCTTGTTTACTCCTTATGGTAGGTCCCTTTTCAAACACTTCCTTAGAGAAATTCCCTGTCACTGAACACTAGGGCTCTCTAGCTGCATGAAGGCAGGAGGAGCTCTCACCACGTGTGAGCACACCAGCCTTGGCCAGAGGAGCAGAACCTGGGGCCAGCTCCCTGCGCCGGTGCCTGCCAGCCGGGGCACGCAGCTCTCCCAGCAGCCTGGCCTTCCTGTTCAGATATTGATTAGCCAAACAAGCTCATTACAAAACTGAAGACTTGAATTTTTATTAGCTTTGGGTTACCCCAAGGAAAACTCACGTTCGTGTCCTTCCCACCCTGGCACCCACCCCCAAAAAAGACAGTGCTTTAGTTCCCATGTCCTCATTTTCTAGCAACCATCTGGTACTGGTGCTGGATATTGATTTCTGTAATGATTCCCATGCAACCTGGCTCTAATTATTTAAAATTGGGGGGTTTTTTTCTGGTTTTAATGCTGATTAGATGCTCTTTTTTTTGATGCTGCCTCTGGTTGCTGGCTTCTCCTCTCTCTCCTCTGCAATGAAAGGAGAACAACCCTAAATGGAAATCAAGTGATGTCAGTTTAAAAAATAATGCATTAAAAAATCAGCAAAGTGAGTGATGTTCTTGTAGAAGCAGCAAGATGTGCCATGGAGATGGGTTTTGCTTGCTGCATGAAGCAGGCTTTAGACCCTCAGAATCCTTATAAGGTTGGAAGAGACCTCCAAGACCACCTAGTCCAACCATCCCCCTACCACCTGGATGACTTGCTTTTGTCTTTAGCAAGATTGGTGGCTTTCTGTAGGTTTCAGGGTCAGATTAGATGTTAGAAAAACTTTTTTACTGAAAGAGTTGTGGGGCTGTGGCACAGGCTGCCCAGGGAGGGGGCTGAGTCCCCACCCCTGGGTGTGTTTAACAGATGGGGAGATGAGATGCTCAGGGAGATGGTTTAGCACAGGACAGGAATGGTTGGACTCAATGATCTTAAAGGTCTTTTCCAACCTTGTGACTGTGATGCTGTTTCTCAGGTCACCTGATGAAGGAGGATGTGGTGGCCCTGGCTGTGTGGGACTGGATCCCACCAGAGACGTGCATCTGGGGAGCATCTTTTATTTCTGTACTCCAAGGCTCTGCCATGTGTACAGCCCCTGAGATGGCTGCAGCCCCAGCCTGGTGACCCAGGACCCCTTGGAGCATCTTTCCAGACTCACCCAGAGCCAGCCAGAGGACCATGAACACCTTGACTGAGGTAGGAGCCATCTCTGTTATTGATGACTTGAGCAAACGTTGCTCAAAACGCTGCTGCTGACCTCCCAGTGTGTCTTTCTGCTTTGGGCTCACCTGTAGCCCAACCTGGTTGTCTTCTGCTTGTGGCCACTGCCCTGACTGCCACTCTGCAGCTCTGGACCCCATGGGATTCCCTAGCATCCTTCAGGCATAGCCAAGCTGCCACAGCCACCCCAGCCCACATGGGCCAGCCCTCAGTACACTTATATATCACACCAGTGGAGAAGTCATCCCAAGAACCCTTTGGAAAACACTTATTTTTGTGGAAACATCCCAGTGCATCCTATTAAAATATTTATAGCACACAGTTCTGTTTTATCATTCCTACCCTGGTATTGAAGTTTAATGTCAATATTAGTATGAAGTGTCTGGAAGGGTTTGGAAAATAAGAATCAGAAAGATCAAATCTTTTATTTATGCACAGTAAATTTTTAAAGTCTCCCTTGGGTTTTGATCGAAAATGCATATTACTGAACCATTTAGTTTCAAAAGTCTTCCTCTGATGCAAGATTTATTAGGTATCTGATTGAAAGATGTGAGAAGTCAGTGTTGGCCTTACCTGCACCTGGGTGGTGCTGTTTAAAGGTCTCTGCTGGTCTGGGCATCCTCTGTTAAAGGAAACAACAAGTGCAAACTCTGTGGCTGAAGGAATGCGTGGTTTATCAGTGGTATATGTTCTGGGATGGGATGCCATGAGGAGGGACCTGGACAAGATGGAGAAGTGGGCCCAGGGGAACCTCATAAGGTTTACCAAAGCCAAGTGCAGGGTCCTGCACCTGGGTCAGGGCAATCCCAGTTATCCATACAGGTTAGGAGATGGTGTGCTGGAGCAGCCCTGAGGGAAAGGACTTGGGGGGACTCGTGGGTGAGAAGCTGGACATGAGCCACTAATGTGTATCTACAGCCCAGAAGGTCAACCCCATCCTGGGCTGCATCCCAAGGAGTGTGGCCAGGAGATCAAGAGAGGGGATTTTGCCCCTCTGCTCTGCCCTGGGGAGACCTCACCTGCAGTGCTGGGTCCAGCCCTGGAGCCCTCAGCACAAGGAGGACATGGACCTGTTGGAGTGTGTCCAGAGGAGGCCACAAAAATGATCCAAGGGCTGGAGCACCGCTGCTGTGAAGCCAGGCTGAGAGCATTGGGTGGTTCAGCCTGGAGAAGGGAAGGCTGCAGGGGGATGTTATAGCCCCTTCCAGTCCCTGAAAGGTGCCAGTAGGAAAGCTGGGGAAGAACTGTTCCTGAGGGCGTGGAAAGATAGGAAAAGGAGCGATGGTTTAAACTAAAAAAGGGGAGATTTAGGTTGGATATTAAGAAAAAGTTATTTACTCTGAGAGTAGTAGATCACTGGTGCAGGTTGCCCAGAGAGGTGGTGGAGGCCCCATCCCTGGAGACATTCAAGCTCTGTAGGGGAGCTGCTCCAGCCCTCTGAGCATCTCTGTGGCTCCTCTGACCCCTCTCCAACAGCCCCACATCTTTCTTGTATTGGGGCCCCAGCTCTGGACACAGGACTCCAGCTGGGGCCTCCCCAGGGCAGAGCAGAGAGGGACAATCCCCTCCCTGTCCCTGCTGCCACCCCTCTGCTGATGGAGCCCAGGATCCCATCACCCTTCCAAGCTGGCTCATGTTAAGTTTCTCATCCACCAGAAGCCCCAGGTCCTTCTCAGCAGGGCTTCTCTCCAGGAGTTCTTCTTCCAGTCTGGACCTATGTGTGGGATTCCTCCATCCCAAGGGAAAGACCATACACTTTGCAGTGTTGAACCTCATTAGGTTCACCCAGGCCCACCTCTCAAGCCTGTCAAGATCCCTCTGGATGGCTTCCTTTCTTTCTAGTGTGTCAACCACACCACTCAGCTTGGTTACTGTTACTGAGGTTTGATAGATGCTCCTGCATGGATAGACCCACCTGTGTTTATATTGGTGTGCCTGGGTATATAGAAATACACCTTTCTGATAGAACTCTCTTTTCTTCTAGACTGCTGCTCAGTCTGGCTGAACATGGCCAGCTGAGAGGTTTTGGCTTAGATCCCCTATATCTGACAGAGGATCCTGTTTGTAATTGAAAGCTACAGGAGAAGTCACCTTGCTGCAGAGAAAGATGATGACCCCGATTCTCTACAAAGGGAACAGCCAGAAGGTAAGTACCCAGCACCCACGTCTGTGCCTTTGGCTGACAGTGAGGAGTTGGGGTGGCCCCACAAGCCCCACCACGGAGGTCTGAAGAGCTGGAGGCCAGCTGCGCTGCTGTCCTTAAGCCCCCCTGGTTAAATGCAGACTCTTTGAGGTGTTTTGGCCCTGGCTAGAGGCCAAATGCCCACCAAAGCCACTTTGTCACTCCCCTTTTCAGCCAGAAAGGGGAGAAAATATTCACTGGGAGGCTTAGGAGTGGAGATGAGGACAGAGAGGGATCACTCTCCAATTAGTGTCATGAGCAAAACAGACTCAACACAGAATAAAGGAAAGAAAACAAATGTATTACACTACAACTACACACCCAGTGAAACCAGAGTTGGGTAATGAGAAGAGTGGCCAGGTCTTAAAGCACCTTCCCCCCACCTTCCCTGAAGAAACTTTGTGTCTTTGCCCAGGGATGCTGCTGTCAGCTGGTGTTTACAGGACCAAGTGTGTTATCATCAGTGAATAAACATGCTAATGGGCCCGGGGGAACCTAATGAGGTTCAACACTGCCAAGTGTCAGGGGTGGCACTTGGGTCGGAAGAATCCCAGACACAGATACAGACTGGGAGAAGAGCTTCTGGAGAGCAGCCCTGCTGAGAAGGACTTGGGGATTGTGGTGGATGAGAGACTGAACATGAGCCAGCAGTGGCTCTGGCAGCTGGCAAGGCCAATGGGATCCTGGGCTCCATCAGCAGAGGGGTGGCAGCAGGGACAGGGAGGGGATTGTCCCTCTCTGCTCTGCCCTGGGGAGGCCCCAGCTGGAGTCCTGAGTCCAGAGCTGGGGCCCCCAATACAAGAGAGATGTGGGGCTGTTGGAGAGGGGTCAGAGGAGCCAC
>VZTU01009617.1:27689-54152 GCA_013400835.1 Zapornia atra
CAGGGGGGTTGGAGCTCTATGATCCATGGGGTCCCCTCCAACCCAGACCATTCTATGATTCTAGGATTCTAGGATTCTAGGATTACAGACAGATTCTGGTTCTTACCATCCTGTATGGCAGCAGCGGGCTCGGCGGTCACATATGGCCTTCCCCTAACTGTGGCCATGTCACTCGAGCTGTTCCTCACAAGTAGCCCATGGAAACAACTCGCTGTTTCACCACTTCAATCTGAAAGGCTTTAAAGATTGACCCAAACACCTCTTCTTCCCTTTTATAACCTCAGCACTGAGGGGTTTTTGGTATGGAAAGCATAACTACTACTTTACCCCTCAGCTTGGAGAGCTCCAAAGCGTCTGTGTAGGCTTTAAACCTACCGCCCGTGCCCTTTGCTGCCGAGGTTGTTTATTGGCATAGAGAGAAACGGTCTGTGATTAATCAAACTGTTCATTAGGGCCCTTTATTTTACGCAGGAGCCCCACATAGGTATTTACTGGAGGTGGCTGGCAACGTTGCGTGATCAGGATCCCTGTCCGAGGGCTGGGGTGTAATTATAGCACTGCTCTCATTTGCATATCGCCAGGATGCCGCCAGGAAATATTAATGGATTACTTTTTATTCATTTAGCCTGTGGTTTTTTTTTTGCAAGATGCTGGAAAAAAAAAAACCCAAAAAAGATCATATCTGTGTGTTGTTTTTTAATTTATTTTCACCTTTTTGTCTCCTTTGGAGACCCCAAGTGTATCAGCACTTTGTTTACCACAAATTAAACCTTAGCTGATTGTTTACCAGACTGGAGACCCTTGTGCATTACTCCAGCACTTTCCCTTTTTTTTTTTAATAATCACAACCTGGGATTCATTTGCAAGAGGCCCTAATCTGCATGAGAATTATACAATTAACTTTTGATTAACCACCTAGTTCTTTTGGAAGCCGCAGTGTATAGGATACTCTGCATTTAAATAATTTGCCTTAAATTGGGAGCAGGCCTCTCATTAAACCGGTGAGTTTGACTAAACAAACAACATTTGGAGATAATCAGGGTCAAAACAATAGGCGAGGCTGCAAGGCTAGAATGTCATCTTTAAATATAACAGCTGAGATAAAGGCACCCAGATTGCGCCTTATCGAAACACAGAAAATCAAAGCTCTCTCTTGTCTGTGGCAAAATACCAAGCCCTAGTGTTTAGGGCAACCATTGTTTGGGCCTCTAAGTGTTGCAGGATTTGCATTCAGAGAGCTGGGTCTAACACACATTACATCACGTAGGGTACTTATCTCGGAGTCTGACAATAATTATCAGGAAGAATATACTCAGAATGACTTTTTTGTGATTTTTATGCATCCCCAACACAAGGAAGGGGAGATAACAGCATTATGAAAAAGGGGAGAGTCTCCAAAGGCTCTCCCTGGAGCTGCGTTCTTCGATTAAATTTGCTATGCTACTCTGGTGCGCTGAACAAGTGGAAAGAAAGACTATGAGGCTTTTATGGAGGGTAATAATAGTCCTGAACACAGCCCTTACCAAAAGATAAGATCCATTGTCAAAACAAACAAAAGGAGCGGTATTAAACACCACTTGAAGAATATATATGAGCAAAGTTTCAAATCCTTGGCTTTTTTTTCTTTCCACATACCTTGAACCTGGCTCTGTGGTGTGGCCATCTTCTAACCAGACACCTTTGCATGAGCAGAGGCTTCCCCATCCCTTTTCCCTCTGTCCTGTGCTGGGCGTTTTTGGGATGGGGTCTGTGCTTCCAGCAAAGGCAGAGAAGAGCCAGCCCAGGTTTGGTGTTTGCTGTTTTATTTTGATTTATTTGTTGACAATCTGGTATTTGGTTCCTTAATGGCTTTGCTGAAGGATGCTGTGATAATTTATCACTTGGTTTTTTGGGAGGTGACTGTGTTGTCACGTCACAGCTCAGCTACAGCTCACCACGAGGCAGCTGAGGGTGGTGTTCACCTGGGCATGAATGGCTCAAGCTGGCAAAGCTTGGACGGCAACACAGTGATCCCCAGAGCCACTCCTTGGGTCAGTCTTTCCATTCCCAACCATCCCCAGCCCTTCCCAACCTGATTCTTCCTTTGATTTTGGAAACAACTAGTGTCCATTTCTCTCTAACAGACACAGATTTGATGTGTAAATTGGCCAGCCCAGTGATGATTGCCATTGCTGCGTGGAGGGAATGTGTGCTGGGTTCCAGAGCTGTGCTGGGAAAAAACCTGGGCCACAAGGTAGAAATCATAAATCTCTGGGGTTTTTTTCCTTCCCTCCCAGTTGTGATTACTGGGTTAGGAGTAGGCATTTGGCAGAAAGAACAGCATATGGAGGAACAAATGTATACATAGATGATATGTTAATTAAAGCAGGGCGGAATTACCTGACTACCCTTGGACACTTAAGAAAGATAAAAGCTTAAAATACCAGGTACAAGTTACTTGGAGTTAAAGCTTCCTTTCCTAACTTGTAGTTGAAGTCAAAGGCTACTTCTGCATTCTGATCTTTGAGTTGCTTGGTGGCTGTTTCTCCTGTCCCAGCCTGCAGCCTGTATTTTGTTGTCCTTCTCACTTCTGCTCTCTAGAGAGAACGTGGAGAGGAGCTGCTTGCTCCTACACCTTCTCTCAAACTTCCCTCTGCCAGCATGGGAGGCTGCCAGATCCCAATTAGACTGTCTGTGGTACAGTCAGTGCTGGCAAACTCATCAGCAAACAGGATCAAAGGATTCCCCCCCAACCTCTCCCTAAAGTGTGCGTGGAGCCACGGATGCTCTGCTGCATGCCTGTGGCTGTTAGCACCAAATCTGGCACCACACCCTTATAAAAGTGCTTCTGAAAGGCTTTTCCCCCCCTAATTCTTAGTCTATGAGACACCAAACCTGCAATTTAAGAAATGCAAACACCATGGAAGGAGAGGGAGAGCAGAGGTTTCCAGGGACCTCGGTGCAAACGACTGCCTTTGGACTCTAGTGCTGGTGGCTGAATGACCCTCAACAGGAGAGCTCAGAGGTGTAGTCTGGTTTAAGTGAGAATTCACTGGGGTATTTACAAAGAAAACCATTTGTTATTCAAGGTCAGAGGATATGCTAAGATAGGATGTGGTCAGGACACTTTCCAAGGATCAAGAGCTCTTGATTCCACTGAACACATTTGTTGGAGGAAACCAGAAGGTCTTGATGTTGGCTTGTCTAAGAATGACCCCAAACCATCAGGGAAGCTTGGTAAAGTGATTAGATACAACCCCCAGCAAAGAGAAACACCCTCAAAGGTGTTTGTGCAAAGTAAAGCTGAGATTTGCTGTTCCCTTTCTCTCAATCAACACCAAGTTTGCTCCTCTCAGGAAGGGGTTTGCTCAGAACTTGAGGAGGAACTTGGCCAGCATCGTGCTAAGTGCACATGGGGACTGCTTCTGATACTGTGTCTTTTGTGTAAATTACCTCACATGCTTTTAGAATATCTCTCTGTGTGTATAAATATATATATATATATATATAAATATAGCAGTATGTTTTTAGGAGCAACTGAGGCAGACAGTGGAGTCTCTCTTAGATAACCATGTCTGCTGAAGCAGAGAGTTGTGGAGATTTTAGCTGAGCTGCTGCTTTTCCTTCTGCTGCCTCCTCACTCTCAGAGCAGCCCCCAGCTCGGCCCCCCCAACCTCAGCCCTGCTCCAAAAGTGTCTCCACATCAGGTCCTGGGGACCTGCTAGCAGAGGGGAACCTGAATCACAGCTGCTTTTCCTGGGGGCTGAGAAACTTGTTTTGGGGAGCGATCAGTGAGGGAGGGGGGAGCGTGGGGAGGTGGTTGGAGGCCAGGGAAGTGACTCATTTGGTACCTCAGAAAGGCCAGGAGTTCAATCCTGACAAAGCCACCCTGGGTCAGATAAATACCTTTATAAAGGTGAGACCCTTTCAAATCTCTGTTTCAACAGGGTTTTTTCCCCCCTTTTTCTCTTTGCTGCTTTCCCTAAGCTTTTATTGCTTTCAGGGGACCCTTTTCTTCTCCTAAATTGAATCCAGGTCTTTTCTCCTGTTCCCTTCCTGCTTGTTTTACCTTTTTCTTTCCCCCAGCAGACTGTGTACCTTGCCATTGCTGCCCTGCCAAGTCACTCGTGCTATTCAGTTCTTTATGTTGTGCTGTATGCTGGTGGTGGAGCACGTCTCATAATGCACAAGCAATCCCAAGCATTCAGGAATTGAGGTGAGCCCCCCCAGATCATCTCATTTGGCTTAAGAATAAGACTGTAAAAAGAAGAAATATAATTGGTGTCCCCGTGGTTGCTCTCTGGGTTGGGTTTTGGGGGTTTTTTATAAACCTTATGGGTACTTAAAGGCAAAAAAAGAGGAAAAGGAATCTGAGAGGTACAGAAACACAGCTCCATGAACAGCCTTGGGTATCGTGGGACCTGTGATTAAATCTGTATATAACATTTGAATGGAGCAGGAGAAGATACTTTGATTTACTTAGGAAATAAAGTGCTTTGATATAGGATAAACTGCAAGGGTGTATTTATACACTGCTTGAAGCTGCTCCTGGAGAACATCACGCCCACTCCAGGGCACGCTGGTGAGCAGCAGCCCTAGAAACAGGTACCAGGGTTTCTTCAGCACACAAAGTAGGTGTCTGTCTTTCAGCTTTGGCTGTGAAGAGGCTGATAATGCTGCTGGATGCTGGCAGAGTGAGGCAAAGGAAGGCCCCACTGCCTCAGGAGCTGCACTCCTGCCAAGACTGGCACGCTGCTCTGCCAGGATGGAGGGGACCAGCCTTCCAGGGAAGCTGAGGCTGGGGAGGGAAGGGGATTGCTGCTTGTTTGTTCTCCCCCCCAGCTGCGGTGGCATCTTCCCATCCTTGGTGGGTCTGTGCTGCCCACGCTCCCAAGGACAGGAGCCTGGGGATGTGAAGGAACACCCAGGGCTGGGAGATGCTGGGTCAAGGTGTGAAGCCATTGCTTTTAACCCCCATTTCACCAAAAATAGGTGTAGAGAAGTTGCAGTTTAAAGGCCAGAAGGCAGGTCTGTTCCTGAGCCCTGTGGTATTGCCTCCATGCAGAGCTCCTGCTTTGATTTTGTTTGGTGGTTTGGTTCTCATGGTTGGCCTCAAGCTGTTTGCTGATCCTCTGAGTACAAGTTTTATCAGGGACACCACCACTGCTTTCCAATATACATTTTTCAATTTATAGAAGGACAACAAACGTGTTCTGTCACTTCAACAGAGGCTGTTTTGCTTCTGTCCAGCTCCAGCAGACCCAAGCATGGAGAGGCTGGAGCTGTGAGGACCAGTTCTTGCCTCTGCTGCAGGCTGACCACAGCTTGTGCCCTCCCTGTGACTGGGATTCTTTTTATTTCTGCACTATTATTGTGGGTTTTAGCATAAATAAACCCTCACCTTTATGGAAACACTTGATGCTAAGATGTAGTAGTGACCAGGACCTTGCTGGGACTGTGGAAGAGTTAAAGGCAATACCTCTTTAGAGAAGTTTAACAGGCTGTCACAGAAATTAGACTGAGGACATAATGCATTAAAGTAGCTTGATTTTATTATTTATGCCTCCTTGAACTGTCCTGCCTGGATGTGTTCTGCCTTTTCCTTTTGGCCCTGCTAGGCTTACCTGCTGGAAAAGCCCCAATTTCCCATTTTGATAGAACTTCTATGCCAAGGCACATCTTAATTGCAGGATGGGGAATTCATGCTCAGGGTGAAAGGTTCCAAAAATAGGAATGTGATCAGGTTAATCCTCTTGGGTGGAGGAAATTTTGCCTGTGATGTACTTCATCAGGCAGATCCCAGGGGCAGACTCAAGTCCCTGCACCCAGATGAACATCCTGATCATTCAGCAACAGGCAAAGCTGGGGTATGGTCTTTTTTTTGTCAAAAATAGTATCATAGAATCCCAGACTGGTCTGGGTTGGCAGGGACCCCAAGGATCACAGAGCTCCAATCCCCCTGCCACAGGCAGGGACACCAACCTCCAGGCCTGGAGCTACACAAGGTTGCCCAGGGCCCCATCCAACCTGGCCTTGAACACCTCCAGGGATGGGGCACCCACCCCCTCTCTGGGCAGCCTGTTCCAGCCCCGCACCACTCTCTCTGTAAAAAACTTCCCCCCAATATCTCCTCTAACCCTCCCCTCCTCCAGCTTCACTCCATCCCCCTTGACCTGCCATTATCTGCCCTTTACCAAGCTGATTCCCCTCCTGTTTCTCTGCTCCCTTCAGGGACTGGCAGGCTGCAATGAGGTCCCCCCACAGCCTTCTCTTCTCCAGGCTGAACAAGCCCGCATCCCCCAGCCTCTCTTCAACAAACTTTGCTTTCATCTGCACTGGCAGCATTGTTGGAATCCCAAATCAGTCCTTTGATTGGAAAAGGCTGTTCAGCTCTACTCTCAATTTTCCTTTGTGTGATCTAGGAGGACCAACTTTCCTGTTCTCCAAACACCCAGGATCATCCAGAGGTTGAAGATGCATTCACATTGAGGTAAGCAGGCCAGCTCAGGTCGTGTAAGACTTTAATTTGCCTGATCTATGTTAAGTATCTTTGCAACAATCTCTGCAAAGCTGCTGTTAGTGATTTCATGCTTGTCATGAACTTTGAATGCTCTCCTTTGAACCAAAGTACAACTGGGCTAGGACAGTTGTAGTTGATGCTCCTCAAACAGCTGTGAGACCTGGCAGACAGCAGAGTGGGTGCTTTTTCCATTTCAAGACAATGCCTTCAGTTTGTTCCAGAATTTAAATTAAAAAAGAAAAAAAAAATAGAAGGAAGTTAGAAAACAACATCTTGCACTGAAACAAGATGCTCACTTATTTTCTGACAGAGTGGAGAGGCCCTTGGGGGATCTTGAAAGCATCTACAGCCAGAAGGCATGTGTGAGGTGCAGCAGGACGACAGTCTTGCAGCAGGAGGAGAGGCTTGTAGCTTCTCCACATGACAGAGTCTGGCAGTCTAAGTCAGGAATTGTTATGTTTAAAAAACTGTTGTACCAAGCAGAAAGGGGAGCATAAAACCTGGGTTTTATAGAGTATATTAGAGTATTTGTGGTTTTTTAAAAATACCTCTAGTTAAATGAGTTTTCACAAGGATTTCCCCCCTTTACTGTGCACTGATAGCCAGATGGAGGATGATGGCGCAAGCCCTTCCACCCATTTCCTTCTGTGGAAGGAGCTGCCTCTTGCTCTCACGTTGTCTGATATTCCCCCTCCTGCACTTGGCTGATTTATTAGCTTCTCTTCTCCCCCTCTCTGTCTGACAACACCACATGGGCAGGGATCAGGGAAGAACACGCCGACTGCTGGGCTCCTGCGGTGTGCGAACAGCTGCTCTGCGGCTCGGCACGGCGCTGAGCTGTCCGGCAAGGTGTGTACCTGAGCTGGACCCACACCCCTCCCTCCAAACCCCTCTGACCATAGTTGGGTTAATTTAACTCAGAGGAAGCAAATCCAGGTGGAAGGCTCTGCTGCTGTATTAAGAGAAAGCTTTTTTACTGATCACAATCAAAGTTTGTGGGTGTGTTTACAGCTAATAGCACAAGTGCTCGTTATCTTCATAGCTCTGACATTGTATTTGCCATTCATTGGCTAAGATCATCACCTGTGGCCACTTCATTTACAAGTCTCAATGAGGGGAAGGATGGGAGTATTGACAGTGAATTTGGGAAGGAGGGTGTCTGCAGAGGAATGATCCTGAGTCCAATTTTGGTTCACTTTGAATGGAGACATTCAGGAGGAAAGATCAGGAGTCCAATTTGGGTCACTTTGAATGGAGACATTGAGGAAGAGATGTCAGCAGAGAGAATAAAAGGCAAGGATGGACAAAGGAAGATAAATTATGACCAGAGAGGTAGGTCTGAGAGTTGTTTGTATAACACCAGACTGTATACAAACTGTACTAAATACAACAGACTTAATAGAGACTGTGTTAAACTGTCAATGTGGATAAGCTGCTGACCTGTTGACCTCCTTTTCAGGAGAAGTTGGAGGTCCCTTGCAGGACATTCTGCAGAAGATGATGAAGAGGACAAAGGAGGAAAGTGATGACTGAATGGGAAGAGGAAGCGAAGCAGAAGTTTCCAGAAAGGCTCATGGTTCCTGGGACTTAGTCAAAGGGTGAGTAGAAGATGTTGAAATAGGATTGAAACAAGGATGAAAGTTGTTGACAGAATTTGAGAACTGGCCTTAATTTCCCAGAGAAAGGAGATCTTCTCCCAGGTGTACTGCAGGATTGTCCTGCCTTGAGCAGTTCTGGCCTGTATCTCAGATTAACTGGCAAATGTATGGTGAAGTTTTATGATCCAGGAATAAAAGCTTCAAACTCTTGCTCTGGGTGGATTAAGCCACTTTCAGAGATCCCTTCTGACCTCAGTTATGTATGATTTTTACAGATACCAATAATATAAGTATATATAAAGCTATTTGGAATACTCAGCAGCTTCTGAGCCATACTCATATACAGATCTTTTTGTGATTGTTTGTTGTTTTTTAAGGAAAACTACCTGTTGGTGCAGGAAAACCTTGTGTCTGTGTTATGTCATAGCAAAGAGGCATCAGGAAAGTCACTTCAGTGTACTGCCAAAAGAAAATCTGTGGTTCCCATCACACCACAGAGGTTGAGGGGTGAGGAATCACCAATGTCCTCATTGTACAGGTGGGGAAATGGGATGAAGAAAGTAAGAAGCTCAAGGTCACACACAAAGCCTGTGACAGAGCTGGAAACAGAATCCAGGCTCTTTACTCCTTTGGATACATTAAAACCCATCAATGAGCCTCTCACCTCTTTTGCCCTTGCACGTTACCTCAGGGAGGAGTTCTCTGCTTTGGCAATAAGCTTGTGAGGTGAATCAGTACCACTGAAAACATCACAGCAGTTGCACTTGGCCCTATTTTGCAATTGGAGCTTAATTATCTCTAAAATTTAAGGTGATGAGTGGTGCTGATGGCATTAAGAAGCTGCTCTGTGAGGAGGTGAGGTTTAATTGAGTCAAATTGCGTGCTCCTCTCACCTTTAAACTGTCTTGCTTGGCCCTAGGAAATCCAGCAGAGAGCAGGTGATGTGTTTGATTGTTGCCTTTTAGGTTTGCAAAATGACTCCAAAAGCCAGTTTGGGATGTTTTTACAGGACCACTTGCAGTGGAGATGCTGCCAGCACAAACGAATGATAGATATGATAATAAATGATTTTAAAGGGTCTGTTTTGCACCACTTCCAGTCTAGCAGGAGAGGAAACCAAAAGAGTTGACAGATTTGCTGCCGAGCAGAGGGCATTGGTCAGTGGTTGAACCCAGAGTGCTCGTTTCTGTGTGGGATATATTCCATAGCAAGTCTTGTTTGTGACTTCCCTGCATCAGAGGAGCTTCATTCTCTTGCTGGCGCTGAGTGAACTCTCCACAGTTCCATGCTAGTGATGTTAGTGGGGCTTCTCATGCATTATCACATGATTTTTGCTATCAGTCCAAGGAAATGGACACTTGATTCATCTTCTCACACACATTGATCCGATCCTCCTTTTAATTTAGTGCTGGAGAAGCCTATTAGCCTCCATTCACATTTACAATAAGATAATATAACCTGATAGCTCTTCTGCCAATCCATTATGGAACGGGGATAAAACAGTTTTGTTTCTCTGTGTAAGGATCTATTGACTTACTCTCCCCGGCTGCATTTATAGCAGCTGCTGTCCTCAGTGCTGTATGTCTTAATAGTGTTTCACCTAGGTGGAGTATTGATGCAAGCTCCCTCTGAAGAGTGCAGATAAAGGCGTGGGTGAAGCTTTTTGCTCTTAGCAGGGATCTGGCTTCTCCCCTTGAACTTCTCTTGGCTGCATTGAGAACTGTGCAAGGGAAACACCATCTCCATCAGCGTCGTTAATCATTCTTTTACGATCTTCAAAGTGTAGACCTGTGGAAGTCCTCTCTGGGCTGCATCCCTCACTCCATCAGCATCCCTCTCCATCCCCTCCAGACCAGCCGTCAGCCACATCACCCATACCCCGTTCCAGCACAGCTCACTGCTGGCACAGCAGACACTTGAGCAGCCCATCCAGCCTGACTTGTGGGCTTTGGAACGGCTCATTTACTTCTTGCATTACTGTAAGCCTGCCCTGTCGCAGCCCAACACTCAGCTCTTGCCTTAGGCAGCTCAGGCAGGCTTCCTCCTGCCCCCCCTGCTCCCTTCCTGGCCTCATTACTCACAGATTAGTCACACCAAGATCTTTAAAGAAGCAATTCCTAGGCGTATAGTTGAGAACCCTTTTCTTTCATTCAGAAACCACTGGTTTGCTTTTAATTCTTAGTTCTGGACAGTCTTTTGAAGAGCAGACACAGAATTGCAAGCCCTGATGGGGCAGAGAGGGAGCTTCCCTGCTATTCAAAAGTGGGAGGGAGGAAGAGAGGGGAGGAAAATCTCAGCAGTGTCACTAAAAGATGCGAAACCCGAATGTACTCTGCTGTGTTATGTGCAGGGGCGTTGGTTGCCCCTCCATTTCAGCCTGTGTGCAAGCCCCAGGGGGAGGCCAGGAGTGAATTCTGATGGAGCAAAGCCATCGTGTGATGAGGGAGGGACACGTTGTGCTGCTGCAGCTTCACCCATGCTGGCGTCTGGCGGGGAGCTTCAGCAAGCTGCTGGGTCTTCATCAGCCCTTTTGTGCTTAATCACTAGAAATACACAACAGCCAGCAACAAACACGACATCCAGCTGCACCCACCTACGACTCCCTGCTAGGAGGGTGCAGAGAGGTGGGCAATGGTCTCTTCAGCCAGGGGACAGGAGATGGGACAAGGGGCAATGGGCTCAAGCTGCCCCAGGGCAGGGTCAGCTCAGATGGGAAGGAAAAGTTCTTCCCTGGCAGAGTTGTGGGGCTGTGGCACAGGCTGCCCAGGGAGGGGGCTGAGTCCCCACCCCTGGGTGTATTTAACAGAGGGGAGATGAGGTGCTCAGAGATATGGTTTAGCACAGGACAGGGACGGTTGGACTCGATCTTAAAGGTCTTTTCCAACTTTGTGATTCTGTGATACCCTTAAACCAACAATTAATTTGCAAAGTGGAAGATGAGATATACACAGTGGATAATTTTTTTTTATAAGTATTGCCCTAGACCTTCCCTTACTCATAATACAGCAGCAGCAATCCATTTCCTACCTCTTTCTGTTTATACTTCTCCTACAGAATAAAATATATGAAAGATTAGTAAGGTTGGTTTTTTTTTTTTTTAAATGTTGCTAGGGAGGGAAAAAAAAAAATTTCCTTTTGTGTAATGATGGGCTTTTTCTAAACCAGAAAAATTAATGTCAGAAAAGTCATGATTCTAATTGCTCTTGCCACGGAAAAGGTAGGACTGAATTAAGTTAATACATAGGAGACTTGTTTCGTTCGGCAGGAACTACTCCTGCTCTTTGAAAGGCCGTTCTTTTTTCAGCTCCTTATCTGAAAAGGTTTACCATGTCTTCGTGCAAGCAGTTGTCATGCTTTAGAAAAATCACAAGCAGCAAAAAGTCAGAATTGTCAGTTCAGAAGACACTGCTTGTTCCACTGGGTAAAACAGAAAGCAGCGCTGGCAAACGATCTTTAGGAGGGGAAAAAAAAAACCCCAAGCCGATGGAAACAGCAGCAGAATGAAGATAAAAAGGGTTGCAGGCTTTATTCTCATTGAAGGTTGGCAACAGGAAATCTGTTGGAGTAGAAGAAGAATATCTGATAGGTCATCTGTTGTGTAATGAAGAATAGAAGACAGAAGACAAGCTAGGAGAAGCAAGGTGATTCCAAACCTCGGAGGAGCGTAAGGTCTTATGAGAGAAACATGAAAGAAATACCTTTATAAACTGACCAAATTTAATTTGCTATCAATGAGCCTTGTAAGACTGCAAGCTGACAAAATCCATCTGCAATGTTATGGGTAAGGGTGAAGTCATACATTTTTCTCCTGTGGAATCATTTTATTATGTATTTGTTTCTTTTTTGTGCAGGTTTTCTGATTAAAAATTACCACTAAGATGTCAAATATTTCCTCATCCTCTGATACCTGAGCTGAGTTACCTGATAACTTATTCTGCCTATCCATCTTCTTACATCACAACCAAACGTGCTTTCAGAGCAGGAAGGAAAGCAGATGAATATGCTGTTTAATATGCATGGTTTTCAACAGAAATGTCCATCTCGTTCTGCTCTGGATGTTCTGTGAGAGACACTGGGGTTGTCAGCGTGTTCTCTTGCAGTGTCTTTGAACACTTGGCCTTGTGATCAATGGGCATCCTAGCAAAGGTGCCTGTGATTTCGGGTAGGAAGCCAGGCAATGTTCTGCATGAGGTCACAGCTGCTTTTCTTTTCATTTGTGACACTTTGAGAAATGCAGGAACTGGGTTCTTTAGGCTGGGAAGAGTTTTGGATGGGGTGTGGTGAGAGCAGATGGGTACTGCCTTACGGGAGCGCTTTGGGTACTGACCCCCCAAGCCAGGCTGTGTTCTCACTCACTGTGCATAGAAAGACAAAATGCATTCTAAATTGACTTTCAAATTCAGTGGTGGTCGCTGAGTGACTTGCTCATGGCAGTATCTTTCTGAGGTCGCTTTTACAGACCCCGTAGATTCTTTGCTCTCCACAAACAGAGCTGTTTGATCTAGAAAAATACCCCCAAGCTTTGTGGTTATGAGGTTTAGTTCAGGGGAAGGAAGAAATGACTGAGTCCCACCAGCTCTGGAGCTCTATAGACATGGGATTCATCAGCAGGACTTCTCTCTGGTCCTCTACATCAATGGAAAGGGGTTGAGGTTAGAGCTCAGCGCTTCTCTGTGAGCAAAATGATTGAAACAATCAGAGGAGATGGGATGATAACAGCCTCTGGAGAACATTGTCTTGTTCTAACCCCCATGTAAAGGGGCACATCTCCATCAGAAGCCTCTCTTCCTCGAACAGGGGAAAAAATGCTTAGAAAATGTAGGGTTAATTTTATTAGAGGGTGTAAAGTGAACAGGAGGTTCACCACTGCACTACTAGAGGGCTGATCTCCTTCAGCACCAGAGGGTGAGCCCGCTCCAGGGACTAAACTGCAACTTGGGAGAAGCTGCTGCAAAGTGCAAACCAACTTCTGTAGGATGCAATATGGAAAAACATCCGTGTTGGGATGTCCCAGTGGAATAGCAAACCAAGAAGTAAGAGTGAGTTGAAAACGAGTACGGCATCACATTGCCACTCTGTATTACAATTCCCATTCTTTCCCGGAATAATTTCTCAACACATCATGAAGAGAAGGTCTGTGTGTGGACACACTAATTTTATTTCATCTTGGTTTAGAAATCTAATAGAAACCCAGCTAAATTAGGCTAAACCACTTGACTCTGCGATGCGCTTTTAAATGCTGTAAAGTAAGAAGATTACGTTACCCCCTTCCCCATAAATAAGGATTAAACTTTCATTTTTAGGTTTTTGTGCCAACAAAATCCCCAATTTGCTGAGCTCAAATTCTCTCATGGTAAGCCAGAGGCCAGGAGGAGCAATGTGCTTCAGAAAACAGAATCACAGAATAGTAGGTGTTGGAAGGGCCCTCCAGAGCCCATGGGGTCCAACCCCCTGCCAAAGCAGGGTCCCTAGGACAGGTCACACAGGTCAGTGTCCAGACAGGGCTGGAATCTCTCCAGAGAAGGAGACTCCACACCCCCTGGGCAGCCTGTCCCAGGGCTCCCTCACCCTCACTGGGAAGAAGTTCTTCTCCAGATTGGTGTGGAACTTCCTGTGCTCCAACTTGAGGCCATCACCCCTTGTCCTGTCCCCACAGACACTGAGAAGAGGCTGGCCAATTTCCCTCTGTCTCCCACACTTCAAGTATTGATAACCATTGATCAGATCCCCTCTCAGGCTTCTTTTCTCCGGGCTGAACAACCCCAGCTCATTCAGCCTTTCGTCATGGGAGAGATGCTCCAGTCCTTGAATCCCCTTTGTAGCCTCCTCTGGACTCTCTCCAGGAGATCCCTGTGTTTTTTATACCAGAGAGCCCAGAACTGGACACAACACTCCAGGTGGGGCCTGACCAGGGCAGTTTACAGACATGGAAGAGTTAGGATTTTTCTTTTCCCTAAACTCTCAGGGCACTATTCCTCCTGCCATAGGAAGAGCATGCTGCTCATCTGTAATACCACCATGCGTGGTCGGTGTCGCCTGGTTTCTCACATATTTGTATTGGAACTGGAAAGTCTCACCTGCAGCAGAGCGTGTGTCTGTTGGAATCTGTGCCAACATCCTCATATTATTTTTAAGAGAATGTTAAGTTTTCCTTCATAAAATTCCAGTGGGCAATGAATTAAAAATGACAACTCTATATGCAGTGAAAACAAGAAAATAAAATATACAAAACATTGCTAATGATCAGTTCTTGAAAAATTTACCAGACACATAGTACCCAGGGAGCTAAACTCATTAGCAGAGACTGATAGGAAAGCTGAGATACTCTGGGACGAGGCTCAGACACAACATATTCATATAAAATCTCTTTAGCAAAATTGTTTTGTTTCCTTCACGGAAATGTTTGACAGCAGCATGCTTTCCTTTAAAAAAAAGAAAGGAAAAGTGTCTGGGAGGTTATGGCATCCCATTAATCAGCCATCCTGGTGTTTACGTGCTCAGCAATTCCCTCCTTGGGGAAGGCAGAGGAGTTCCTAATGATGGGCCAGAGGTTTTCCTTGTTTTATCCGGTGGGTCCCGGTGTCCTCGTGCTAGGCCGCAGCCTGTCCCCTGGTGATCCCGTGCATTGCCTTCTCTCCCCACAGAGGCACAGACCCGGGGTGCTCTGCAAAGCGACCCAGGCCACCTCTACAGGGCTGAGCATGTTGTCAGCAGTCAATAAATTGTCATAATTAATAGGATCTGGGTGACCTCACTCGATGACTGTGTGACATTGGATGTATCAGGTGACAGTCTACGCCAATCCATGAGCATAGCAGAGGTGCCGGTGTATACAGCGTGGCCCTTGAATGCTGACACCTTCTAGAAACAGACAATTGTTTCACACCTCATTTGCAAACTAAAGGAGATAGGAAATGAATTAAACTTCCTGCAAGCACTCAGGAGGCTTACACAGAGTCCTATCTCTAAGTCTACTGTACTATTTGCATAAAAGAATTCAGTATCAATGTAATTATTAATGATAATTCCAAAGTAGTTGTGCTGCTTCAGGATTTTTCAGATTAAGAATGTAATGAATTAGTAATAAAATCCTAACGCAAATTTATTTCTAAATACGATTTCCTTTCTGGTTGTGAATCTCCTTGTGTTTATGACAAAAGATGTACTTGTTGAAGCAGCTTTTCTCCGGCGACGTTGGTTTAGAGACACATGTCTTGGGCAAAGTCAAATTTCTATTAGCAAACCACTTCAGGAAGAGGCTGCCTTTTCTTTTAAGTGGGAAGAGGAGTTGACTGATGGGTCCTTGTACTGCTAAATGTCTTATAAATATCTGCCTCATCCATGGCCTTGCCCTCCATGCTGGCTTGCAGCACTGGGAAAGGGAGAAAGAAGACTTTGAGGAGTGGAGCTGCTCCTGTTAGTGATGAAGCTCATTAGCCTGCACTGGGACCCAACCTAATAACCATGCCTACGTGAGAGAGTCAGGCCCCTTTGCTCTTGATTGCTCCTCTTTGCTGGCTGCCTCTGTGCTCACAATGTAAATCCTCCACCTTCCAAGTGCTCCCCTCCCCGAATCGTTAACACATACCTTTTTATTTGTTCCCTTTTGCATGCCATTAAGTCGGCACATGACACCGCACATCTGCGCCTCAGCATGCCTTTTCTGCAGACCACTGAGTCATTAGGAGAGATAAGATGAGTCCCAGATGTTGAAGAAACATGGTAGCACTCCGTGGATTACGACTGGGAGAAATAAAAGCCAAAATGTTAAGGTTTATTGGGCAGCACAAGGTAAGCAAGTTCGTTTAGTTACACGGAGGTGGAGACACCTTTGAATTGAAATTTTCTTTTTTTTTCCCTTTTCAAAGCCCATCTCTTGAAATTATTTTGTCTTGAAATAATTTTCGACTGGTGAAGGTTGGAGGGCAAATCCTATGAGGAGTGGCTGAGGGAGCTGGGGGTGTTCAGCTTGGAGAAGAGGAGGCTGAGGCTTACAATGACCTGACGGGAGGGTGCAGAGAGGTGGGCCATGGTCTCTTCAGCCAGGGGACAGGAGATGGGACAAGGGGAAATGGGCTCAAGCTGCCCCAGGGCAGGGTCAGCTCAGATGTTAGGAAAGAATTCTTCCCTGAAAGAGTTGGGGGATGTGAAACAGGCTGCCCAGGGAGGGGGTTGAGTCCCCATCCCTGGGTGTGTTTAACAGACAGATGAGGTGCTCAGGGATATGGTTTAGCTTAGGACAGGAACGATTGGGCTTGACCATCTTAAAGGTCGTTTCCAATCTTTGTCATTCTGTGATTCTATGATTCTGTTGAAGCCCAGCTGCCAAGTAAGAAAACCTTCCATTTTCTCCTCTCATCTTCCTCATGCCTCTCTGTGAAGGAGCTTTAGCTCCCAGGATGCTGGTGAGAATGCTGGCACGGATGCCCCATTTTCTGAGTGATCTGAGTTACTCTGGGTTTTGAAAAACTTCATTTCTTTCCTGGAAAATTACAGGGCTTTGTTTTGAGGTACAGAGCAGGTTACAGTTTCGTGTTGGTAATTTGTCTGTTTTGATGTTCTGCAAAATTAGAAGAAAAACCAGCATTCAGTTAATCTGGTTGTTCTAGTAAAATCTGGGTGCTGGTTTCGTTCAAAACGGAGGTCTGCTTCCTTATTAAATATCCAGATGGGAAGATACCTCCCTGGTTTGATGGTGAGATCTGGCTCAGAGCCCTATTTTCCCATCTTTTCCCCTAGACGTGGTCATGTCGTATTCCCCTGTCCCCAGCAGGACCCGACCACCAAGCCCAGCCCTTCCAAGGAAGCTGATGGAGATGACATTTCCCATAACCTCAGGAAAAATCCTCGTGCATTATATACCCCGTTTTGGCACCAACCCCTGTGCTAAACTCCTGGTGATGAAGTAAAAGCTCTGTGCCCCTATCACAGTGACCAACCAGGTGACAAGAACCCACCCTGAAAATGACCTCAAACTCTTCCATGGATGAATCCGTTATCTTCCTGCTGTGGCAAGGCTCAGACTCAAATGGGTGAAACATTGCTAAAACATTGATTACTTAGCATGACAAAATTCCCAGAGGATGAAGTACTTTTGGCCTGGAACACTTCCAGAGAGAAATTTTCCCCTGGCAGGATTGTTAAACGATGTTACTATGGGAAAGAATTGATGTTTGCTGAAAATGAAGATACGCTCTTATTCCATTCTCAACTTTGGCGTCCAGAGAACTAATTTTCCAAGACATATTTTTTCTCATATTTAAGACCACTGGAGCACACATGTGACATTAGACATCCTGATCTAGGTGTTAATGAAAACCCTGGTAAAATCTTCATATATGTGAAGGGATTTTTCCTAACGATCCAATTTTCTATCCAGGCTTTATAACCATATTTAACATGAATAACACTGGACTCCTGTTTGTTTCCAGCTACCCCAAGAGCTCTGGAAAAGTGGACTTGCTTTTTCTCTATGTTATCTCCAGAAGTGAGAGCTACCGGACGCGGTACAACCTAAGCACTGGGAGGAGAGGTTGCTCTTAACATGGAGCTGTATTTTAGTCTTGCAACTGAAAGGTTAATTATCTTTAAAATTGTTTGCACGTGGGCAGAGCTGTGAGCCTGCCTGCTTAATTTTGCTTTCCTTTCAAGCTGAAGTGTGGGGAGAATCAAAACGTCCCTGTTGTTTATTTCAGATTTTAGGCTGTAAAGGGCTTGTTACTACCACTAGTAGCCTTTCTGAAGGAAACTGTCTTAGAGGAGCTTTGATTTACACCACAGAGAGGGGAAAAGTAAGATTAGTGGTTAATTTTATTCTAGCAATACATCACCATTTGGAAATGTTTAAACCCAACAACAAACAAATCCTGCTTTGTCCCCAGGCTCAGGATCCCCACCAGCAGCAGCCCAGGGACATCTGGGCATGGATCTGTACCAACCATGAATCTCAGTGTAAAACCCTGAGGCAGAGATCCCAGTTAGACCCAGCAGTTGGTCAAAGAGTTGGAAAAGCTCAAGAGTTCATAAAGCACATAGATGTTTTACATCTGGAAGAAAGAATCTAAGTTGTTTGTTGTAGGAACAGGTAAGTTTTATAAGTTCCTGGACTTCTGTTTCATTCAAATGTAGAAAATATGAAGGGAATATTGAATATATTCTTTACAAGGCAGGAAAACTGGAAAAAAAAAATTGAGACAAATCACTGGAATGTTTAGCTAGTGGTTAGCTAAAAGCTCTGTCATGGAGTAATGTTACAGATACTCAAGGTCTGAGCTTTGAGTATGGGATGCACAGCCAGGTCAGCAGGAAGACACTGATGAACAACTGTCCCAGTCCTGACCAAGTGAGTGGCAGGAGAAGCAACACCTGATATTTCCTCCTGGGATCTCTGGCAAGGTCCCTGGCGCTCCTCCCCATGGCTCTGCGACCTTGGCAGTATCACTAAGGAGAGTGGTATTGCCCCAAAACTGGGGAGAAATCTACTCCTTGGGATAACACAGAGGAGGAAGTGGGGAATGCCTTGCAAATCTGAGACTCAGGCTCTGGGACAGCTGCCCCTGACTTGGGGTCATTTGCTCAGTCATTATTTAAGTTGTGTGGGAAACTGAGGAGGAGGAAGTTCTATTTTGTAAATTTGTCTTTTGGTATGGATTTTCTCAACTCTGAAACTTTCACTGCAGAAAGTGCCGCGATATTCTTCTCTATTTATTTATTTTTAATCTTAAAGTTTCCACATCATGGAAACCCACTTCCAGCCTACCCCAGCTGCCTGCCTTGTCGTAACGTTCTGGTTCAGCACTGCTCTCAGGAGTTTTCCCAGTAGCCTCCAGGCACTGAATCCAGCCCAGCCAGCTATGCTTCAGCAGTGTGGTGGTTAGTGCTGATTTAGGACCTGACTCTGGAATGTGCTGAGCACTCCTGCACGCTCCTGAACATGCTTTTGTCTGCTTTCTTTCATGTGTGCTCGGTACCTCCGTGGATCAGACCCCCACGCGGCTCATCCACACGCGCTCCGGTTTGGAATTGAATCACGACCCTGCAAATATTAAATCACCTCATTGGGTAAGAACGATGCGAGATGCTGATGGTTTGCAGATGTTGGGGCTGTCCTGAAGAAACAAGTCAGTGTCTTGACTCATCCTAAAAAATGTTCAACATCTGTGCAGGCGCTTTAAAGTGCGATACACACCAGGTAATTAGCACCACATGCCCCTCCACTCCCCTCCTAGCCACATTTATCTATTAATTTGGTTTTCCTTGCTAAGCTGGTGTAAAAATGAAGCTGTTAGGTATGGAAAATTTCCTGGTGTTTCAGCCCATATAATACACTCTTACTTCTGCCAGTTGCAAGACGTGTGTGTTTATCAGCGTGTTGCTTCACCTTTTGTTCCAAGCAGTTGTTCCACACGCAGAATAGCTCCATTATCCGTCCGCTTTCCTGTTTGCTGTAATGAAGACAACTGGATTCGTAATAGTCTATTAAATGGTCTATTAAATAATGTAGTTGCTGGAGGGACCCTGGTAATACTGTACGGGGTGGCAGGGTAATAATTCTGCGATTCAGATGTCGCATGGATTTCCTTTCTAGTACAGCTGTTTGAAATGTTTTCTTGAGGGTTTTCATAAATCTCCCTACTTCTCGGCTGGCCCGTGGCCAGGGTGGATCCACTTGATTTACTAGAACCTGAGATATTCAGCAGCCAGGCCAAGTGCCTTACTGTCAGAACTGTGACTCTGTCAGCAGGTTTAATGACTGCTGCCGCCTCACAAGATGCACAAAAACTCCCTGGCTGGACTGGCCACTTGCCTGAAGCTAAATTCATGGGTGTGATTGCAGGAGAGGTGAATCTGGATTAACCTCAGTGAACGAAGGTGCATATTTACTCTTTTGGATGTGATAGCAGAACCTGTCTGACAGTCTACTGGCCTTGATAGCCACAAGCAGTAGGTATTTGTGTTGCAGTGTTGACCCAAATGGGATCTCCATATTTCAGGGGCCTTAGAATCCTACTGACCATCTCAGTGCTTCTACAGGTGTTACCTTCAAACATAAAGAGATGCACTGCCTTGCAATGCTTTCATTGATGCAGACTGCTTAAGCGACCCACTCATGCTAAAGCAGAGTGAGAAAAGTATGTTCCTTGACTCCTACTCCGACACCTTAAGATCAAGACCTAATTTCCCTCTAAGAGCTGGACCCCCAAGGCATGTGAACAGTCCTGCTGAGGTTTTGGTTTAAGCATCTTTCTGAACTGAGGATTAATTCACTACCTTGCCATTCGCAGCGCTGCCAGTTGTTGGACATTACTGCACTCATATGGTTTAAAATGTGTACTCAAAGTTTTTTGGGAGTTTTTCTTCTTTCTCCACAGAGAGAAGAATTTTCCTTTTCCCTCTATTCTTCAGTTTTTTCTCCTCCACCTCTGAAATAGCACGTTTGCACCCCAGTATATGCATTATTACTCTAAATGTTAATTATAGTTACAGTGCCATAGGAAATCTGTGCAATGAAATGTTTTTTGGGACAAGTTCTCCTTCTCTGTTAGAAGATGGGCCATCATTTGGGTGTGAGCAAACCCGAACACTACTAAATCCCAGCCCTCCCTCTCTTTCCTGTTCCGCTGAAGTTATCATTGTGCAGTAAAAACATTTCAAATGAGATGACAGCAACCAGGAAGGAAACTTGGTTCCAAGTGTTTCTGTCAGTAAGTTTTTATTGGTGTGACTGTGTTTTATATCACTAACACTTAGCCAATTATTTTGTTCTCTGCCCTTTGAACCAAGCAGGAGAAGAGTGTTTCTGCTTTTGGCCGTGCTTTGAGTCATTTAAAGCTCTGTTGGATGCTGTCTTGCTGTCTTATGGACTTTCTGGACTTGGAGCTGCTCTGAAGCCCACAGCACCTTCAGGGTAAGAACTTGTTGCCATCCCAGTTCTGGCTTTGAGTTAGTCTGTCCTCTCATCACGTGGGGAAGGAGAATGACGGGGTGTCTGGGTTACACCTCGCCCGCAGTTGGATGGTTTGATAGCATTGTTCCCTTTGCCATCAGGTTTTATTCTGCACTCTTAAAGTCAAGAGGGGAGTTGTTTCCAGAACAGACATAACATTTCTTTGCGAGGTGAAGCGCCTGTGTTTGTACTCCAAGGCGTCTCGTTCCTGTGGTATTCCTTACCCAGGGGCTCTGGTGGTGGTGGTGGTGCCACTGGAGGAGCTGAGATCCTATGGGTGATCATCTCCCACCCTCTATGTTTTCTGAGAGTCCTGATTTCTCCGTTCATCATCGTTTTGCTGCTTATCTGAACACCAGTGTGCCTTTTTAAGAACTATGCTGTTGTTTTCTTTCCCTCTCGCTTGCCCTACAAAATTATTGGATATATCTCTGAGACCTCCCCAATTGAGATTTTTGTGTTTGTTTACGCTGCATATTGTTGTCTCAACACTTAATTTGCTTCAGTACTTTCTCAGCAGCACCTTGGTATATCCCATTTATTCTGCAGGATCTGTTTCTTCAGGACATTTAAAACTTCCTGGTGAAGTTCAAATTCAAACTACTGCTGGCTCTGGGGACCAGAGACCTTCAAGAGCATTGCCATTCTGTCCTGTCCCAGGAGTGCTTTGAATTCCTAATGGAGATGTATATGGATATGAAGCCCAAAAATGTAAATCTCAGCGTGGTGTCTTCAGAATTTGAGGTCAACGCTTTTCCCTTACGAACAGCGTAGCAACCCAGTGCAGCCCACCCAGTTCACACCAAGCACTGGTTGGAGTTGTGACATCATCCTTCTGATAGCAACTTCACGACTACGTCTTTCAGGTACTGTGCTTGTGAAAATCTGGTGTGGTTGGACAAATGAGGACGTGTGTTGGGAGCCAGGAGAGGATTTTACTGGATGGTTACGATGTGATGGGACTTACACCTGAAAAAAGCTATTGGCTGTCTTAAAAGCGGTTACCTGCAAGTTGTTCGTGGTATTGCTTCAGTTGGAAGTCACGTTTCCCTGTGTTACCAGCCATGTACAATCATCCTATGGATTTGAACTGTTCTGGTTACTTCCTGAGGCTCCCCAGGTATCTGTGAATGAATTATCTGGCATGGTTAGGAGCAGCTATTGGAAAGGGTGGCTTTTGAAAGTTTATTCAAGATGGTTTTGTTAAATTCAAAGTTGGAGAGGCCTTTCATTAAATACAGACATACATTAAAAGACTCTAAAATAGAGCACTGCTCACCAGGAGGAATTTCTTGACCCTGTTGAGAGATGGCAGACGGAGAAACAGGAATTTTACATTTCAGTGGTACCTGGCATGCTGTATATGTCCATGTCCTGCTACCCAGCTTCAACAAATCTCTAAATTTAGAGATGAGGTGGTGGAAAGATGACAAGCCATATCATAATCTGGTGCAGTTGAACAAATGAGGTCATGTGTTTAAACCTGGATGGGTTTAACAAACGGGGGGATGAGGTGCTCAGGGATATGGTTCAACACAGGACAGGAATGGTTGGACTCAATGATCTTAAAGGGCTTTTCCAACCTTGTGATTCTGTGAAAACCAGTTATCCTAAAACCATAGCATAATATGGGTTCTGGGGTTGGACTCGATGGTCTCTTGAGGTCCCTTCCAACCCCTACAAGTTCTGTGTCATAATCCGTGCCTGGGGTTGCTTCCCAGTCAGTATGTGTGCCTCTGCTCCCCAGACCCATCGGTGCGGTTTGGCTGCTGTTTTTTCCTGCAGCTTTGGAGGTGCAGGGGCAGGTTTGACCCCCACGTTTGCTTTTTGGTGGCATATTGCATTTCTGGTCATGGGTGGTGTGTTGAGGCAGTGGTCTGCAGTTGGGGTCAGGCTGCCCTTTCCTTTGGTAGGGTGTTTGGGATGCAGGGTGGGTGTTCAGAGAACATTGCTGGTGCGGTGCCAGTCCTGTGTGCCTTTCTGCCTGTGGAAGAAGCTGCTGGTAGTTGCTGCAAGGATTTCTCCACCGGCCGCTGTCAAGGACAAAGGCAGTGGACAAGCTGAACGTTAACAGATGTTCTTGTTGCTTTTTGCTGACATTCAAAATCCACCTTTTCTGATCTAACAGATAATTTCTGTGCCAGCTGAAGGGATGAGATCCTTATTTCCCTGAACATCTCAAATGGATATGAAAGCCATATTTTGCTCTGGCTGATTTATGGGTCTGTGTTGCCATTGCCAGTAGATTATCTGGACTGATAATGGATTTTTATTTGACGTTGCAGAGACTTGTTACAGATGTGTGTTTCTTTCTCTTATCTTCCTCCAGGAGGTTTGTATGTTCTGGCAGGCACAGCAAGCTTTCGGTTTGGGTTGGGAAGAGAACGGAAAGGGTTTATGCTACCGTGTGTGTGTGAGCCACCAGAACTGTCTCGGCTTTCTTTGGGCTCAGCTCAGGATTTGCTTCTCCCCTCTAGTCCCTGGGAGGGAACTCATATTGCCATGGCAGATGATGACACTTGGTCACTCACTCCCTTACTGGTTGACCTTGCTTACTCTGCTGGCATTCAGTAAAGCTCCACGTACACCTAAGAGTTTTGTCAGCTTGTTTTTAGGTCATGTTTGGCATTGTCTCTTGACCAGTGCTCACCCTGTAGTTTGTTTTTATTTATTTCTTTGTGCCAGTGGGTTTTCTGCTGCCCCCAAAGTCATCACAGGGGGATTCCCCAAGGGAGAAAACCCCAGCCAGGGCATGGCTCTCCCCCATCCCCACAGCTGGGTTTCTACACCTCTTTCCACTTCTGTGACTTTCACAGGCAGTGAAATAACATAGATTTACGTCCCAGAGTAACTTTCATAGAATCATAGAAGCCTGGGTTGGAAGAGACCCTTTAGATCATAGAGTCCAACCACAGCCTAACCTTGCCCAGCCCACCTCTAGACCATGTCCTTAAGCACAACATCTACATGCCTTTTAAACCCCTCCAGAGATGGTGACTCCACCACCTCCCTGGGCAGCCTGTTTGGATGCCTGACAGCCCTTTCAGTAATGAAATTCTCCTGATATCCGAAACCTAAAGCTCCCCTGGTGCAATTTTAAGCCATTCCCTCTCATCCTATCACTTGTAACCCGAGAGACCTACCCCCACCTCTCTGCTACTGCCTTGCAGGTACCCAGGTCACAAGAATGGGACAGGAGCTAGTGATTCACTTGTTTCACATGCCAGCAATGTTTGTTCACTAGATCATGATAAATATATGTGTGGGCGATGGCCCTGTGCAAAGCCCCCGGGCGCACAAACCCAGTCTGGTGTCAGTGGGGGAGTAGAGGGGCTCCGGAGACCTGGGAGAAGCCCCAGTGATTGGCTTTGTCACATGCTCCAAGGTCTGCTCGGGCTCAGTAGTACCTGTGTGTGAGGGATGGCCTCCTAGCCTGTAAAAATTCCATCAGGACCTCATCCTGGGGATGCCCTGGCAGCAAGATGCCACCCCAGGATGTCACTATTCCAGTGGGCAAATAGATAACATAATAGGACCCCCGCTGCCGGAGGAGACATCCTCGCTCGCAAGGAGATGGTAGCAGCGGTTGCGGGGCTGAGCTGGGAGGTGCTGGCTGGTCCTTGGCACCCCACTTGTGCAGGACAGTGGGAGCGTGCAGCTTTCCAAGCCTTCCACCCGATGGCAGCACAGCTATGGATGTCGCGCCGTGCAGCCCAGCCTCCGCCGTGGCCTTGCCTCCCTCCACACGCTGCCCGGCGGCCGATTTTTTCCACAATCCAAAAAAATTATTCCAAGCTTTTTTTTCCCCCCTCCTTCCCCTCATCATCTTGTCCAGCGCTTCTTGTTTAAACCCTTTGTTAAGAGATATAATTAGTAAATAATCCTCATAGTCCAGGCTTATGGGGAAAACGCCGCTGCACCTATAAAACAGACCAAAGAAATTCGCAGCCTGTGGTCAAATAACAATCCATTTTCTGAGTGGATGAAACTGGGTTTTCGAGTTTATACTTGTGCCATCGCAAGTAAATTAAGTCATGAAAGAGGATAATACAATGTACCATCATTTGAAAGTAATTTAATCATGAAAACTAAAAATTTGGAAGCAAACAGATATTTTACTTAATAGAAACCATCTGCACTGTACAGTAGGCAAATTGTATAAAAATGAATAAAACTGTCTCTGGAGGAAAATGACTCAGGCACCAGCTTATATAATGAAGATGTATATGTGCCTTTTAGCATTTGCATTGTCTATTAGACTAGGTAAATCGCAGCACTAGTGTAAGTGAAACAGTTACAAATTTTATTACCGTCATATGACTGATGACAAAGGCAGTAATCGAAGTAATGCCTATTAGAGAGGGCTTGTTCCAGACCCTAAATAGCTTTGAGCTTTGGACTGGTCTGCGTAGCTAAAGCTTTATTGATGGGGGGGTGTCACTGGGACATTTTCAGCAGGTTGCTGCTTTTCCCAGGAAAGATTTTTTTTCCCCCCTTCTTCAGGCTTTCCCCCCTTTGATTCCGACCTAGAGAGAGGGAGACTCGTTAAAGATCATCCAGAGAGGATTTCCTATTTACTAGACTTTTTATTTGGCAGAACCAGGTGGATGATCTTTAAACTGGTCCTTTACTCCCGCCGCTGTACAGCAGAATGCGTGCATTCAATGCCGAAATGCTTTCCCTCCTCTCTGCCAGCAGCTCTCTTGTTTCCCCTGTCATTGAAGGACAGATTTCAGTACTTTTCCCAAATATTTATTCGTTCACATTCGGCAGCTTTCCTAAATGATCACAAATAATATGAATAATTCAATTTCAGGGCCGCAGTAGCCTGCGTCTAGGCTGCTTTTTGAAACGAAGTTTGTAAGAGCCGCTTTCAGCCACTGAGATTTAACGCTGGAAATCAATGCACCCTGCATTAAAAGCTTTGTACTCCTTCTCTCACATCCACAATGGTATCTGTTTAGAAAAATGCCAGAATTTTCTGACTCAACATATCTTTTTTTAAACAACAAAGGAGAAAATCCCACCCTCCCGGTGACATTTGTGCTTATACTTTCTCAGCTGGCATTTTGAAGGATGGGTGTACGAGGGGAATCTGCAGAATGCAAAAAGCAGGTTTATTCTTGGTTTAAGGAAGAGTAAGGAGACTGAGCGCCGAATCGGGTCCCGCTTGCATATTAAGCGTGTTTGGCAAGGGAGAGCGTTTCGCATTAACAAATATGTAAAGTAAAAATATGTCCCAAAAGATTAAGACTTCTGCGAATTTAAAACCAAATTAGAATGCAACTTTCTACCCTGATACTCTCTGGTTTTGCTCCATGTTGTTGTTGTAATATACAGGCCTGCACGCCCGGCCTGCGCCGGCTGCGAAACCAAGGGGACGCAAACCGTGGCGACAAACTAGGTATCTGATGCCCTCC
>VZTU01009617.1:54161-76942 GCA_013400835.1 Zapornia atra
GGTGCCCCCCCCCCCCCCCCCCAGCCAAAGTGTTTTGGGTAAAATTCTGCTTTTTATTTTTCTGAGTGTGGCTTTTAGGTGTTTCGGTAAGGGTATCAACCCCTCTGTGTCGTTTGAATTAGTAGTTCTTTAAAAAGGAGCAGAGCGTAAAGGTTTTAAAACCTTAGGGCCTTTAAAGGCTTTAAAACCTTAGGCAGGCTGGTCAAATTTGGGGCCAGGATTGTTTGATAATAGATCTGTAAGGGCAAGATGCTCCCTGGGGGCTCAATGCCACCCTTGTCAAGGCAGTGGGAGTCATTCCACTGATTTCAATGGACCCAGATTTAAAACTCTCTGGTGAAAAACCAACCCCAAAAGAGGTATTTTATTTATCCCAGACCTGCCACAATGCACAGGGATTAGGCCACCAAGTTCAGAGAAGGATCAGTCCTGTGCTTTTAAGTATCTTCTTAATAGTGTTCGTTGTTTAGCAGCACATACTTAACTCTAACAAGTAGGAAAATGTCTTTGCTTGCCTGTGAGCTGTCAAATCCAAAGGGAAAAAAATCTTCTTACCTGGGTTTTTTTTTTGGGGGGGGGGAGGGGGAAATATAACCCACCTTAGGAAATCTTGGTTGTTTCCAGCTTTAACTGAAAGATGTAAGGAATTTAAAGCCTTACAGATTTTCAATGCTCAAAAGGCATAAATAGCGGTTGATAATTTTATTTATTTAATTATTTCTTAAATTTGGTGATTAAAATGGAGTATAACTTGAAACTCTGAGATGCAAATAGCCCCAGAGTCCAAAAGCACAAGGGAAATGGCTTGAGAGCGAAGACATTTATTTTCTTCTTGCTTCCCTGTAACAGGGTTTATTTAGTTGTGTGGGATTTGTGCCAGGACAGAGTGCTTTCTGCAAACAAGAAAGGGAAAAGGTTCCACCGGTGAGAAAGTACAATGGGAATAAAAAATAACCATGATTAAAAAAAAAAGGGGGAAGGGTGTTGCAAGTATGAGATGGGTGAGGTGGTAGGACCCCAAAAGGGTCACTTGGAAATTAAAGCTGACTGTGTTTGGAGGGGGAGGAAGAGGCTTCCGAACCGCTCCTGTGTTTCCTGGGCTGACCAGCTGCCTTGGAAGCTTCTGGGATTTGGGCTCACAAATCCCTTGGGTGATCTGGAGGGTTATCCCTTGCCCTGGCTGATGCTGCTCGGCCCTTGGGTGGATTTTTGCCCGCTATCAAATCCCACGGTCCCCGAAAAGCTCCACATCGCAGTACCGAGGACGCTGAGGACCTGTCTTATTTTTCCAAGCCGAATGTCCCTGTGTGGAGGCAGCTGATGTTTCAACCCCTCATCTGTGGCTTTTTGGGGGGAGCGGGTGGCACTGCGGCACGGGGTCCAGCCACCCGGGGAGTGGGGCTGCAGGGACCTGCTCCCATCCCCGGCCCTGGGAGTGGGATGCCGAGCCCGTTATCCACACGATGGCACTCTTAAGCTTTCAAACAACTTCATCCAACTCTCGGCATTTAATACGGATCTTATTTTTTTCCCTTGCCAAAAGTGAAGGAGAAGGAGTTTTGCTTCCAAAAGCAAAGGAGAAGGCGGGGTGTGTGGGGGAGCACAGTACATCTCGCACTCCTTTTTGAAACCACAATGTCCCAGGTTGTCCCCAGCCCACCCCAAACCATGACCTCGTGGGTTACACCCCCAGTGCCACCATGGGTTTGGATCCTCGAGGAGCAGGACACCCACTTTGCCAGGAGCACTCGGTCCCTCGAGTGGCTGAAGGGCAACAGAGAGCAGCTGGAAATACTATTTTAGATGCACCAAAAAAACCCCAAACCTGTTACAAAAAGCATGGCAAGAAGGCCACAAACACTGCAGCAGCTCAGGAGTGAGCTCGTGTTTGGACATTTATGGGGGAAAAGGTCATATGTTTTGTTTTGTAGCTTATTCTGCGCAGGCTAAGCTGTACAAAAGTCAGGAGTGAGGGCTGTTTTCTTGAACAGCCTTGGCTGCTGAGTGCCTTTTGGAAACAACAATTCATTTCTATCAATTTGGTAACTTCTAGGAGTGCTAAATATACTCTACATTCAAATGCGGTGGGGGGGAAGAAAGTGGGGGTAGGCAAGGGGTAGATGCTGTCCTTCTCAGTGTGGTTATTCCGATGGCTGTATTGCCCTGTCTGGGAGGTATGTGTGTGCCTGTCAGAACAGTCAGCAAATCACTGCACACCAGTACAGCCGTGGAAGCAATTCCTGCTCCTTTCTCCCCTGCCTGCCAGGTGGGTTTCGGCATTGTGGCCAGGGGGTTGGAAGGGTTTTCCGGGTCTGCAGCCTTGTGGCACGCTCTGCTTGTGCAGGCAGCAGCCTGCCCCAGATTTGTGTACAGGTTGCTGACCTGATATGTTTTCCCAGCAGGAAAAAACCCAAGACCTTGCTCCTTTGTTCCCTTCCTCACCTAATGGTATCATCTACCTATTGGATGCGGAGCCTCAAACTTCTCCATCAGGTCTTGACCACCAGCACTTAATTCCACCGCTCCAGCCGTACCCCAACCCGTTTTTCAAGGGAAAAGAGTTTCACATCACTGTTTCATTGATGCAAAAAGGAAAGGGGCTGTATCTTCACCAGGCAGGGCAGCAGCTGAAGTGAGAATGAAGCTCTGAGGGCCTTTGCCCAAGCCCCAAGTGGCAGCTGTCCTCGCGTGTGCGCATCCCCTTGTTAAAAACTAAGCAGGAATAGGTCGCTGCATCGCAAAAATCAAGGGCAGCCTCCCCACACATGGGAAACTGGACACATTTCTGACCCCCTGTGCACCACAAGCCCTTTCTGGGGATGGTGCCTGGGTAATGCACTTCCTAAAGGTACCTGTATAACGCAGGTCCTAAAGGTGTCATCACATTAGGAGAGGGGCTGGTGCTGGACTGGGATCTCTGCAGGCAGAAGACCCCCGTTGGTGAGGTGTTTGGTATATTGGTGAGTACTGGGGCAGTGGGGCAAGCAGGGCTGAGGATGGGAAGCAAGGTGGTTTGGGGCAGGGTGACAGCTGGGGAGCGATGGTTCCCAGCCCCTACCTGCCCTTGGCAGGTTGACTCTGCTGCTTTCTGGGTGTCTGTGGGCTGCGGGGCCCTGTCCTTACCATCACCAAGCACCCATGGGGGCACTTTGGAGACTGGCTGGGGAGCGAGAGGTTTCAGAGCTGTGCTAGATTGCATCTTTCGGAAATTGCCAAGCTGGGGTTAGAGGGCATTCTCAAGGGAGTGTCCAAAATCAACACGATTATCTTGATTATTAATATTTGCATTGGCAGAATTACTGTAGATTTGTGTGGAGAAACACAGTCCCTCCACTGCTTATTGCCGCACGTCTGTGGAGCCCGTTGAGCAGCAGCTAATCCAGCTACATGGTGGATGATCCCCCCTTTTTTTTTTAAAGCTTTTTTTCCATAAATGTCAAGGTAGTTTAATGTGCAATCTGTTTTAGTGGCTGTCTGTCAGCACCTCTTTTGGGTCGTATTCTGATACTCGCCCCAGAAGGAGATACGGCGAGTCCCATGTAGATAGTCTGTGAAAGCTGGACCTTCAAAGGACAGGGAGGAGTGGAGTGTGGGACATCTGTGCATGCTTGGTCTGCACTCCTGAATATTGTGTGCAGCTCGATTCTCTATCTTTTTCTTCTAAAACCAGTCAATTTTTGCTGAAACTTAGTCCTGAGACATTTTTCAGTAGCCTTCCCAACCTTTACAACACATCCCCTGGCATGCCAGAGGTTAAAAATAATTCATTCACTGAATTCTTTAGCACTTAATTAGGCAAGAGATGATTTTGTACGAACCAGGAAACAATCATTTGGGCAGAGTTCGCTCACACACAGTACCTCCTGCCTCCTTTTCGCTGAAGAAATCCTTTTGTTATGTTTTTGGAGTGTGAGCAGGTCATGCATCATCCCTGGGGTTTTTATTTTGAGGGGGGGCATTTAAAGGGTGCGTTATAGTGCATTGAATAGAAATATGATGGAGAGGCCGATGCTGAGGTATTGCCACAGATATATTTTTCCACCGGTGTGCTAATACTGGGTTAAATCCATTGCTCATAAGACTCCACTTTTTTTTTCCATCACCAAACATACCCTCACTGCATTTTCTTGTTAACTGGAGTAAGAAATCATGCTGGTTTGCAAGTGTGTAGTAGATTTGCTCTAACTTATTGCAAGAAAAGATAGGTAGGTGTGTAAGAAGTTAGTGGGGTATCAATGCCAAGTTATTTACAGCGCTTCTCTTTCTGTGTTTGCTAGAAAGGGGAAAGTGGCAGGGACCTTTCCAGTTAATTTTGGATTTGAGGAGCAAAACCACACAGGTTTATTAATCTGGAGAGTGTGAAATGTTCAGTGGTTCTGTCGGTGTCCTCAATGCCTTCTCCAGCTCCACCAGGCGTGGTTGAAGAGGGCAGTTCGTCGGTTGGTTTGGTTTGGGGGTGGGGGACAGGCCTGCTCTTTCCCTTATAAAATGCAGAATGCTCAATGAATGGCAAAAGTGCTTTTAAAAGGGGCTCGTGGAACACTTTGAAAATATTAATTAGTGTGTTGAAGCATTCTGCATAGCATATCATAGTAAAACTGCTCCAGGGGGTTGCTTGGAATGAATTATTAATATGAATCCCTCTCTCCCTTATGCTTCACACCCTGATTTTATGGGACTTGGCGTGGGTTGGGGTGTCTATTAGATTCACTTATTGCCTGTTTAGTGGGAGTACTTTGTAGGCTGCATCAAAAGGTCACTATGGGTTGGATTGGTTTTTTTTTTTCAGAATCCCAAATTTTAATCAGTAAAAAGACTAGATTGCCCCAAATGTGAAACACAAGCTGGAAAAATTAAAAAAAATTTAAAAATAGAAGGAAACTCACCACCAAACCATGATTAAAATCGTATTGTCATCATGCAGCAGAGAAGGGGAACGTATCCAGACTGCTCAGTCCTTGCAGCACTGGGACCAAGCTCCTTTGGGTGCTTGGCTGCTGGGTGGTACTGGGCTGGATGTCCTCACAGCCACATGCAGATCTCACTTGTCCAGGAGAGTCTGAGAAGAGCATTTTCACTAAACCAGCCTTGTAACATGTTCGCGCTTCCTTCGTACACGCGTTGAGATGCCTTGTACCACGAGCTCTGAACTCATTAAATTCACAGAGTAACGGCTCCTTTTTCCCCCTCCTGGCTTTACAATATCACAAAGTTGAACCTGTTAACCTAACACTGAAGGAGAAAAGCTGTGGTTAAGAAAAAAATTGTTTTTCAGCTCTTGAGGTCTGTTTTGATGAAGTCCCTTGTGTACAAATATAAATAAATCCATAAAAGTAATTTGACTTTTAATTCATACTCGGATTATGAAAACACTTGTAGTTTCAGGGATGCTACGCTGAGCTGCAAAGGGTTTTGAGGGTCCAAGTTTTCATTCTTGGAAGCAAAAGTAACACAAAACTGATGGTTTAAAGACCAGTGGCACTTGTAACACAGTGATTCTCAAAGGACTGAGCATTGCGTCAAACCCCAGTTTGTAATCTCTGGTCCACAACAGCAGAGAGGGACTGAACTTTGGGCTTGATGTGCTCATTCCCAGTGTCTCCAGTATGAACAGCAAACAAGTTGGCTGGGAGTGCTGAGAATGAAGGGAACATACTATCAGGCGTTTTTCCCATAATATATTTTCTTAAAAAAAAAAAAAGGAGGACACGAATAAGGAAAGAGTTTATTCCTGCATCTGAAAATAGATGCTTAAAAATAGATCTGTGTGTCATATTTGAAAGTCTAAGGAGATGGTGCGTTTAGGCTTCCTCTGAAAGGAGGAAAAGGCAAGAAGAAAGGGAAAGCTCCTCACAAACAGCATTGACATTCTTGAGGCATAAAGGTTTTTAGTTTATTTATGGTGTGAAAAACTTCAGTTAGAGTCATCATTTGAAAAAAGCAAATCACAGAGCGGTAAATGCCAAGGAGATTATTAATAAGAGCTCTTGTGGTTTTTTAACTATATAAAAATAAAAAAAAAAAAGGTGAAAGACAGCACGTTCTATCAGAGCCTCACAGATAGCATAAATCTGCACCATCTGCAGAAAGTTTGACGTGGAAGATTTTAGGTTTTTTCCCATCGTTCCCAGGAGTTCTGCCAACGCAGGGTCTTAGCTGCGATTCCTTGTTGATGACAGCTTGCTGCAATTATGACAGCAAGTCATCATTAGCATCAGCCCTTTCTTACTTTTAAGAAAACGAGCAGCTATTTCATTTGGTTAAAAAAAACAAAAAAAGCCAAACCCCAATCCAATCCTTAGAGCTAACTCTGTTTTAGGAGTTAAACTGGTGATGGATTTCTCTGAGGAAAGGATCATCTTACAGTTTCTCGAGTTGTGAGTGTTATTGGCTCTGTGTAGCATGTCTTTTTTTCCTCCTTCTTCTTCTTTTTAATTATTTTATTATTTTTTTTTCTTCCAGAGGAGAAAGGTTGCCAACTGATTAATATTTTAACCATGTAGACAACCTGCAGACCTTGCTCTCAGACTCAGATTTCTCTCTTATCCCTCCCCCCAAAAAAATTATTTCATTGCTAAAAACTCACTGTTAGGGTTTCATACTCCCAGGTGAAACGTTATTATTTATTCCCTTTATTTCATCAAAATTCAGGACAAATAATAACAGAAAGAGTTCACCAAACAGTTAAAAAAATATCACATGTAATCTCTGTGGACTTTGGTTAAGATTTCAGCTTCTTGCTTAAAATTATGTGGGTCAACCTTCTGATGTGGGCAATGAATAGGAAAACATGCTACATTTCAGGAACTGAATTTTATATGTCTTTAAAGAAAAGGCTGGTAATGCTGAG
Source organism: Zapornia atra (assembly GCA_013400835.1). Lineage (NCBI taxonomy): Eukaryota > Metazoa > Chordata > Aves > Gruiformes > Rallidae > Zapornia > Zapornia atra. Next base: position 61,012 of record VZTU01009617.1, read on the forward strand.
TGCAACAAAGTATAAGATGCCAATTCGAGCGTTTGTGTGTGCACAAGGTACTGCGAAGCAAGTTGTGGTGTGCTGTTGTAGGCTCCTCTGGATAATTTATGGGGACTTGTTTTTATTTATTATTCAGATGAGGGTTTAAATATTCCACGTTCTCATTTGGAAGTGTAAGCTGAGAAAGTGAAAGTTTGCTGTGAGATAAGAGAGATATAAAAGAGCTTAGGCAGGAACTTGCCGTGGCCCTTCCATCCTGGCCAAGCCCCAAATCCACGATGGCTCTTTGTTGACCTCAAATCTAGATGGGGTTGGGACTGTGTTGAGGGGCTCTTCGCGGCCGCTCAGAAGGATGATGTGATGGTGTAGGCTCATGTTACATCCCAGGGCTTCCTCCCCAAATGTCACAAACCAAATTTAGCACCTGTTTATGTCGGTGCAAATCCTGAGTGCTCCATCAACACCAGAAGAGCAGCTCCAAAATTACACCAGAAAAGCTGTTGTTTAAGCTGGAAAAAAAGTCTTGCTATAGCTTTGCTCTGGAAAATTTTGCATTATTGCTCTCCTTAGGGCTCCCTTCCACTCCCATCTCATTTATTTTTTCACTGGGCCTACTTTTGATTTATGCCTACTTGACCGTTGCAACCTCCCCTTTGGACTACTTTAAATAAGTGCTGAACCCAGCCTTTAATTTTGATCATTTGTCGTTATTTTCATTCCCTCCCTCTCATCCCAGACTTCTTCTGAATTTTACAGCAGTCTTTGCTCTAGTAACTATGAAATGCTTATAGAAAATTCCACATCGGGTCTGGTAGACATGGGAGATACGTACTCCCGGTCACGTCAATGGCCGTAGTATCGATTCGGGTTGACAAATCAAAAGGGAACAGAGGGGTTCTGCATATTCAGGGTCCTGCTGCTGGGCCTCTTGCAGGAAATGAGCTGAGACATGAGACACCTACAGAAAAATATCTCCTTTGCTGGTGAGTGCTAAGTAGATCTACAGTTCAGAAAAGGCAGCATGAAAAGATGCTTTTGGGAGAAGAGGAGGCTGAGGAGAGACCTTATCACTGCTTACAACTATCTGACAGGAGGTTGTAGAGAGGTGGGCGATGGTTTCTTCAGCCAGGGGACAGGAGATGGGACAAAGGGAAATGACCTCAAGCTGTGCCAGGGCAGGGTCAGATCGGATGTGAGGGAAAAGTTCTTTCCTGAGTTGTGGGGCTGTGGCACAGGCTGCCCAGGGAGGGGGCTGAGTCCAGGCCCCTGGATGTGTTTAAAAAAAGGGTAGATGAGATACTTAAGGATATGGTTTAGCTTAGGACTGGAATGGTTGGACTTGATGATCTTAAAGGTCTTTTCCAACCTTGTAATTCTGTGATAAAGAGCAAAACCCAAACAACATCGAAAGCATTCGGGTCTATGAAAACCCATTTGAGGAAAGACTCATTCAGCATGTAAGACATCCCCCATTTCTTTCGCCTTCTTGTGACTCTAACGCTGCCTTTTCCTCCTGCTCCCCGGCGATATTCATTATCTAGTTATCAACTTCTCACTTCCACAGTGATCGGGGGAGCCATTTAGGTGTGTTCAACCTGGGGCCTACCTGGAATGTTCCTCTGTGAGCGAGCGAGCTGGCGCTGCGTTCGTTTCAGCGCTGAAATCTGCATCTTAAGTATTTGCAGAGATCCACGCATCTGTTGTAAAACCACAGATGTGTGTCTCTGCAGATATATATACTTCAGTGTGATATATTATGTTTTATAATTAAAATTTTATTGAATTTTAATATAAAAACAAATTCATACATTAAAAATTAAGTAGAGAACAAACATGTGTGGTATCAGGAGGATACAAGCTGCGGTACAGTAGGACAACAACATCTGACCCATAAAAACCACCCTGCTTTAGTTGTAAAATACCTTTGTGGCTGGGAGATTAGTGTGATATATTATTGAGGTTCCAATATTTGGGAAAATAATACCGTTTTGTCACTCCCATTCATGAGTAAAGAAACAGCTTTTGAAGTCCCTTTATTAAACATTTGAAAGCAAATGGATCTAGACAGAGCAAGCGTGATCTCCCAACAAGCAGAGTAAGTAGTATTTATGCTGTATAGTTAATGGTTTTGAGCAGTTTAAATGGTTTCTTGCAGTGCCCAGCACAGCACATTCTTTCGGGTGCTGGATTAAGTGGAAGAGCTTGAATCAAGAAGCAGCGCAGACTTGGCTTTGGATCCTTACCTGGCCTCATCCCTCAAGGATGAGGGATGACCCAGGACATCTGGGTAAGTGCTGATGTTGCATTGAGGAACTTACTCTCTTTAGGAGGTTTGATAAGTATATTCTACCAGGCCCAGAGTACGTTGCTAATGAGATTTGACCTTTGTGTCGGCTTTGAGGGAAAAAATTGCAGCATGGAGAAACTGGATGACCCACCCTAGGTCAACAGCAGTGGTAACCACATGACTTAAGGGCCTGGAGCATCTCCCCTGTGAGGACAGGCTGAGTGAGCTGGGACTGTTCAGTCTGGAGAAAAGAAGACTAAGGGGGGACCTGATTAATGTTTATAAATGTCTGAAGTATGGGATGCAGGGGGAAGTGGCCAACCCCTTTGCAGTGGTCTGTGGGGACAGGACAAGGGGCAATGTCCTCAAGTTGGAGCACAGGGAGTTCCACACCAATCTGAGGAAGAACTTCTTCCCAGTGAGGGTGAGGGAGCCCTGAGACAGGCTGCCCACGGGGGTATGGAGTCTCCTTTTCTGGAGATATTCCAGACCCGTCTGGACGCCGACCTGTGCAATATGAGCTGGGGAGCTGCTTTGGCAGGGGGGTTGGACCCGATGATCTCTTGAGGTCCCTTCCAACCCCTGTGAATCTATGATTCTCTCCACCAAGTCCCACTTGTTGGCATCGCATTGTGCTCCCTTCGCTTGAAACCATTTCCTCTGTGATGCAGAGCAAGCCACGTACACAGGATGTATGCAAATACAGGAGAGACAATAGCACTGAAATACTTGACTACTGCTGCAGAAAGGGGTGAGGGGCCTTTGCCTTGAACGCTGTAGTCATTTCCATTTCAAAACAGGTACAGCTGAAATACGAAAGGTTCATAGGCAGTTGATGGAAGCGATTAGACAGGGGGGCTGGATTTGAGCGTGACGAGAGCCTGTCAGGATTGGAAGATGTATTTTGTGGCTAAAAGGGGAATGAAAATGGTCACGAGGTATCAAATAATGAATAGCACTCAGGAAATTGTTCTGGGTTCTGCTCTTTTCACCCCTGTTCTCCTGGTGCAAGAACACAGGCATGGCCAAAGGATGTGGCAGGGGCTGCAGCTCAGGCTGGTGGCAGGAGGCAGACGTTTTGCAGATGGGTTGTAGGACTCTTGAACAAGAGTTCAAGAAGTTTGGAGGGTGGCAGGTTTCAAAAATGAGCAGTTGAAGATTTTGGGAGCAAAATTTGCTTCAGATGAGGTAAAGCTAGGGATGTGCACTCTCATTCTCCATTACCTGCTGGGGTTGAGGAAGCTCTTTCCCAGGGTTGCACCGTCCCTTTGCGGTGTCTCTTGAATCTTTTCCAAGTCTTTTGGAAGTTGTTGCCCGAGCTGCATGTGTTCCCCCAACTCCCCTTGTCTCCTGCATCACCACGCTGAAAGAAGAAAACAGGCCCAGCTCTGTTTAAAAGTAAAAATATAACTTTTGAGTTGGTTCCACCATCTCCTCTCCATCAACATTTTTCCCTCTCATAGAGAAAATTCTGCAGAGCTGGTAGCAGCAACATTCAGGAGCTTCAGGGGTGAACAGAGACTGGGAGAGACTTTTTTAAGGACTGCACACAAGTGCACATGTGTGTGTGTGAACACACACATGCCTCCACATCTACCCTGACCTTCGCACAGCTCTGCACCTTCAACTTCTAACACACTTCCCCAATTAAGCTCTTCAGGCCTCACACTTAAATAGCCACAAATTGATTTATCCCTTGAGGACAGTCAGAGCTGCTGACCAAACTGCTGGGGAGAAAGGTTTTTAACTGAGGTGGTGTTTTCTTTCTTACTTCTGTTCTTTTCACACTGATTTTAACTTGCTTTTGCTTTTAATTGATTAAATTATTCAGATTAATCTGAGCAGGCAACTCTAGTGTTGCCATGTGTATCTCAGCTCTGATTGGATTAAATAATATTTGGTTTGCTCTTTCTTAAGAAAGAGTTTATTCAAGTGGAGGAAACTTTTTTTTAGTTAAAAAAAAAAGAAGAAATTTTTAAAAAGAAGAAAATTAAAAAAGAAAAATTTTTAAAAGGCATCTTGTTATTTGTGCTCTGGGAATTTACTGAAATGGTGGACTTTGGATTGGAAATGGAATATTTATTCGATCTGTGATAAGATGATGGCTTTTGTCTGGTGAGAAAGGGGTGTTTTCCTCTCCTCATACACTTTGTTAATTTGTGAACTCAACAGAACCTCTCTGTGGGTGCTGAGTTATGGACCATCCCCTCTCCATCATCGTTTTTCCCTCTCATAGATAAAATTCCACAGAGCTGGTCGCAGCAACATTCAGGAGCTTCACTGGTGAACAGAGACTGGTACAATGTTCCTATAAAACACTGCAGCCTGTCCACTGTGAACCTGTGATGAAAGATCATGTTATCCACAGATAATCTAGATCTCTCTGAAACCACTCCTTTTTGATTGCACATGCAAAGGAACCTCTTCCTGGCTTATCTTTGGTTTGGAGGAGAAAAAAAAAGGCCCAAACCACCTTCAGAGGCAATTAATAGTAAGTGTTGGTAATTTGGTTTGGAGCCAGGCTGTCTTTATGTTGTCCCATGTCCTGCTAGCCTGGCAGGAGGATATTGATTGTAGCCAAACTAACTACACTTGCAATTGTTTGTCTGGAAGGCATCTACAAAAAGAAAGTGAACCCCCAAGTTTCAGATATAGAGATTTATAGCTAGCTTTCTTGTGAGTCTGCAGCAAATGAATACATAGATAAAGCAGACAAAAATTAAATGTCCATGTTAATTTAATCAGATATTCTTCTACAGCATCCATTTAACATTTTTTTCACTAGCAAACTGTGCAAAGAACACTAAAACCCTGTGAACTCACAGGAGTCCCCAAAGTCTTCCTAGTTGGGTGCCAGCATCCTTACAAGATAGACTTTTTTTCAAGTTGGTCCAGTGCTGAAATCTGGATGGTGTTGTTTTGGGTGTGCAGCTTCTTCCTTTGGTGGCTGCCACGGCCAGGTCCAGCTTCCCACATGCATGGGAAAGGGAAAATTATCATCCTTGCTAAATCAGTGCTCTTCTTCTGCCTGATGTGTCACCTGGCTTGCAGGAGCATTCACCTCACTGGCTTGGTCCCAGTTCTGGCCTGAGAAAAAGCCAGCTGAGCTATCAAAGAGCCTTAAAGAAAACCCTTATTGTTACTAGAAAGTAACAACATTTATACAGGGATTTTTATACCAGGCTGTAAAGTTTAATTGAGGGTTTTTTCTTACTGTAGAAATTGGGTTTTTTTAAATAAAAGTCCCGGGTAACATTATAATTTCTATTCAGTCCTTCTGTTTAAGGGGTGCCTGCAGGAATTGGGTCTATTTTTATTATTATTTCAGTACTTTCAGGAGCTGCACCTGTTGAATGCTGCAGGACTCCTCCAAATTTAATTCCTCAAGTGGTTTGGAAGAAAATCTCAAAGCTCCTCGTGATGTTGAGGACTTTTCTCCCTCCTAACCTAGCAGTGTCTTGGGGGAAGAAAATAAAGAATAAATTATATTTTATAGGATCATAGTGAGGAACACAGCCTCTGCTGCTGCCTGAGCTGAGCGGGGATGGGGAGCTGCACCCTATCCAGGGACTTTTGGGGGATGAAGCCCGTAGGGCTGAGCCATCTCCTTTGGCATCAGACAGAGGATAGCAGGAGCTAGCTGGAATAATCCCAAGGGATGGCCTAAACGCTCGTGTGTTTTGCAACACTTTGAGGCGTTTTTTGATGCTTCTGAGAAGGAATGCAATTAGCTTTTCAATGATAAATAAATTAAAGATAGTTGATTTTGCCTTTCACGCATTTGTTTTCTTTGCTTTCATAAGGGACCGCAGCCTGTTTATGATTTTCTTAGAAGTTTGAGAGACTTGCTCTCGCTTAGTGACAAATTCTCCCCTCCAGGCAGCAGGAGAAGGGGGTGGGGGGAGGAAAAAAAAGAAGAAGAAAAGCAAAGCTGGTGGGAACCTGAAAATGGACAGTGTGTCTTCAGGGAAGGGAAACCCCTGAGGACTCCCGGCAGCTTGGGTTGGATTTTGGCTGTTTATTTACGTAATTAGAGCATGTAATTCCACAACAACGCAAAGAGAAAGTACAAAGCAGCAACAAAGGGGGGTGGGGGGAAGAAAAACAGGAAAGCACAACCAAATAGGCTGGTTATCAAGGAGTGGGGTGAAGCTTTGGTGGGCCTTCAAGGCTGTGAGCTCAGGATGGCTTTGGCTCAGCAGCTGGACATCACCATCTGGTCTCCAGCCAGGATGGGACTTGTCATCTGCTCAGGCACCTTAAACCTGTGTGGATGTGTCCTCCACCACCACACATGCAGCTGAAGGAGAAGCTGGGACATCGCTGAGGACCAAGCTTTAGAGAGTGTCATCCGGTGGTTTGCAATATAAGAATGGTTTTAAAGGCTTTTAAAAACCTTTATTTTTCACTCAATATTTATTTAATAATTTACTTTGCATTCCAACCCATAGAAGAAAACTCTTCCTATTGCTTCAGAGTCCCAAATAATTCAAAGAGGTTAGCTGCAGAAGGAAGGGTAACGCTGCCACCAGGCTACAACTGTAATGTTTGGAGAAAATCTTTTGTTTCAGGACAGAAACTCTGAAGAAAAAAAAATGCTTAAAACTTTTTGGGGAGGGCTTGGAGTTTGTAGATAAGGGGAAAAAAAAGCCTTGTAAAAAGCAAAATCCAAGTAAAACTAAAAAATACTCCATTAAATTAAAGGTGAGGTTGTGAAGGTGAAGGAAAAGTTTTGTTTGGAGAACTATATAACTGAGAAGTGTTAAAAAATAAATAAATGCTGAGGGGTTTTTTTTTTTCCCTAGCTCCTCCTGAATGCAACACACCACTTCGGTGGAAGGTCAGTGATCAGGAACTGATCCAGGATGATAGAGGAAGGTCTACGACACGGCTGTACAAATAATTTCAGTCCCATTATATATGACCGGTGGGAATGAGGCTGCTGCAGCTTTCTGTCTCCGTGTGGATTTCTATCATGCCCATCGCTGCTGCGCTGCTGTATGAGATCTAATCAAGTGCATTGCATTAAAGCAAGGAAATAGGGTGAGCAATAGCCCAGCCAGCGGGGCATGCCCAGACAATCAGAGCAGCCCGGTCGCCCTGAACTCACTCTTGATAAACTGCAAGAAGTGAAGAAGTGTCATTTTTTTTTCTGTCCTTCCTAGGTGAAGCCTTTATGTGTGTGTGAGTCCACACAGCCTTGAGCGGATGGGGAGAGGAGGACAGCACCAGCTCTTCCACCCACCTGGGGCAGGAGGGATGCCCGTGGACCGCCTGCTCTGAGCCACCCCATCACCTCGCAGGGGTGTCCGCTGGCTCTGTGGTGGAGGTGATGCCCCCTCCTAAGGCTGGGTAGCAAGGCAGGTATCAGACAAGAGGGACGATGCATGGGGAGATGTAATTAGAAATGACTTCTGAGCTGCAATTCTCCTTCTCTTAGTGAAATACAGGAGATCTGGTTGGGCTAGGGTCTGTGGAAAGAAGTCCTTCAGAGGTTATGGAGGGACATCTCACAGGTGGTGGTGTGGAAAATAAGCAAATAGTAAGGTGGAAAATAAATGGGGGCTGTCTAGTGTTGAATGGTCAGAAACAGTTGGGAGTACTGGGAGCAAGGTCACAGGCAGCTGCAGAGGCTTTGACATCTGCTGAGGTCACCTAAAAAAGAGAAAACATTTAAATAAGCCAAATGCGTGGTTCTCATTGTCAAGGCAAACCCAGTCCCAACATGCTTGACTCAGGCTTCAAGGTTCAACCCATTGTAAGAGCGGGAGGAAGGAGCTGCTGTGGAGTTTGGGAAGTACATGTGGACACAGGACAGGGTGAGGGGAAGTGTGAAAATACACAAGGTGTGTCTGTCTGTCAGGCCTGCAGCGAGCACCTTGCCTGACATTAACCAGAGACGATAAGTTTGTGGTGACCTAAATTCATTTTAAAAAGAGAATTACTGATGTATATATTCAGGTCAATAACACTTTCCCCAGGTTTCAATAATCGGATCAATTATCTGAATCCAATAAAACCTTATTAAAGAAATTCAGAATTATCTTTAAAATAGCTGGCCTTATAGTCCCTGAGTAGGTTACAAAAACTGCTATGAAGAATTACTGTGACCTACTTTCTAGGCGATACAGATATCATTATCATATCAGAGGTGCAGTCTGATAAGACTACATGACTTCCATCTCTTATTGAAGACAGCCTGGCAGAGAGTGAGCAGGAAACTTTAATCTAGGCCCCCAAATTAATTTTTTTTCCCCACAAATATCTGCTAAAATTAAAAAAGAAAAAAGTCAAAGCATTGCATGGGAAAAAAATAGCTTGTCTCATGAATTGCACAAGTCACAGCCAACAAACAGTGTGATGAAGTTTTTAAAGAGCATGGAGTGGGCACGAGTGGTTGCTGCTGCAGGTGACAAAGGCTCCTCCAGCCCTTGGCAGTGTAGGACACAGTCGTGCTGGTGGACAGGCTCTGTGCACTCTGTCCCACTGTAAGTAAATCAGCACTTGAATCCCAAGGCAGAGGAGCAGTAGTGCTCCCGAAGTTCCCAAGCTAAAGGAAAACCTTTCAGCCTTATCTCTGCCAGGTGAGGTATTTGGTTATTGTTTTGCTTCTGAGAAAGCAGCTTTGCTCAAATCGGGCTGGAAACTCTTCCTTGTGTTCGTAGGCTGAGCTCTGACACGGCACCACGGTGGATCCAGGCTGGGATGTGAGGCTGTGCCCGGCAGGACTGTCCCAGAGGCACTCAACGGCTCTGTGAGAACAGCTCTTTGTGTGGTACCTCGGAAGCAAGCCCGGCCTCCGTGCCGGGGGCATCTATAGGCACCGTTTGGTTAAGAAATACATGTAGCTGAGCTGGGGCTCAAGTTTGGAGTCGCAAAAGGCAGCGGGCAGGTAACTGTGACTGCAGCAGAGCCGGGATGCTCTCCGCACAGGCGTGTTTCCGACACAGCAGCCATCTCCGGCAGTGGGATGACCGTGGAGGGCAGTAGCAGGTACCCAGACAGCTGGTTTACACCTGGCCTGCTACTCGCTGCTCCTGGAAAAGGCATCGCCGTCCCCATCGCCTGTGTTGGACCTCCTCCAAGGTACAGAATTCCCTCTTTTCCAACAAGCAAAGTGTAGGGTTGTGACAAGAACGATACTAGCAGCACGTTGAGACCTGGGCTGTCTTGTGTTGTGGGGAGCGGTGGGGATGGCATTGGATCCAGTGCTGCTGGATGCATTTCGATCCCCTCCTGCACCACTCTGCCTGCTCTGACCCTCCTCAACACCTCACTCCTGGCGAGGCTTTGCCTTTCCTTCCCAGCAAAGCCGGTCAAGCCCTCACCCCTCTGACCATCGCTTTGAGGGCAAAGTGGGGAGGGTCGGTGGGGGTGGCCGTGGGACCCCCTCCACTGCTGGAGCTGGCTGGGGCAGCGAGGAGGGGGGGACAGAGCTTTTTCATCAGTTAATTAGAAAGCGAAGCCGGTAGGAGCTCGCACTGTCGGGCTGCTTCTTCCACTTTGAGAGCGCGCAGCGATAGCGGTCCCAGCTGCCGCACGCCGGCCCCACTCGCGCAGCCCAGCCGGCAGAGTCAGGCCCTCCTCCCTTCAAACCGCCGGGCTTTGATCTCCCCCGTATCAAACCAGTTACAGCCTCGGTAGGATGGTGGGAGGCAGCAGGCGCCGCGGTAGTTAGTGGTGGCATGTGGCTCAGGGCAGGCACCTTATCTCCGCGCAGTGCAGTCAGCCTCCGATCTGCGGCGTGACATCAAGGCAGGTCTGACCGACTGGCGCTTTAATTAGGAGGCTGAAATTATAATATTATGTTAAAGAACAAAGAGTCTCCAAAGAAAAATATGTGCCGCATATCTGACAAAGATAAATTGGATTATTCAAAATATTCCTGATGAAATGTTACGTTTTGCAACTAATTATCAATCTGTTTTATCTCCGGACCAGCTGGGCATTTTTGTGCATGCAAGACCTGCCTTACCAATGATCTTAAGATGTCACTGTAGCGTTTACATCTTTTATTTCAAGATTTAAATAACTAGGAAGTAGCTAATGTAATTCACTGCTGAGAAGAAAGGCTAGTTAGTTGAATGCTTTCCAAAGTGATCTTCTCCTAATGAACTTCTTTGGACTGTGAGTAATGAGGCTTTATTCAAATAATGTTTAGGAAAGATTTTTTCTTTTTTTTAGAATGTAATTTTTAAAGAAAGAGCAGCATTTAATACATTTTAAAAATATCTTTATTAAACCTGTACTGCCTCATGTAGCGTTTAAAGCGGTGGGAAAACTTGGTATTGTTCTTTCTGAATGCTACTTTTGAGATTAACGGGTTCTGGTTGCAACAGAGCTATAGAAATCAAGCAATTATCTCGTAAATGTTCAGTGATATCTTACAAATTACAGTCTGACACGATTACGGGGCTATTTTGCAGTAAAAGCATGTATTGTTTAAGGATATTTATACATCGCAGTGGTATGGAAGTCCCCTAATCCCCAGCCAGACAGTACACCTACCCACCAGCAGCGTGCTTTGCTACCTCAGTTATAGCTTGTCATTTGGGACAGCTATGCCTAGATTAATCTGTTGGAGATGTCGTTGCAATTTTCTTTGGTGTGTGGTTTTGGTGGTAGTTTTCAACTGGAATAAGGGGAAAATACCTGAGTAGGTTCCATACAGTTGCAGGTTTCTGCAGTATTTTGTGTTCTTGGTGATGTTTGAAGTTCTGCTGGAACTGCTCCTGCTTTTAGGGGAATGACCTGATGGGGTGGCCACAAATAAAACTGAATGACAGCATTTAGGTTTCTGGCATGAGGTTTACTGGGCCAGTTGCTAGGAAAGGGATAACAAGAAACTTACTTGAGCAGCCCTCCCCCCATTTTTTATTAACTAATGAAGTGCAATCGTTGGGCATGGGCTTATCTCATCCTCCAAAAAGGTTGACTCCCGCTGCATGTGGGAATCTGCCTGGCACACTGTACAGACAGACATTTCTGCAGCCAGCTCTATTTACAGCAGAGGATCAGCTCAAAGAGAACTACCTAATTCTAGAAAATTAAGTTGGGTTTGTTTTGGGTTTTTTTTTTTGCTTTTATCTCCCAACAGTTAAATTTTGTACCCTATATTCAGCTTGTCAGAGTTTTCCCAAAGTAAGGACTGAATAACAAAGCAGGATTTGGTCTCTTGGGAAGGCTAATTTTTTTTTTTCCTCCAGATAATTCTTTCTGGTTATTGATGCAGGGGAAATATCCTGGTGGTTTTATTCATGTAGATAGTCCCTACCCACATGGGGTAGTGAGTGGGGAGCAGATCTCCACCCATGTAAGAGAGGCCAGCAAGAGAGATCTGTTCATCTGGGCTGCTTGGCTGCAGGGTAGGCTGGTGGCATCAGAGGACATGAGCTTCCAGCTGATGTAGGCTGGAACACAACTTGTTTCCTGGAGCCAGGTCAAAAATTGCGCAGGGTTCAGCAGGTGGCACACAGAATAAAAACCACATGGCTTTGCTCTGCTCATCTTTATTTTCCTCCTGCTTCTCCAGGGTAGATACTTCCCCAACTTCTAATCACATTAACTGTTCCTATCAGCTTCCTCCCCATTAGACAAATAGATGCTTTCAGTCAGTTTAATCGGGGTCTTCCTGAAACTGCTCACTGCCTCCACTCCTTTCCCATGCACTACCTGATCCTGCAAAGTACCCATGCAGCTCCTCCTCAGAGGTGCTTGGCACACTCACTTTCTCCCAAAATCCCTGGGATTTAGGAATGGTCAGCATCTGGCAGAATTTAGCCCTTCCTTTGCAAAAAAAAACCCCTCTTTTGGTTTGAATGTTTCATAATGTATGTTTAAATAGTCGCAGCTAGCAAAGAACTTTGATGAGGCAAAGGGGTAATTGGATTTTCTTGTTCTATAATTAAAAAGGTATATATTACATCCACATTAATACCAAAAGAGTTCATCATGATCAATGTTATTACAATGAATACCAAAGGATTTAACAGTGATTGGCCACTTAGTTTAAAGGGTACCTGGAATCATTAAATTGTTTGCTGGAGGGCTTATAAAGGCCTTTTGGATCGCTTGTGACTACAGGTTTTTTTCCCCTACTACTGGCCTGCAATGTAAGGTTTACTCTTACAAAGTAGGAGCAACAGGGTGATCATTTTCCTTTATTATTCCCTTATTGACTTCCAGTTAATTTTAATCTTTGCATTAACTGACCTCTATTAAGTATGCCACGTATCTGATTACACTGTCAAGGTTGAGACCGGAAAATGACCTATTGCACCATGTCAATTGTCCTTCACAGAAGCCCTTACTGTTAATCAAGAGAGGGAGATTAAAGGAGATCAAAAGTTCCAGCCTGAAGTGCGTTTTGCATTTGACTACACCTTTCTACTGGCTCCCAAGGAAAAAACAACACTGGGAAACACAAGGTGTTTGAGCAGCTTCTGCTCAAATCTCCGCGGAGAGAAGTTCACAAGGTAAGGTTACCTATGCAACCCCAGCTTTACCCTTAGAAAACTTAAGGGATCCATGAAATCCTAAATTAAGTTATCTCATACTGGTTTTGGACAAAGACAAGGTATGTTTTTTCTGCAGGGTTAAAGTGCTTGTGTTTAATATTGTTCCGTTCTACCTAGGTATAAATTATCTCAATGATCTCTCAACGTGACTTGCTCACCTTGGGGCGTTGGGTCGGTTGTAGCTGAGCCTTCACGGGCTCTTGGATGTTCATCCAGACTGAATCAGTTCCTTGGGTGGTGTTGGGCTTTGAGGAGGGTTTGGGTTTACAGAATTCTTTGGGTTAAAGCAACACCACGAATTTCTGTCAGTTTGTGCATTTCAGAGGGGTTCTAGCAGGCCACCTTCTCACCTGAGTGAAACTTGGAGCGTAAGGATGACTTGTTATGCATTCAGAATGTGTGATTTTTCTTATAAAGATGTCACCTCATTGAAATCAAACCCAGTTTTCCTTACAGTGTTCACTAACACCTTGTTTGGCTGAATGTTATTTTTCTGCTATATTTCACCTTACCACTCCCAGCTATCACAGTGCTAGAGCGATTCCAGAGGAGCTTTTCTGGCTGTGACAACGAAAACATACAGTATGAATTAATAACCACAAGTGAAACTTAACATAACATTGATGTTTGTTAACTTTTGGGGTTTAAACTACATTCTGCTTCTAAGCAGACAACTGAGTTCCTCCATCTCTTGGCTTAGCTCACGGTGAGTCTGCTTCCAAAAATATCTTTGCAGTATGAAAGAATTTGACTGAAGAAATTTGCAGATGCAGCAAGGAAAATAGATCGAAGAACACAGGGAAATACATTTCTCTTAGTTTCTCAAGTCTTCTCCCTGTGAATCATGATATCGAAGAATTGTCAGGTCCTCAGCAGAAAGGTGATTTATCAATTATCACAATACATTTGGTTGGTTGTGTGTCCAAGCGTTGCTGCCTTTTACTGGAACAGAAAAGCTGGCTTTGCAGGTATCTTGTCATGACAAATGTTTTATTGACCCAGAGTTATTGTTTTGAGGGGTTTAGGAAAAAAAAACCAGCTCTTAAGCTTATACAAAATCCATGGTTTTAGCTCTTCTGAAAAGTTTTTGCATTCATAATAATGGCATTTATTACTCTTCAGCTCTTTGGGAGAGCTTAGTAGATCACCAGGTACAGGTACCAGCCTTTGGTGCCTCCCTTGCAGGTGAATACCTGAACATTTTCCTTGATGGAACTGGGAAGTGTTACAGAGCGTTAGAACCCAGAGGGATGATAAATAGACATGTCAGTATTTAACACTAACCAAAAGCATTTGAGACCAGATTGAACTAATTTTACTAGTAGTTAGTGTAATTAAATGTTTTCACCAGGATGAAACTCATGGTTTGATTTTGAAGTAATTTGCTTGACAAATATCAGATGTTAAAATAATTAAAGCTTAGCCATTTATATTTAATCTCAAGTGGATCCATGAAAACAAGCCTCTAAATTATATCAGATTCATATATTAATTGACTCATGGATTTTAAGACCAACAGGGACTATTATGGTCATCCAGTCTGGCCTTCTGAATAAGCGGCCATGGAATTCCACCAAGTAATTCATGCATTCAACTGCTAATTTTAGAAGAAATCCATACAAATTGAAAAGCTTACAGGGACTCCATAGCCTTTGTAATATTATTGCACAGAAAATCTGAGGAAATACAGAAGCCCTAGGATGAGGTTTGCAGAGGTACAACTGTTACAGAGTTATTTCCCAAACTTTTGCAGTCCTGTTGAAGTGATGCTTAATACTGCTAAAAGGGAAAGCATCAAATTGTCTTTCCTGTTGGAGTCTAAATCACAGAATCACAAGGTTGGAAAAGCCCTTTAAGCTCAGTGAGTCCAACCATTCTTGTCCTATGCTAAACCATATCTCTAAGTACCTCATCCACCCATCTTTTAAACAAAATAAGGCTCTTTGTGCAATTCTGACAAAGTTATAAAAATGAGCTTAGTTTCAGGTCCACGTTCTGTTCTCCTTGTTCACTCAATGTCATGACAGCTCTGTTGTCACTGTTTTTCTTGCATGTCAATCACAGAACAGCTTTGACTTGAAATAGAGGTTTGCCTTTATTGTTTGTCAGACAAACTTGTGTTACAAAGCTGGGCAAATAATTTTACTGACTCCCTGTTAAATTCAGATCAGTAGTTATCAAGTGCAGTAGTGTTAATTTATTCTTTTGATAAAGCCCTCTATGTTTCATGTGGTAAATCCCAGTCACTCCAATCAGTTAAGCCATAAATTTCTTTGTACAAATGCAATTTTGGGAAAAACTTAATTTTATTGCACTTGATTCTCTTAATATGTTTTGAAACGTTACAAAACAGAAATTCTGCAAAGATTGTTGAAACCTATATACATATTGTGTCTAGAAAGCATGCTTATGAATGTGTATTTAAAAAGTAGTGATTTCTCCCTGAATATAATTATAGAATCATAGAGTCATGGAGTGCGTTAGTTTGGAAGGGACCTTTAGAGGCCATCTAGTCCTTCCCACCTGCAGTAAGCAGGCACATCTACTCTAGATCAGGTTGCTCAGAGCCACACCAAGCCTGACCATGAATGTCTTCAGGGATGGGACCTCCACCACCTCTCTGGGCAACCTGTTCTAGTTATCCACCACTCTCATATTGAAGAATTTTTTCCTAATATCCATCCTAAATCTCTCCCCTTTTCTAGTTTAGATCATCACCTCTCATCCTATTGCTACATGCAATGATGTTATGTTGTGATACATTACCTTACTGTAGTTTTAAATCGTCATCTCTTCTAACAATCCCATTACTTCACCTTTGATGATCTACAAATGTAAAAAAACCAGTGTCCTTGAACTTAAATAAGAAGGTATCTTAAAGCCAGAGACTAAGCATGGTCATCTAATTGCAAGGCCAACAGTTGCAGTCTAAAATGTTGTGAACTGGCTTAGAATATATTAAATTAATAAATATATTGGCAAGAAAAGAAGAAAAGAAAAAAGAAAATAAACTTCTTTCCAGCTAAGAAATCCAGCAGGTGTTTGGTAACTGAGATGATCTTTTTGGAAGATCTACTTAAAAGGTCTTAAAATCCTCTCTTCCACCTCTTTTTTTTTTTTTTTTTTTTTTTTTTCT
>VZTU01009617.1:76948-108182 GCA_013400835.1 Zapornia atra
TTTTTTTTCTTTCTTTCCAGTATCCCCAGCCTAGACAAAGCTTCACAAGCTTGGACAGTTTGTTTAGCTTTCCTAGGAGCTTGTTGAGCTTAATTTCAACAGAGGGGATCCCAAGAGCATTTAGCTTTTATAATCAATTCTACATGTCCTAGCTTATTCTTAATATAAAAATGTCTGGTTGGCACATAATAATGTCAGTTTATTGGGATTCAGGTCAATAGTAGTATTTGTTCTCTAGGCAGAAGAGTCACCTCCAAAACTCTATGACATTCATTAATTTGATCATGGTGTTTTATGCATACAGGCTTAACAGAACGGGACGAACCCGACCCATGACCTGCTTCTCTATGGTTAAATTCTGTTCAGAAAGATAGTTTTATCATTTAAAGGCTGCTCTCTACTTCCTGCAGAGGTAAAAGTTGCACAGCTCTTCAGATCTTTAAGGGAAATTGAGTATGATTTCCAAAAATGTGTGTTTATGCATCTTCATGACTTAAATCACGACATATGTATTTATATCTTTTAAGGCGTCGAGCATCTGTTCTTCCTCTTCTAAGATGTATAAACAGGTATGCCTTGGTTTTCCATAAAATATACCTTATTTTTACAAGTCTAACAGATGCACCACGGCCAATTACAAGGCATCTTTAAGGCAGTCAGCTCTGCTTGTTCTAATCAACTTGTATGAACTGGATCACCAAGGGATTGGCGAGAGTCAGGAACAGCGTTTAGCACTTTACTGACCTTGAGTCCACCTTTTCAAAACTCCTTCTGGAACTAAGATTTTTTTCCAGCCATTTTCAAGTGATTTCTTCCACTTTCTCCTGAGACTGAAACACTTGATTGACCCATGATGTTAAGCGAAATTCTTTCACTGGAAAAGAAAAATTGTTGGTAGTCCTAGAGATGAAAATATTCATGAACTTTATTTTTTTTTAGGGGCTAAAACTAAAATCTTCAGAAAGTTTTCAACAGGTCTAACATCCAGCTAGACTACCTCACAAGAGGCATTTTGGATTTTTTTTTCCAGAAGTAATCATGCAAGTATTTCTGCAGATAGTTAAGCATCAAATTTGAAATTGTTAAGTATTTCTGCAGATAGTTAAGTATCACATTTCTGCAGATAGTTAACTATCAAATTTCTGCAGAGAGTAAAGTATCAAATTTTAAATGATTTTGAGCTGTATTTTAACCAGTTATAAATGTGTGATAGCACTTTGCCCCAGCTGATAGCTGCTAATAATTGGGAAACAGTTACCAAGAGCTTCTGGCATTACACCAAGTAGAAAATTAAGGATTGTGAGAAGACTTTTTAAAGAAATAAATACTTTTATAGCTGAGGTCATAATAAATGTCAGCATTTCTTCAAAAGAAGAATAGAGCTGAAGTTTGTACCGCCTGTACACTGTTACTTGATAAACCTCTGGTTAATAGTACCTACATGAAAACATGATTACCAAGGATTTGTGATGACTCTCTGCTAAATATGTTAGCACAGGGTAAAGTGGTTGATTTGGTTATCTTTTTCATTTCTAAGAAATCACAGTGATGTTTTATATTCTTGCTTAACCTTGGTAGACTGTGTGTGACATTGAAAACGTAATGATCTCCCTGCTTTAAATTTAGAACTACTCCACAGTAGTTGAATAAACTAGGTGGTAGAATAAACTAGGTGGTAGAAATTACTCTCATGATTGATCTGTTTTTCTAGTGGTGAAATCAGAATTATCAGTTTCCAGAAAGGAAAACCAAGAAAAAGAAAAAAAGAAAGTTTTTTCAAAGTATTCAAAATTATTTTTATCAAATACTCAAAGGTTAACATTATTTTGAGGCATTTACTGACTATTTTCCAAATGACATCATAGAAAATGTAGACCAAATAAGAAAATCTACAACAGTGAATTTTTTATAAGTTGTACTATGGGTAATCATGTTTCACATTACCCTCCTAATTTACTCTCTCAATTCATTAACTAGGATTTTTTTCTGTCAAAATGTATCAAACTCTCACCCAAAATTGCAACTTAACCACATTGAAGCACCCTTTGTGATCCTGTTTTCTGAAATTTTAGATTTTGAAAGGTTAAACTCTCTAGGGACATTTCTCCTTATTTCTCTTTAAAAATAATCTCCCAGCATAGAGCTGCTTTTTGCTTGTTTTTCTGGGCAAAAAGAACCCCAAACAAACCAACCCTGGACCAAGCAAGGAACTAATCAAAGTTTAAGATGAACTGTTGGGAAGAAGATATGTAGGGCTTTATTTCTTGTAAAAGTTGATTCTGGGACTCGGTGGTTGTTTACTCTGAGTAGTTATCTTGGCTGGATGGATTATTGGTTGCTAGGTATTCATCCCCAAACCATCTGAAAACCCGTGGCTTGCCACTGGCCTCTGGGTACCAGTGAACCGTGGTGTTAATTTTATTGGTCATAGGGATTTCCTCCTTCTGGTCACTTTTCCACTGAAATTAGGAGTGTAACACCTAGGACCCAGCTCAGACCTCAGCTGCACTGACCAGATCTATACTGTGGCACATAAAGCGGGGTATGGTGTGTACAGTATATGTAATTTAATTTTATAGGCTGAACAGTTATTCTCTAACCACCTTGCTCTGCTGTGTCAGAAAGCAGGACTTGGTGGTTTGGCCAGGTTTCCATGTTACAGAGGTGATGTTGGGTCAGTAAACCAAACAAACAGATGAAATAAAGGAAGCTGTAAAGCTGCAGAACAGGTCTACACTGCGAGCAAGTTCATTGTGGTTGAGAGAACGATGGGGTTTTATAGCTCAGGAGAAAAATCCTATATGCAGCCCAGCACTGGAATAGGATTCCAGTTTATGAGCACGTGGTAGAAAAATTTGTGTAGCCTTTGGTAGGTTGTTTAATCTGGTTGCTCATCTCTAAAATGAGAATATTGATTCTTACCTCTCACCATCTCCTGTGAGGTTTTTAAGAGTATATATAAAGCACCTATAGATCAGTATACTCTACAGAGAAGCTTTAGAAGTGCAAAGTACTTTTAAACGGTGCAGATGTATGCTATGATGGGTTGTGTTTGAGGGCTAATCCACCTAAGGATACTGACATTTTACGGAGAGGATGCTTGGGGGCTTGCAAGGCTGCCTGGCAATGGAGCTAGCGGTGTCTGTTTGAAAACAGAGCTGGAAAAGTCAATTCAGCTATTGCTCAGGTTAAAGGGAAGATTGCATTGTTATACCTTTAGTTGTAATTCTGAGGGCCACTCCAGTTGAATGTAGACTGTATTAATGTGCATCAGTTATCCATACACTGAGTCAGTCAATGACTACATTGATCCAGCCCTGTGTTTTCTTTCAGAGGGTGCTGCAATGAGGCAATAGAAATCATTAGGACTTGTGATATTGAAATCCTCTTGGTGGTGGCAGACATGGGGCTCACACTTCACATACCATTGCAGCATCACAAGGACAATCATGCCTGGAATTTTGAGTTCAAGTTTTTGTTTATATTTTTGTGAAGTGAGCCTGCACTGCTGTGTTCCTTTCTTTTGTACTCAGGTTATTTCACTGAGGCCACATCAAGTGTGTGTGGCATGTCACCCAGTTTCTCATGTCTTGAACATGATACTGGCCATGACATTACACTACTTTCCTGCTTTGGTGCTGGATTTCTGCTTGTTGGACCCCACTGACATGGATTCTAAAGGCCACCTTACTTCTCTCTGCACGTTGTGAGTGCTGTAATACATGACAGGTTAGCATTTGCACTTGATTGTACTTGATTACAATGCATACTTGAGAAAAGTTGGAGCTTGTTGGTAAACCAAAAAGCTTCTCCTGAAGGCCTGACACAGCTCTTCCAGAAACTTAGGACCTCAAGGTCGAAGTCCTCAGGAAGATGAAACTTCTTGAAGTGAAACTTCTAAGGGAAGTTGTCACAAACATTTTAGAGTTGGCCAGGGGTTTTTGACCCCTCACTTTTTCTGAGAAGCTTTTGCAAATGGCAGACTGTCTGGACACATAATAGACTTCCAGAGATGCTGTCTTGTTCATTAATAGTAGTAATCTAGTCATTTATAAAAAATGTTTATGAGCCTTTCTGCAGAGGGTAATGCACAAGCATGGAGCAGAAAACACTTCTTGTTTCAATCTGAGTGTGAAGAGTCCAGTACAAGGAGAAAATACAAAGAAGTGGTGTCACAACAGTTGGCATTATACAGGATAGTTTCAGCAACCTGCAGACTCATCACTGTCATTTTTTTAAAATATATTCATAAAGGGAGGAGGTGAATAATGATCTAGAAACAGAGTTGGAAGCATGTATCAAAAGACATAAAAAAAGCTGCATGTTTAATTTGGAGAGTATGGCCAAGGCAGAACCAGCAGAAGTGAAACAGAGGAGAAATTTGAAGTGGAGAAAGCTCACCCAGTCATGTGGGTAACCCACTCCACTAAACACCCCCAGCAGCAGATGCTAATAAATCCACGTGCAGGAAGGTGACTTGTCAACAGGTCGTTCCAATTTTCAAATAAGGTTTGTCCTTGCAGGTTTTCTTCACACCTCCCCTGATGGCTGCAGGATTAGAACTATAAAAAAAAAAAAAAAAAAAAGCAAGTCGTAGAAACAAATTGAAAAATGCCAAGCTTCCCTCTAGCTTCAAGTTTCCTGTTGAAAAATTGCTAAAATAAAGAAAATAAATAAATAAAATCTCCTAAGGAGAACATTGCTGACTCGAGGGATAGAAGGTCTAAGGTATGGATGCTTTAGGAAATGTGTAGGTTATGGAGCTGATTCAGCTGATCTGGAGATATAAGGTGGGAATCTCTATGGTCTACCCTGCCTGAAAATGGCAACTACTCCTTTCATTTCCTGCAGCGGACCTGAAGACATGCTATATTTTCTAGGTGATCCCAGACAAAGAGAAACTTCATAAGAAAAGCTTTCTTCACAGTATCTCCATTGCAAAACCAAGGGCTTTGGGATAAACTTTTGCTGGCGTGCTGTTGAGGAGCAAAATGTTACCGAAGGCGTTGCCGTTCAGGTGCAATGCTAATCCAAAATCTTGACCGTTTCTTACTATTAAAGACCCCTTGGCACTTTTCACAAGAGCAGAGGTGTGAGCCCTGGTGTCCTGGCCAAATTCCAGCTTGGGTAATTAAATTCTGCTTTCCTAAAATCCCCCCTGTAGTTTCAGGCGAGTACAGTATTCTTCATTTCCTCTCCGAAACTGCTGTACAGAATTGCTTTGTGCTGGTAAACAGCTGCCACATCTCACCCCAGAGGAATTGCTGCATTTCAGTACTGAAGCTTTCTCTTTCTCTCTTTCCTCTCCCTCTTTCTCTCTCTCATGCACACACATACAACATGGTATCGCCCTGGAGCACCCACAAGCATCCCTTCTCACTGGCGCGGTGTTGGAGGCAGGAAGCATGCAAGGCACAACAAGCCAAGCTCAGTCTCTGCAAGCAGCCCCTGGACCATGTATTCCCTCTTTTATTGCAATATTAGTCACCCATGCCTGACTTTAGGAATTCTAACTCAAAATACTTTGCTATTTCTAAAGAGCTGGGGAGCTCAAGTGTTGTTGGTGCTGCTACCCTTGATTTCTAGATATTGGTCATACCTGGTAAATGGTTTCATTTTCTCTGCTGAGGAAGAAATCTTGAGTCCACTTCTACTGGGGCTTGTTAAGGTGTTGCCTTGGGGGCCAGTTGATCAGTTGTTAAGTAGTAAGCAGCTTTGGCAGTCAACAGGCATAGGATCCCCTGCAGCTACTCCAGCCTGCCTGTCCTATCATTCTTTATAGAGGTAGCAGGGTATTGTCTTAGAAGTGCAATAATGATAAAATACGGAGAGATATTGTTCATTCAATTTTGCATGCGCCGGTGTTTTAGTGTGACATCTGTGTGGACATACATACATACAGGTATTTACTTGTCAACACTGGCTACAAAAGTCCTGCTGAGCATTTTTTTTACAGGCTTTTTTTTTTTTTTTCTTCTTCTTTTTTTGATGTTAGATCAAGAACTCGACGGGAAAAGCCAACAGCCTGAGAAGCACATCAGCTGTACCTGAACGCTCCTCAGTCGTTCGGCCTGTCTCTTATCAGCCAGCTTCAATTCACCATGAAAAACTAGGAGGAAAATGCAGCAGGGATTACGAGGTATTTTCTAGGCACTCCAGGAAAAATATCATGGCCAGGCCACAGAGAGCCCTGCTTGGTGCAAGGCAAGCCCGACACAAGGGCTTTTGCTTTAAAATCCATTTATCTGAGAGTGAGGAAGTTCTTCAGTTGTAAACATCTTCTCTGGATGGCCACATAAACCAGCACATCCTCCTTTAGGTGCTATCGTGTTGCAATGCACATGCATGGAAGGTGTGATGTGTTCTAACTATGGGGAAACAAAGGGAGTTTTGGCATTTCTCTGGCTCAAAAACCTCCTGGCAGCTGCAGAAATATTCACTCACCAATCCATGTGCGTGTTAAGGAGTTTTATCCATCTGATTTTAACATAGCTAAGTGCACCCAGAATGATTCAAAGCAGCCTCGACAGATTTCAACTTCTCAGATGCCAGTAGGGTTTGTTTTTTAAAATGTATTTTATGCTGGGGTTATTTTGTTTGCTTTTTTGGTTGACTGAATTACCTATATGCCTTGAAATGGTGTTTAGTAATTCTCAGCGACTGCAGAGATGCCTACTGGGAAGTGGTCAACTGATCACAACAAACCCCACTGACTCCGGGCTCTCCTACTGCTTTAACTCAATTGCACTTTCTTATCCGAAGCCACATCTCTTAGGAAAATCCCAGAAATGCTGTTTGCTGTGAAGGATGGTTTTAATATTATCACAGCTATTTGAAAAGGCAAAAGATTAGTAAGACCATTCAGTACTGAAGGAAGGAACAGTTTCAGGGGATGGATTTCCCAAAAACTAGACTCCCGTTTGCTGCTAACGTTTCCTTTGTTTCCACCTTCAGCTAAAACATTTCCCCCTTGATGCTGAATGTCACTTCTATGGATATGAAAGGGGATGTCCATTCTTGATCTGTGTCTCGGGGTCCTGCAGTCTGTAGGTAATTCCAGGCAGAATGGAAGCTTGGGAATTTAAAAAAAATATTTTATTTGTTTTCATTTTTGTCCTATAGTGATAACGTATCGTTGGGATTCAGAGGCCATTTGTAAAGTCAAATGAGGAAGTTTGGACATAAAAACTAAAAGACTGATGGATTTTAAAGCAAACTGGATGCTAAAATCAAAGCCTGTAGAGCTGATCCATAACAAAAGCGCTTCCACATGCAGCGTGGACCGTGGTCCTAGCTATGGCTTCTCCACAAGAGACATGACAGAAGTAGGCCAGTTATTCTAAACAGCTGATATGTGTCACATGTCATGACATACCATGGCAAAGATATTGCTGCCCATACTTGCTGAACAGAGTTCAGGCAAGCTTTTCAGAAGTGGTTAGTTCAGTGTGAAGTCCACAGGAGTGAAGGGCTGAGCCTGATTCATTCCATGTGGGAAGGACCAAGGTTCAATTGCAAGTGCCTCCTCCCTCCCACAGGGTGTTACACACCCCAGTGTCGATGTCTGCACACTTGTGCATGTTTGTTGTTGTTTCCTCCAAAAATGACCTCTCCTCCTCTTCCTCCTGTTCAAAAGCTTCTCTACCAGGTGGAGAGGAAGGAGTTGCAAGTCGGAGATGGCAACACATTAATACACTACACTTTAACCACCATAAATTGAAATAGCTAGTAGCACTTCATAGGCAGAGATCGTAATTCCCAAACTAGGATTGTTCTTTGCAGGTTTCTGCCTTCTCTGCAGGAACTTTCTTCTGGAGCTGGTTCTTTATTAGTGGAAACAGTTTGCTCCTTGCCCCATCGGGGACCTCCAGCAGATCTATTAATACTCTGCAGCCAAATCATTCAGATGCCCTGTCTTAGGACAACATCTTCTCCCTTTCTTTGTTTCTCCCTCTGAGAGAAAACTTTCTTTTTTAGTTTTCAACACAAAACCAAGCAAACAAGATGCTCTGGTTCTGTGGCTTTAGCCCTAATGATGGCAGGAATCTTGGTCTAGAAAGCAGCATCCTCTGCATGTTGGATCTTCGATACATCAAACGCCAGCGTTGGCATTGTTTTGAGAGGGTTAACTAAGATTAATGAGAAAAGAAACATGAAGCCATGGAGGATCAACATTACAAATCAATGACTGAATACATTTAACGTGTATTCCAGCTGTACTTTACCTGGCATGAGACTGATTCTTAAGAGTGTATCTTTTATGCTTCTAAATAACCCACTAAGACAGGAACTCTGCTTCCCCTTTAATAATGCTTTATTTAAGGTTTATACAGTAGTCAATGTATTGATTTAGGAGGAATTTGTAGAATAAAAAAAGAATGTTTAATAAGGTACAAATAAACTCCCCCAGCCTTCTCCATTCCCTATCCTTACCATTTGCAGGCTGCACCTTCAGCATTGTAATTCTGGAAAACAAAGTCATGAGAAGATAAAAACTGGTCCTGCCTGTGGTCAACATTTAGTTTGAACCTTAGAGTAGGTGTGGATGAAGTAACTTCTCTGAAAGGTGAACTCTTAAATTGTGCAGCTTCCTCTAACGCCGTTCAGCAAGTTTTGAAAGCGCTCCTTGTAGCAGGAGATGAAAAGAGAATGCATATTTTATTTATTTATACCTAATTATTGCTTAGAGCTAGGAAATGCGACCTCTGTCTCTGTGAATTAGATCCTGTGCCGTTAAACTTCACCACGGAGGTGGCTGGCTTTCTTCCTTTTAATCAGAACGCTCTTACCCTTAAATTGCCTCTTAAATTTTGCCATTTGTCTGGCAAACCTGACGACGTCGCTTACCTCCTGATAATTAACACTCCTAAAGCCCGCCACAAAAGGGGACCTTTTACATGTCTGAACGGTTTCCCAGTCCAGCCTCATAATCAGATTCCAGAAATTGAACTTGCAGAAAGTTTGTGCTAGCCTTGTGGATTTTCATTTCAGATGTTGTCAACTCAAGGGCATTTGGACCAATCAATATCTGTCTGTCTTCTCGCACAGAGAAAGTTGGCTATTAGAAAAGAGAGGCTTACAGCAGGCTCAGCCAATACCATTAGCCCTAGCCTAAGGGCAGTTGTGTCCATGTGCCGGGGTAGGCACCTGCCCCCTCCCCTCCCCCACCATTAAGAAGGCCACTGGGGATGTCATTTGGACATAGCGGGCAAAGAGCACTTCTTTATTCTTTCTCTTTTTTACACCCAGACTTCACCAAAAATCAATAAATCTGTTCTTTGCTTATTTTCAGAACTTTACTTCAATATAAGCAAGGACTTTCCTTCCAGCTACAAACTCCAGTAGCACCAAGTCAGGGATTTTTATTTTTTGTGTGTGTGTGTCTATTTTTTATTTCCCTTTCTCTGTTCCAATTTGAGAAATAATTGGAAATAATATCCACTGTTTCTTCTTTTCCCTGCTAAAGGTTTTTTTTTAGAGGAAAGACTTTGATCTGCTGACTCTTTTCATGATTCAGCACTTGATTTTTCTCTCCTTGATGTCCTTATCCTGCTAATGATTTTATATGTTCAGCTAATGAAATAATATATTTCTTGGGATTTCAATCAACAAAGTTTTCTCTGTGTTGAATTAGGTGTTTCTGTTTTCTGAGTCAAGGTTCTATTAGTGATGCTGCTGTTGGTAATTCTTTAAACCATCACCCTGTAATTTTTGGCACATACATACCTACTTGGTTCTGTGTTCTGGAGAGGCATCAAGCCCACACTTGAATGTTGTCAGACTATTTCTTGGAAGAAACAGGTTTGGTTTTTTTTTTAATCTACTCTTGGAAACAAGAGAAGAAAAAAAAAGGTAAATGAAGGGATAATTGAACTCAGTAGCCCTGTGACCAAACCAGATGGCAGTGTAAGTATGGAGCATGGCTGTTAAACCGGCAAGAAATGCAGGTAAATTGTCACTGGATGGCTATTCACTGAGAAGATGCTGGCAGAGGACAAAAGGAGAGGGCAAAAGCAGAAATGGAATTGATGTGGATGGAGGTTAAATGACTGTGGAGATAGTCCCCCAAAAAAAAAAAAATAATAAATACCTTGGAAAGTAAAGTTTAGGAATAAATCTTGAAGATGGCAATCTGTTGGTTAAAACTAGTGGAGGGAGCCAGTGGTAGTAATTTCATTAACCAGATCTGTTAACAGAATTCATCACAATGAGCTTTCATAGATACACTAAACCTTGTCCTTTTGGCTTTGCAGGAGTGTCTCATCCTCTGACCAAAAAGTCTGGTCACATAATGCAATCCATTGGAGGCTCCTGGAAGTCTCAGAGCTGAGATGACATTTAATATTTTGATCTTTTTGAAAGTAAATGGATACTTAGGCAAATACATCGTTTCTACAGTATGACTATAATGTCCTCAAGCAATTCAGGAGCTTTGTTTAAATAAGAAGCCTGAGATTTGTCTCAAGTCATTTAGTGACCTCTGTTAAAGTCAGTAAAGCTGCGCTGGTTGAGATCCACTGCAGACTTGACCTGAAAGCATCAACCTGTAAGAATTCAGCCAGCAAAGACCTGCCTGAATTCCTATAAATGTAAAATTTGAGTGCTTAGGAAATACCTAAATGGAGATTCCTTTTCCATGTGGAGCCAGGCTTGAACTGCAGGGATGGAAAGATGGACAGAATTAAAGAGAAAGAGGAGATTCCTATAAACCCCGTGAAGCCAGGGAGCGGAAAGTGTTGGTTGCATCATGTTTCACTGAGGCAATTGAGCATCTTTTGGTTATTTCACTCTAATAGCAAGCAAGGAATGTTGTTATTAACTAGTCTTAAATTGACCTGTGAGAACTTTTTAAGGTTCAGAGCTTTCCATCGTCCAAAGATCTCACAGGTAGCCTTGTGACAGGGGCCAAGTGCTGCTCTTGCAGTACATGGCTTTGTTGAGAAGCTGTGTCCCGTTGAGTTTGAACATTTTAATTGGCACTTTACCTAATTTAAATCATTGACAAGATGTTCTGAGCAGTACGGTTAGGACCAGGAATCCTTCTTCCCCCACCATGGCCCACATTGATTATGAATGTATTTCCATAAGGGAAAGGTATGGGAGGATCCTTGCAGCTGGATTCCCTGGGAGGTGTTAGGAAGATGTTAGGATGCAGAGAGCAGAGTCAATGCTATCCAAGAGGTCAGAAAGTAAGGAGGAAAGGGGATGTTTCCTCAAGAGAGGATTTCCATGTCATTTGTACATATGAAACAACCTTATGATCATACAGACTAATTTCTAAAGCCGCTTTAAATTAGCACAATTTTTGGTTTCTGGAGGGTTTTTCACTCTTGTATTTTCATTTTTTTTCCTTCTCTAACATGTACAAGGTTTGAGTTTTGGGTTCCTCTCAACCTGGCAAGACTCATGTGCTTTCAAGTGCTCCTGCAGCAGTACTTGCTGCTTCATCGAAAATAATAGTACCGTGCTAAACAGCATCATCTTGGGATCACTTATGGGATTTAGTGGTGTTTAAGGGGTGAAGGCTAGGATACTGTAAAGTGAAAACCTCCAGTGCAAAGAAAAGAAGGTGCACTTCCTATAAACCCCTGGAATAGCTGCATTTGATTTAAGTGGTTGAAATGTACGTGGAAAAAATATACCATCAAAATTTTATTTACTGCCTGGGTTATAACACTTTGGTGGGATTTTTGGAGACTGATGGGTAAAGGGGTAGACTTTGTGGCTGCTTAATCTCCAGAGCTGAAAATATTTCTTCATTTGAGCAAGGAAACTTGTTATGCCACGGTGTGGTTCTTCCTTGTATGGATTTTTTTGTATGTTTTTAGCTGGAACAAGATCTTTTATTTTTGATATTTAAATGGGAAGAAAAAACAAATAGCATGTCCTTTGCAAAGCAAACACTTCAAAATGACTATTCAATACCCACTATTTAAAAAATAATTAAATAAAAAAACCAGCTAGATCCCTTAGCTGGGCTCCCACAACATTAAACTCTGAGGGAATTTTGTTGCAGGTGTCATGGAGCAAGATCCTACCCTCATACACCTGTCACAGCAAAAGATCTGAGTAAACCAGTCACTCCTAAAACTGCTATCTAAATGTCATTAAAGTCACTGAGCTATTTGTTTTAGCTTTTCTGTATCACTGAAGTTTGTGTGCTCGTTTATGGTTTTGTATTTGCTTTGGAAGGGGCATTTTGGACTAATTAGATGTTGGAGTTAAAATCCACGGTGTGGGTAAATATAGTGGGGTCCCAAGTAAGCCCAGCGTAGACCCACTGTCCTGCCAGTGCTGTGATGTGCATTTCCACTTCATTTTAGTGCAGACTTTGATGAACTCTGTAATACAAACACTGAACTTAACCTCAAACCAGAGGTACTGGTGCGGAAAGAGAAATATCACACGATTCAGCATCACTTGCTCCTTACCTGGACGTTTCTTGCCAGTTCAGCTAAACCAATAAAAGCTGATTTCAAACCCCAGACATTCATCTGTCCGAAGGTACAGCATGTGGAACAAAAGGTATGAAATAAATTAAATAATGCATTACAAAACTGTAAAGCCTCCTTTAAGAAACAAAGCCATCACAGAACTCTTCTTGTTCTATTAGTCACATTGTCCTTTCAGAGAAATGTTTTGCCAAAATGTTTCACTTAGCTGCATAGAGATGTTTTTCTTAAAAAAAAAAAAAAAGAATAATACAATGTTTTGAAAGTGGTTGTTCTGTAGCATGGGGTTTGCTACTTATATAGACAGGACTTTGATTGTGACTTCTGTCGTTGGAAGAATAAAGGCACCTGAAAGCTTAGCTGTAACTTTCTGATGATGAAATATGTCCAAAACTAAAATTCAGTAACAAAGAGTGTGGAGCTCCTTTAGAGACTTAGATAGAGTCCATGAATGAAATCAAGGTCCCACCTCTCAGACTGGAGCAGCCCTTTGTGTTCCTGGGTATCTAGCTTTACACAGGCTCTGCAGGCTGAAATGTGACTGGGAGGAACACACGTACTTAAATATCTTGATACGAAAAACGTTCAAAGAGGATGAGCTTTCTATCTAGGTCTTTGCTTCATCTTGAGGTGGGAAGCTTGTTTTTCCTCTGAACCTTTGAAATCCAGCCTCGGCCTCGTCAATAAGTCCATATTACAGCAACGTTTCTGCAAGCTCAGCAGACGTGGTCATCTTCTCCTTGTGTTGCACAGCTCCTAGCAGCGCAGCCTTTCCAATTAGGAGCAATCTCGATAGCTGTATAAATTAGAAAAGCCCACTCAAGCTCTTTATCAACTCAAATCCATAGAAAATAAATGTCACAGATGTGTTGTGGGTTCGTACTGTAAAGAAACAGCGTGGTGTCACCCAGACCAAGTGTGAATTCAAACTACAGCAGGGAATGCAGAGGTACTTTTCAGGATGTATTTTAAAAATAACATTGAGGGTTTTTTTTTTTTCCCTAGGATATTTGGAAACCTTGGCATTAACGTGGCACGAGGATGGGGACAGACGAAGCGGCGGGGATCCAAACTCCCTCATCCTGTTTTTGCCAGGCTGGCTCACCTCACTTCTCAACCATGCGTACGACCACGGGTATGAGCACATTTTGCTGTGGGTTCCCCAGTGTCAACAGTTGAGCACATTAGTGTCACTTGTGGCTGCAGCATCCCTGGTGTGGGCGCCTGTCTAATGGACAGTGGTGGGAGCCGGCAGACATAAAACCCCTGAGCTGGAGCCCATCAGGCAGCGAGCGACAGATATGTCAGCTCCTGCTTCTGTGCAGAAAATGTTTCTTATCGTCTCCAGCCTCATTGCTCCCAGTGAGTGTGCACGCCAGCTTTAGTGCCTGCTCCACTTATTTCAGGTCTTTTCGTGTCAACATCCCGATAACAGTCTAAAGCCTTATTTTTTTGCTGACAGTGGTAGGAAATATTCTTCGTCTTTGACCAAATCCTGCCTCTCTTTGCTCTTGTTCAGGCAAAACTCTGGTTGGAAAATCCCCGCCTGGAACAAAGAATGCTAGATTCAGCCTTATTGCATATTAACACTGCAAAAAAATTAGAACTGTGAAGATTTTTTTTTTAATAATCTGACCCATCATCAGTCTCTAAGGAACAAGAGGAATCCATGTCTTAGAATTTTTAAAGACCTAATAAATAATTTGCCATAACCACAGGGTACCATGGCATAATGGAGCTAAGGTAATATTTAATTTGCTTATTTACAACATCAAGTAAAATATTCTGTTTCTTTTTTTTGTTTGTTTCTTTTTTTTTTTTTTAGTATAGATCAGTATTTACTGTGATAAATATTTGAAATCTCACCGTTTGGTTCTCCACAGACCTTCTTGGTGTGTTTCGGAGCCTCACACAGTTAGAATTATTCCATTATGCTATTAAAGCATAGAATGTGCAACATGCCATCCACCTCAAGGCATTTCTCGATTCATTTTTATCTTTTTGAATACCTGTAGCTTCCTTTCTGCACTAACATTTTACTGCAAGCGTTCTCTCGTATCTGCCAGTTAACTTTCCCTTGAAGCCCAGTGGCCTTCTCTGCTCCGGTGGTCACTCATCTCGCCCCCCTCAGATCTCAGAAGGGGGTGGCAAGCTACATAGTGAATGAAATATCAAGCAAATTCACATCAAATGGCAGCGTGACCCCCCCAAGGTAACAAGCAGGCATCGGGTGTAAAAGCGTGCTGCCCCATAGCTTGGCGTTCTGCTTGGCCTTCGCGGGAGTGCCTTGCACTGATTGTGCCAAGGTGCCTCTACTTTGCCCGCCTGCATATTCAGGCCTGACTAATTTGGAGCATCTCTGAGCTATCCCTTAACGGATCGCTGATGTTATGATTCGTAATTAGAAATGCAAGACTGGGTATGGTGGTCGGGGTGGAGGGGGGAAGGAGAGGGGAGGGAAACGAATGGGAGAGAGTAACTGTTTTGTTGATGCCTGTAGTCTCAGCTAAAATACAGCTCCTGCTGCATTTCTTCCAGCAGCACAAGCTGAATCTTTTCCCTCATTTGATACAGTGACCTCTCAAGTGCATCATTGCCCTGAGGGCTGAGGGCAGTCCAGCAACTGTTAAACCCCTTGGGTTGATAATCTTCTCCCACATTTGCCCTTAACACCAGACATACCACCATTAGCTACAGCTCCACTGGTGCTCATTAGAGCCGATCAATATAGACTAACATAAAGAATGCTGCTGCGCCTTCTGTTATTTTTCAGTTACTGCAGATTTACAGACTTTCACCTACAATACAAGGCTTTGCTGCTGCACTATGTAAAAAAGAGGATTTGAGACCAAAAAGCCCAGACTGGTTTTATTAGATGCCTAAATGTTATTTATCTTGCTGCTCAAAACACCTAGTTACTACAAAGTGTACAGAAGATGCTCCATACAGAATACTCTTTGGATTAAGTTACCGTAAAACTGCAACTTCCCCAAATCACAGAGGATGCATGGCTGAACAAAAATCAGGCAGGTTTTAATATGAAAGAGTGTTTGAGCCTGTAAAGCATATGCAAATGCTCTCATGAACTCGGCCTGCTATTTTTAAGCCAGCTGCCTTGAGTCTGTGCTCTTTGCAGTTGGATTGGCGGCAATTATGCCGCCAGTTGAAGGTCTATACGTTGAAGGCATATATGTAGAGTGGCTACAGCACTGCATACTACCACCAGCAGGTGTTGCCAAAGATCATAGCAAGAACAGCAACAACAATTAACAAATATATCATTCTTTTTCCACATTTTATCCCAAAGAGTCTTTCAAGTGATTCACATGCCATTGATTGCAAGAGGAAACAACCAAGAAACAAACTACATGAAAACATACAGAAATCACATCTTTTGGGCCTTTTACAAGGAATAACACATAACTGCTCAATTCAGTGGGAAAAATACTTTTTTTTTCATTTTTCATTTGTATTTGGAGAAAAGGAAGGTCAAAAACCAGCATGGCACTTACCAAAGGGAAATGTGATGAGAGTGTAAAAGTTGGAATTTCCATGCTTCGTTTAGTTCTTTTGATCACTCCAACTTTATGATGCTGCTTAGGATATAAAGCAAGCAAAATAGAACATCTAACCAACTTCAGGAAAATTTTAACAAGATAGAAAACAAACTTGGTACAAAGACAGGCGTTAGTTATCCTGGAGAAACGTCGCCACCCCAAGTAATAGGATGGTTAAATGGGTATACGGAACATTAAAAGTATTGGCAGCATGTTGAATCCCAATGAATCAAGATTAAAACTGCCTCATCTACACCAAGTCTTTCCACATTACAAGGATTTAAGGCCTCCTATATCTACTCAAAATGGTGGCTTGAAGAGTTCAATGTCAATTGCTGCATGAAAAGGGATTTCAAACGGTGTGTCTGAGCTAAAGGAGACGGCGATGGTGAATTTTACCTGTTTTCATCAGGTACATCATTCAACAGTTTTAACTTTCTTCGTAGTTCTCCGGTGCTATAGGCAATTGACTACTTCTGTTGAATAGCTTATTTATTCAAGACCTTTCTGAAGAGCTGAAAGGGTATGAGAATTTCATTTGTGAAACGAGGGATTGCTCCAAGTCCGTTAAAGCACCTTTACTTACAGAGCGACACAACTTCTCCAGATGCGTCCTTTGCTTTAGTGGACCTATTTGCATCTTAGGTATTACTTAGTGTGAGTAATGTGGTAGGACTGAGCCCTTGATGATAGGCTGATTAATGAAATCCGTTCTGCTGGGTGAACATAATGGAAAATGTGATTCTGTTGGCTTCTAAAGTCTGAAATTCATCTCCATGCAAACGACAGACACTTTTTTGTATGTCATAAGCCTTCTCCTATCCTTCTGCTTAGGTGGGGATTTCATCAGGTGAATGCAAGGGTGGTTGTTACAGCCATTAATGTCGTTAAAACGTACCCCAGTAAACCCATTGCTTGTGACATTGCCTCAAGTTTGAATCTTTCCTTCAAGAAGAACTTGGATAAACTTGAGGAAAACCAACCAGTGAATCAAACCTCAGAAAAAACCTTTCTGAAACAGCACGCTTTTTAGGAAAAAAAACAAAAAAAAGTTTAGTTTTAGGACTTTTAGTGACAGGATGCTGGCAGAATCACTTGTTTTATGACTTACTGAGTTAAAAAATGGGCAGCTAATTTCTAATTTGCACCTTTCTCACTCAGCTGGCTGTTGTCAGTCGTCCTTATTCATAGCCTGCTAAATTAATGAGCTGTATGATCTGAGCTCCCCTGTTTATTTCCATGCAACTGTAAATCTTACCCTTAAACTTCTGGTCAGCTGGCTATGAGTTCCTTACTTCTCCCATGATGAAGACAAGAGAAGAGGCGTATTTTTCAAATCATGCTTCATTTCTGTAGGTTCTTTTCTGAATCCCCTCCAACTTTTCCAGCCTTCACATTTCAAAGCCTAGGATCCAAGAGGGAGCAAATATCTCTGCAACGGGTTCACAAATCTTGCTGACAGCAGCAATAATTCCTCACCACGCCCCCCTCGATAGTCCATAATTTTCAATAATATCACAATATGGAGCTAACAGTGACTGTCCAATTGAGAGTAATATATTGTGTGTTTGGATCAACAGGGAAAGGTTTTAAGGAACTTTCTCTTGTCAAAGCTGGATATATATTCCAAGCCCTAATTATTGACCAAGTTGGCAATTCACGCAACGATGTCTTTGGTTGTAAATTAGCTGGTTTTAATGGTCTGCAGCAATGCTTTCAATATCCTCTTTAGTGCCAAGTTTGAATGATGGAACTTGCTATAGATGCTGACACTTTTTATTCTTAAACACCTAACGTGCAATATGTTCCCGTGAGTTTTAAAGGGTAAGATAAAATGTCAAAATTGTTCAAAAGTCTCATGTATATTTTTTACTCAGAAAGTTACATACTCAAAACTCTAATCAGTCCACCTGGATTTATGAAATCCCTTGTTATCGTAGCGGTGTGAAAACTGGACTACAGATAAAGAAAATGGTATTTTTATAGAATGGTCCTTTGAGATGGGACTGCTCCTCTGTTGTCAATGTAGGCCAAAGTGCCAGTGGGAAGTGCAGTACATGACCTTAGTCAATTAGCAGGGTCTCCTTTATCTCTTGGGATTACTTTGATCTGCAATATCAAGTCTAACACCTTAATGAAATTTTACAGATAGTCACAGAAGACATCCATGTAGCGAAAAAACAATTTCATTTTATACCTAAACTCCTAACACATGCTTAATAAATCCCCAGAAGGGAAATAATAACCATAACCATATTCAACATAAATTTAGCTTTTTTTTTTTTTTTCACACTATGTTTATGGTTGAGAAAAACAAGATTGTAATAGACAGGACTTTGCTTGTGAAAACTGGGAACAGATCAGGCTGCTGGTTCACATTTTGAATGTATTTCAGAGCTACCAAACTTCCTCCAGCTCGATTTGTGTATTCAACCCTGCTTGTTTTAAAATTTATGCTCAGCCAGATCTTGTACAGTCTGAAGGTTTTTAGTGGAGTTAATCAGACAACACGGCTGTACCAACCTGGCCTGTTTCTGATACCATTGCTAAATAACTGCCTGAGATAAAATTGGGCTGGATCCTGTTTTGATTTTGTCTGCTGTTATCTTCCCTGCTCACCCAGATCATTTCACCTGAAGGTCATGCAGGGCCCAACCCTCAGGCACATGGAAACACTGCAAGGGGAATTTTGGTGTATTTTCTGGGAAAAGGCTCCAGGATTCCCTGCCCAGAAGTGAAACCACTGCATGGATTTGTGCTGTCTCAAGAAGAAGGGAGGGAACAAAGGATAGGGTTTAATTAGGCTGCAGCTTTATTAATTTATCTGGGAATTGCACAGTGGTAATTCGCACCGTGGCCGCTTCCTTCCTTGCTGCATGCTGCTACCAACCCCACACTTCTGGGTGCTCCTGGGTGATAGGTGGTGAATCCCAAGGTTTGACCTTCTCCTCTCTTCTGTTTCTTGCCTCCTCCAGCCTCGTTAGTCACGGAGACCCCTCTGCTGTCCCCGAGCAGCTTGTCAGAGCATCCTGCAGTCAGTCCTGGGGAGGAAGCCCTGCCTCTGCTCTGATCTCTTCCTTGCAAAACCCCAAACAGTTTCCAGGTGGGAATTAAAGTATTGTTTTGGATTTGGGTGGTGAAAGACCAGAGAAGAAACCACTTCTGCTGCTGCCAGGTACCGTCATTGTGACTCGGGGAGGTACCCAGCGGTACTTAGGTGGTGGTGATGGAGGTGGTGGGGTCCTCTCTGCCCTTCGCAGGGCCATCCTATGCGGGAAAGGGCTCAGGGAGAAGAGAGAGTGTATCTACCCTCTCCACAGGTGTGCGGGGCAGCAGCCCCATCGAAGCTAATTGGATGGCTCCTTCGAGTACAGTTAAGTGGATGTGATCACTTCTGCTGTAGCCACCAATCCACCACGCAAAGCGTACAGGGCTTTACTCTGCTGCTGTTGCTCACGGGGCAATCCCTTTGCTTATCTAAGGCCTTTCACCAAGATCTCCTTTTCCTGGGGCCTGACCTGCAGTCCTGCAGCAAAGCTCAGACCGGCTTTAAAGGAGACTTTTGCCCGAGCGAGGGCTCCAGCATTCACCGCCGCAGCTCGACAACACGCGCCGCCTCTCCTGACGCTCTACATACAGAACATATCCATCCGTAATTAGATATGATTAGAGGAACCAGAGATGTTCAAGAGCTCTCTTTTATAAATTGCTTTTCGCAGTCAAATTAAGGTTTATTGCCGAGTGTCTTGTGGTTTACGCCAACTCTGATTTGCACAGTTTTATACCGTTGTTTTGCTTGTTGTACTCATATGGCTATATAGCAAAACTAAATCAGCTCTCCCCATAGGCCCAACAAGTGAGCTTTCCAGTGTGGAGAATTCAATGGACAATCCCCATAACATTTTCTGGTTTTTAATGCATTCAGTAACTGTAAAAACCTCTTAAAATTGAACAAGGTTATAAAACTTGGCTCTATACAGATTCCCCTAATTAACATATGACAGATACATGCAGTCATTCCACTGTGCTCTCCTCCGGTAACTGCTTAACATAACTATAAAACCGGCTTCCACTAGGTAATGCAGGCACTGGCTCTTGTCTTCACACACACATCTGTTGCATTTTTTAAAGGAAAAATAAAGTTTTAATTTTTAAAATCTCAATTTTAATAATGCATGAAAAACCAGGAAAAAAAATGATCTGCTTTATTGTCATCCACGTCTCCTCTTAATGTCTCTTCCAGCATCGCCAAGTGGTCCCAAAGTTCTTTCTGTCCCCTGCATCGGTCCAACCACGGTGACGTGCTCCCGATGACCGAGGTGAGCAGTGCCAAATCCCAGCACTGATGGGTCAGTCCTTGCTGCAGGTTACAGCAGCGTCAGGGTTGATGAAAGCCCATGTGTTGGTGGGACATTGGGTCCGGCCAGCAGGTTGTTTCTGAGGGTTAGGAGAAGAATACAGATTATCTCTCATCAAAGAGTTGAACTGTTGGGCAAAACTGTACTTGGCATTGGTGAAGCCACACCTTGAGTACTGTGTCCAGTTCTGGGCTCCTCACCATAAGAAGGACACTGAGGTCCTGGAGCGAGTCCAGAGAAGGGCAACCAGGCTGGGGAAGGGGCTGGAGGGCAAATCCTCTGAGGAGCAGCTGAGGGAGCTGGGGGTGTTGAGCCTGGAGAAGAGGAGGCTGAGGGGAGACCTTCTCCCCACCTCCCCTGCCCTGCCAGGAGGGTGCAGAGAGGTGGGCGATGGTCTCTTCAGCCACGGAACAGGAGATGGGACAAGGGGCAATGGGCTCAAGCTGTGCCAGGGCAGGGTCAGCTCAGCTGGGAGGGAAAATTTCTTCCCTGAAAGAGCTGTGGGGATGTGGAACAGGCTGCCCAGGGAGGGGGTTGAGTCCCCACCCCTGGGTGTGTTTAACAGACGGGAAGATGAGTTACCTAGGGATATGGTTTAGCTTAGGATGGAATTGGTTGGACTTGATGATTCTCAAAGGTCTTTTCCAACCTTGTGATTCTGTGATGCTGTGAAAACGCAGACAAACAGTCAATTAATGTCAATAGGAACACCTCAAAAGCAAAATTAAACAAATATCATAGCTGTGGAAGTTACAGACATATTTAAGTGAGTTAGATGAGTTGGGTTTGCAAACACAATTCTCATTTTTTTCCTAAGGAAACAAACCTTTCATTAACTATTTATAGAATACTTGGTTTTCAGTTAATGACCTGTATCTGAAATATGTTAGGTGTAGTATTTTTCACAAATATTCATGAGTCTTTCTAAATGAATTAATTTTTAACCTTTTTACTCTTCATTTTCCACAAATATCCCTGGAAGAAACCTCTGAAAAGAATTCTCCTGAAAGCATGGATTTGAAATGGGTGTTCAGGAACGTGTGGAAAAAGTAAATGGTGACTATCTAGGTAAGAATTTTGATATTATTAGTTGATTTGGCTGTTACAGTTTGATAATTTAAATTGTTTTAATGACTTTTTAATTTTTTTTCCTTATTTTTCTCACGTGCATCATAAGTCTCTCTTGCTAATGTTATTTGCCTTGTACTGCTACACTTCAAATGAGTATTTGGCCATGTGTGAGGTCTCACAGACATAGAGACTGAGGTTCTTCATCTGTATTTTGGCATTTGAACAGGCAGGACAAAGGAAGAGTGGGAGAGGGAGGAAATAACACCACCCCCACTTTACTGAGTGAGAACTGAGTATTTTAAAGATTA
This sequence comes from Zapornia atra, assembly GCA_013400835.1. Taxonomy (NCBI): domain Eukaryota; kingdom Metazoa; phylum Chordata; class Aves; order Gruiformes; family Rallidae; genus Zapornia; species Zapornia atra. The sequence continues at coordinate 98,695 of VZTU01009617.1, forward strand.
AGTAAAGAAGTAACCCAGAGTTTTGAATCCCCATTCATTGTTTCAACCTTACGATTACACTTTGGAAGGGATTTGGCTGATAGCATTCCTAAAATTGGTTGTGAAGACATCTAATATTCCCCTCTAGAAGTTGCTATTAAGTTCCAGGGATAGCAGCCCCCGTTCCCTGTGCTGCACAGCAGTTAACATCAGGTTTTGGTGTGCTGTAACCCTCATGAAAGGGGTGCTGACCAAGCTCCTGTAAGCTGAAGATGCAAAGGGAAAACTGAATGCCTGAAAAATCATCAATGAGACAGGGAGAGGATGAGTCCAAGCTGAGTAAAGCCAAGTTCAGAAGAGTATCAGAGAGCAGTAAAATAAGAATATGGCTCTCCCCCATCACTGCCCAGAGCGATGCTGCTGTGCAGAGGCACAGAGCCTTCTTTCCCCTTGCTCTTTCCAGGGTCCTGTGAGGTACGTGAGGCAGTGATGAGACCCAGATGGGACATGGCAAAGCTCTCCTTAATGACTGCTGATGTTTTCCTGTGTGTAGCCTAATAGAAGCAGACAGCAAAGATTCTTATCTTATCATGGGGAGCCTGACAGCGGAGTATTTCTCTTGATGCCAAGATTATTTTGTTATAGGCTCTAAAAACTCGCTCCAAATATTACTCAGATTCATACTCCTGTTTGCTTACACCTGTACAATAGCACATTTTGGTTGCACAGGTACAATCCCATATCCATTTTTAATTTAAAACAATCTGATATAACAATAAGAAAGCTTTCAAATCTAAATATGTGAAATCTCTCTATATAGAATTAAAAAAAATCTATATTCATTGTGGGGGAAAAAAAAAAAAAAGGAAAGGATTACAAAAGACCAAAAGCTCTAGGGTTCAAGCTAATTTTTCATCTTTTCCATGGGGAAAAACACTGGTAAATGTTAAGAAACACCCTTCAAGAACCTTTAATTTGTTTTTCACTCTCTGAGATATAGATTTTCTTCTTCCCATTTAAGCAAAAAAAAAAATTTCCTGTGGGTTTGTAGTCATTTGAGAAAATATATATATATATATTTGTATAATATTACATGCTTTCTAACATAGCTTTGATTATGCTGTCAGATCAACCCAGGCAGAGTTTGACTTGTAGCAAGGGCCTCTAACTTTCATTATCTTCTCAGGAGGTATTTGTTCCTGCAGATCACACAAATCAATTGCAGGATCAAGTCCTTGTTCCAAAATCTTGGTTTCATTGTGGTCAGTGGCAAAATCCCTATTGACCCAGCATGGGTCAGGATGTTGCCATAAATATCCAGTCTTTTGAAGTTAGTGGGAGCAGGATTAGGACATAACAACACTGTTATGAGGAATTTTACTAGTAATACCAGTGATTTAAGTAAATATATAACACCTTGCCTTCTCTAAAGAGATCGCTTTGTGCTCATTAGTGTAGTTAGCATCCAAAACAGTCTGTGAATACCTGTTCAGCGAGGTAAGTCCCATAGTCTCCATTTTACAGGTGGGGAAACTGAGGCAAACTGACAAAAGCCTGATGACAGCGGGTCATTGCCAGCTTTAGAGGCAAGAAATTGCTGGTGGAACTGGTGGTGGTGAAACAGGGAGTTCAGCTTCTGCAGTCATCAATCACTGCTCAGTGTTAGTGCTTCAAAGTGCTCCTCAACAACTGGCTGTGCTTCATGTTCAGCCAGAAATTGCTGTTCTTGTAGAGTTCAGATGTAAAGCTTCAGTTGTTGTAGCACTCGTGAAATTGTGTTGAAGTTAGACTTCAATAATGACAGCTTATGCCTCCTGCCCCAGAGTTATGGATGCATATATGTGGGCAGGCCTGCTTGTCCCTGCAAACGGTTGTCACCTACTCTGCTACAGGAGGGTATGGGTATGCATGCAGAGTGCTGTGGAGATTACAACGGCCCACATTCCAATATCTAAGATCAAACCTCATTAAAAGAACTTCCTACATCATTTATCAAAGCAAGCCAGAAGGAGGTTCAGTGCAGACCACAGTAGTCAGTGAGGTCCCATCTTAATTTCATAAGGTTAGTTAATACAGGTTCTGTTATGCAATATGCAATTTCATTTTAGGTCTACATGTCTTAAACACATGTGAAATGAAAGTAAAATATTATTTCCATTCAATGAGGTGCTTTTCTTTCAATTTGCATACCATGGGCAAAGTCTTGGCCTTCACGTTAATGAGTTCCACTTGGATATTTGGAAGTTGCCTTTAACTTGGCTTTGTTCTCCAGGATTTACCCACAGAAGTATTTGCAGGTGTGTGAGAAAATAAGCTTTACATTTAATGAGTCGTACGCTGCATTTATTACTCTCATCTGTCCATGTCCATATCTGGAAAGACATTCACCCTGTAAAATGCTATTGTGGCTGGGATGCTGAGCAGGAATTACACCAGGTGACACTGGTCCTATGCACGGGGCCAGCAAGAGGTCCTCTGGCTACTTTGGAGTGCAATGTGGGGCATGAGTAGGATTTAAGCAGGGCTTATGTGGGCATCATGTGCAATTGCTTGTGTTGGCTGGAGCTAGCTAGGAAGGCAAGACATAATTTAATTTGCAGTAGTATAATCTTACAGCACAACTATTAATATCACACATTGTCACCAGCAGCTAAAAACACTGAGGAATGTGAAGTTCAGCGGTGTATTGCAATAGTTTACTAGGAGATTCAAAAAACCATGCTCTAAAGTTTCAGCATGAGATCATAGAATCCCAGACTGGTCTGGGTTGGAAGGGACCCCAAGGGTCTCAGAGCTCCAACCCCCCTGCCACAGGCAGGGCCACCAACCTCCAGGCCTGGAGCTACACGAGGTTGCCCAGGGTGACAGAGTCGGGGTTGGATATATATTTCCATTCATTTTCTGTGATATGTTTTTTGGATAGTTGGATGGCTTTTGAGTTGGGAACGCAATTTCTATGAATATTCATTGCAGGTTTTTTTTATAGAGATGTTTTGGAAGGGTTTTAAAAGCACAGCTAAAACAAGAATATAAACGTCAAGCAAGAACTTAGTCTTCATGCCTGAAATTATGCCATCAGTGAAGTCAGTGGCAAAACTATGGACTTCAAGGTCTGTACGATGTGACCTCTGGGCTTTGGAGCTGTGTTGGCAAGAAAGAATAAATAAATCCTGCAAAATGATATATGAACTTCTTAATCTGTGCCTCAATTCTGAGACAGGCTATACGATAAAGCATCTTAAAAATCTAGTCCTGGCTTTTTCTATTGAGCTAATCTGTAGGCAAGCCACCTTAGGACATGTTCTTAAACTGAGGAAGCTAAGAAATGGAAAACTATCATCAGCTTGTATTTTCAGGGCTTGGACCAAAACTTTTCAATGTCAAAGTGTATTGGATCAATCCTTCATAAGACGATCAGTTAGAAACCAGGTTTCTTCAAAATCTGGCCTTGCTCTACCCTTTGCTGTAATGCCAAGCTTTCACCTTCTGGAGCACAGGTCTTGCAGAACTGGTAAGTTGTTTTCATTTACAAAAATAACTTTAAAAAACATATTTTCTTTCCCTCTGTGCCTGCAGAAAGATTAACAGGTTTAGTTCTGATTAAAATAGAAGACAAAATACATAAAAGTTTAGGCTAAATGTGTGCTGGTTGGAAGAGAAGTGAGATGAGAGTCCAACCTCCTCTCTTTAGTCTCCCAGGTTTGTCTGCTACTGGGGCAGCAGAGATGCAAACCCAACCAAGTCACATCACTAGATAACACTACCGTCCCCAGGAAAATCACTGCAGAAGATGCTAAGCTCCTGGGGATGGTATTGGCTCTTCAGCTCCAGGCACCTTACTGTGACTTCATGCACCCAATAACAAAACATGGGGGAAAGGTTCCATCTGGCTTGGAAAAAGGAGTTGGTTGTGGTAACATGAAGCAAATGTTGATGTTATGTTTAACCCCCAAAGCATTACTGCAGGCAGAAGGAAGGCAAAAGCTGCAGCAATAGGAGGAGATAGATGTGCTGGAGGGTTGTTAACCCAATGTTGGCATGCTCATGGGGATGGCAGTGGGGAGTGACTTCTTTGTCTGCAAAACATGCCCTATGCAGCAGAACTAGAAAAACTCAGGAGCCCTGTGAATGACCACCCAGTTGTCTACAAGGAAACATGGGTCCTGCCATCACAAAGCCAGCCCCAGTCCCCAGTAGGAAGGGTTTTTCCCCATTTCCCCTTGCAAGCTATAAATGTTGGTTTAAAACTACATGTGTTGCTAGGACATATTCACTCCTTGAAGACAGGTAGATGGCATATGTGCTTGTGGGTCGTTCTTGTTTTACAATAGCAGATTTATGGTTGAAATCTGAGGATATGTTACCTTCTCCTTCATCCATATTCAATTTATAACTCAGCCAGCTGGTGTAAGAAGGACAAGGAAGTGTAAATATAGTAATATGACATATTTATTTTTATTTGCTTTATGTGTTTGTGATACTGCAATGTTTTATGTACTTTTCTATATCTCTTTACTATTTTTCCCAGTGTTTCACAGTAACTTTGATAAGTTTGGAAAATCATATATCTTTCCAGAGTTTGAAAATTACTGATTTTTCCTCTTCTTTGAGCTGCACTCTGGGCTGTAACATTTCTCTGTTAGTAGTGCCTTTTCCTACCTTTTCATGGTATTATTTTTAAACTGTTAGATATATCTCCCCTTCCTTTTTACCTTAACACATGCTGCACTGCCAGGCTTTAGATTTTACCCATGTTCTGTGTTTATCCAATAGCCCCTTCTTGTCCTTTTTCCTATTGTTTCTGTCTGTTATTTTTATGCTTTGGCTGTTCTCTTTGCTGGAGAACCAGGCAGGCCACTGATCAGCTTCCAGCTGCACACAGGAGAGCAGTTTCTCCAGAGGCAGTATGTGGAAGAGCAGCTGCCAGGCTTGGGAGTTTCAGGGCTTTTGCTGCACCTCCAGGTCTTGGAAACCTTTGGGGCACAGGAGGTGCTGGGTCTGCACTGGAGAGGGAGTGAGAGAGGGAGAATGTCTGCCTGGGAGCAGCCTTTAAATGTGCTGCATTCTTTAGCACCACCAGCCACGAGCAGGTCGATACAGGACTTTTCATCCAGGGAAGGTTCTTCTCATAGCTAGTTGTTTTTGAGAGATGCTGTAATTCAAGCAGGCACTGATTCAGCAAAGCCCTTGACTTTTGATACTCATCTGATGACCACTGCAGCTCTTCCTGGCCTTAAAACCTGTGAAATGGCATCTCCTGATGGAAAATTCCAGTTTGGGAAGCATGCAAGGAAGTTTTCTTCCTGCAAGGAAGATTCTTCCTTCCCCTCAGACCATGCAGCAGGTCCCATGTCCCAAAGAGTGCAACTCAGCACGAAACTCTCTCAGTGCAGGGGAAAATGCTGAGCTGGAATTTAAATGTGAGGATGAAAAAAGATGCCAAAAGTTTTTTGGCAGCCAACCTGCTCATATAGAACAACCTGGGATGGTGCTTGTGGCATGTGGTGGAGCAGGAGGTGACTAGGTGACCAGTAAGTATCCTGGGACCAACGTTACCCCATAATGTAGAGGGTGATCCTCTCCCTCTGCTCTGCCCTGGTCACGTGCCACCTGGAGTGTTGTGTCCAGTGCTGGGCTCCCTGGGATAAAACAGACAGGGATCTGGAGAGAGTCCAGAGGAGGCTATGGAGATGATGGGCTGGAGCATCTCCCCTGTGAGGACAGGCTGAGTGAGCTGGAGCTGTTCAGTCTGGAGAGAAGAAGGCTGAGAGGGGATCTGATCAATGGTTATTAATATCTTAAGTATGGGACACAGGAGGAAATGGCCAGCCCCTTCTCAGTGTCTGTGGGGACAGGACAAGGGGCAATGGCTGCAAGGTGGAGCACAGGAAGTTCCACACCAATCTGGGGAAGAACTTCTTCCCAGTGAGGGTGAGGGAGCCCTGGGACAGGCTGCCCAGGGGGTGTGGAGTCTCCTTCTCTGGAGAGATTCCAGCCCCGTCTGGACACCGACCTGTGTGCCCTGTCCTAGGGACCCTGCTTTGGCAGGGGGTTGGACCCCACGGGCTCTGGAGGCCACTTCTAACCCCTACGATTCTGTTAGTCTGTGACTAGTTGCCCAGTTTAGATGCTCCAGACCAACCAGCAGACAGGCTGGAGCAGTGTCACAGCCTGGTTGTGTGGCAACCAGAGAAGACTTCCTGGCATTTGCCTTTTTTGTTTGGTTGGCCACTTTCTCTTTTTTTGCCCAGAAGCAAAACTGGCCCCCAGACAAATCCATGGCAGTGTACATTACAAAGCCAGGAACATTAAAAGGAGCCAGAGGAAAGCCAAATTCCTTGCAGAAATGAAGATTACTTGCTTTTTTTTTTTAACTGTGGGACTGCAGAGCTCTCTGTGCTGCAAGTGAGTCTTGGTTTAAGGATAAGAATGCAAAGACTGGCAGAAATAAGGCTGTGTACAGAAATCTTGATATTTTAAATTATTTTTAATTTTTAAATAGGGCTAATCCTAAAAGCTGCATCTCTGGAAGGTGGCAGAAAGGCTTCCAAAGTTCATTGCCTCTCCAACCCTGACAGCGATTCTCCTGATAACAGCACAGCAGGTCCACAGTGGCAAAGCCTAATTGACAAAGATCAAAATCTAATTTGGATAACACCAGGAGCTGAGGGGGTCATGCTCCAAATAGTGCTTGAGCCACAACCAGCAGTGTTTGTCATTTCAGGGGGAAAAATGCAAAAAAGATCATCTCAGGTCCCCAAATGAGGGAGATGCCAATAATATTGGAGAGCATACATGGGAAGAAGGCTTCTCCTGAGGGTGGGAATGCCAGGGCTGTGATTGAAATGATAAAAAAAAATATATGAAGGAGATTTTAATGTGGTAACAAAGGGTGGCCCTGCACTGGGTGTGAATAGGAAAGGAAGATCCTTTGGGCACCTGGATGAAAAATAATACAACTGTAGCTATTAGCTGAGCCTTTGGTGCCAGTATCTACCCCCCGCGTCACTGGGACGAGCGTTTCCTTACCTGGAATATAGGTCGCTTCTCCTTGTAAGGAAGCAGCCATCCCGTTGTTGTTATTATCTATTAACTCTGTGGCTTGGAATTGAAAAAAATCATATGTTGAGGGTCTCTCTCCTGTCATTTTACCCCGTTTTCCAGGGCAACAGGCCGTGGGCTGTGTGTTCCACCAGTTGTGCTGGGTGCCCTGGATCCTGTCAGTCTGACTCCAACAAACCAAGTTAAGATGACTGAGGAAACCAAAGGCCAATATTCCTCAAGTCTTTTAATGTGTATTTCAAGGGTTTAAACAAACAAACTTACAAAAAGGACTAAATCATAGAATCCTAGACTGGTCTGGGTTGGAAGGGTCCCCAAGGGTCACAGAGCTCCAACCCCCTGCCACAGGCAGGGACACCAGCCTCCAGGCCTGGAGCTACACAAGGTTGCCCAGGGCCCCATCCAACCTGGCCATGAACACCCCCAGGGGTGGTGCATCCACCACCTCTCTGGGCAGCCTGTTCCAGCAGAATAAGACAACAGAAATTCCTATAGGATTCCCTTTTGTGCTCAGTATCATTTGCTGGAATTATAAAGAAATTTTAAGTTAATCTTGCAGCCTTCTTTATGCTAAGGGGACAATGCCATGTTTGACTTGTCCATCTACTCTCTTGCAGTCTCTGTGGGATTTTATTCACTCCTCACCTCTGCCCATGAGCTGGATTTTACTTTCCCATTTATAATTTGCAAATCACAGTAGAAGATAAATAATTTTAAGAGCTTTCTCCTTGTTGGGACTGAATTCACATGGGTGATCCAACTCAGCAAGGGCACTGGGCAGCTTCTAACCTTTGTAGTATGTGTGATGGCTATAAAGTGTATGATGTGAAGCTTTTCCAAAAGAGGTTTTTGTGGAAAAAGGAAAAGTATTTATAATGGGCAGTGAGATGGAGGGAACTCAGAGGAAAATTGGGACTGACCTGCAAGGGAACCTGGGCTTGTGGGGCGGTGATACATTTTGAGCATGGGAAAGGGTCTGGTGAGATTTCCAAAGCTCTTAAGTGAGGTTTCCAAAGCTCTTAAGTGAGGTTTCCAAAGCTCTTAAGTGGGATTTCCAAATCTCTTAAGCAACTTAGGAGCATGAGGTCCTTGGGCTCAGGTTTTCAAACACAGCAACAGGCTCAAAGCGCAAACCCGGGTGCGTCTGTGCTTTGGAGCAACTCAGGTCCTTCAGAAAACACAATCCCACTCTAATGCCTTATAGAAAAAATAAATACTAATAACATAAATTAAAGCCAAGAGGTTCTTGTGCCTACTTTGGCAGCACAAAACTACCTAGAGGATGAATAAAAGGGATAGTAATGAAATGATTCCTGCCGCTGGCCGGCTCTCTCCGTTTTGGTAGTACTTCAGTTTTGCAGCGATTTGGCAAACCTCTTGTAAACGGTCCAACAACGCTTCAGCGAAGCCTTCAGAGAGCAGCAATCTGTACAGCACATTAATTTGGCACGTTTAGCAGCCCAGGTCTAGCTCAACACAGAGGTAGCATAAAGACTTCTTATACTCACTGTTCCCGGTCGGAGGTTAAAGTCATTGACAGGCAGCGTTGAAAAGATGGCAGCAGAGCTGCCTGAGCGCCATCTGATCCAAGGGATGGTATTTTCCCATGCAGACCAATTCCAAGATGAAAAAAGGAAGGAAAAGTGGAGGTTTAGCTCTAATTTTTCATGACCTATGAATTTCTTTGGGTTGTTTTTTTTTTTTCCTGATGCCAGTTTTTCAGGAACTAGAGGGTGATGGTCTGGGCAGCACAGGTTAGTGGGAGGCAGGAGGTGGATTCTCAGCGTGCCCCACCGTTCACTGTGCTTGTCAGGGTACCAGTGAGACTCAAAGATTCTTTTCATGACAAAAAAAATGAATGATTTTTATATTCTCAGAGGTGAAATCAAACCAATCCCATTAATTTCAATTAAAATGTTACCTGTCTCGAGCTATCTCTTTTTTCACCCTCAAAGACTGTTTAGGGATGGGAAGAATGAAATATTAATGCATTATATAAATAATATGTGTGAGGTCCACGGGGACACAGAACCCCCACATCATTAGTTAAATTGATCTTCCTCTTAGATTTTGCAGGAAATCGGGGGGTTGTGTGGCTTAGTTTTTCAGGAAAGGCGGTCAACCCGGGGCCTGAACGGCTGCGTAGGGGATATGGAGCTGAGGCTTCTCCCACTGATCCTTATTTGTGGTCATTTTACACCTTGTCTGATCTCAGAAGTTTCAGGAGAGGCTCTGGCAGTCTGCACAGTGACCCACACGTGTGCAGTGAATTCTGCTATGGTGTTTGCACGTGTCAGGGAGGGCAGGATTGTGACCTTTCACAGGGAAGAAGGATCAAAGCGCAGTTCGTTACCATCGTGGCTAATTGCCTACATATCATGATTACAACATGGTTTCATAGAATCATAGACTGGTCTGGGTTGGAAGGGACCCCAAGGATCACAGAG
>VZTU01009617.1:108201-130405 GCA_013400835.1 Zapornia atra
TCCAACCCCCCTGCCACAGGCAGGGCCACCAACCTCCAGGCCTGGAGCTACACAAGGTTGCCCAGGGCCCCAGCCAACCTGGCCTTGAACAGCCCCAGGGATAGGCCATCCACTACGTCTCTGGGCAGCCTGTTCCAGCCCCTCACCACTCTCTCTGGAAAGAACTTCCCCCTAATATCTAATTTAAACCTTCCTTCCTTCAGCTTCACTCCATCCCCCTTGTCCTGCCAGTCTCTGCCCTTTAACAAGCTGATTCCCCTCCTGTTTCTCTGCTCCCTTCAGGGACTGGCAGGCTGCAATGAGGTCCCCCCACAGCCTTCTCTTCTCCAGGCTGAACCAGCCCAGTTCCCTCAGCCTCTCTTTGTAGGGCAGCTGCTCCAGCCCTCTGAGCATCTTTGTGATGAAACCCATGGTTTCTTCAATTCTCTTTCTCAGCACTCCATAAGACTTTCTGTCCAATTCTTATTGATGGTTTAAACATACTTGTCCATCACATGGGGCAAGCAGCTTCTAAGAACTTCACCTGATTTTGGCAAGTGCCTGTTTCAGTCCCCTCCCTCCTTCCCCTGAATGCAGCAGAGGAGCTGCTAAATCTAGTGACTTTTTCCCCTTTTTCACTGTTGTGGGTTTTTTTCTCTCCCTCTTTTATTTTTCCCTTTAATAACATAAAGTCACTGCATGAGCAACCAGCAATGTTTATTAATAGAGATCTCCAATTTTGGAGTCTTTGGTAAATTGAGAACATACTGAGAAAGAATCTTATCGCTCGAATCGTAGGAAATCCATTTCCAAGTTGTCTGTTTTTCATCAAATTAAAATTAGTTTCATGGGAATATGAGAAGGTTTTTATAATTAGATAATGGAAATTTGCCTAGGTTATCTTCCACTTATTTGGATGTAACATAAATAACAAGAATGTCACATCACGCCAGTATTTACTCATCTAACTCAGCACAAATCCTGGGTCAAGTAAAAAAAGATTTGAAAACATTTTCATGCTCGTTGCTTAGAGACCATTTTTAACCACTGGAAGGGTCTCACTCAAACCCATGGATGCATGGGGAAAAGTCTGAACACTCTGAATAGTTTCAAGCCTCTCTCAAAGTAAATCATTCCCAAGAACTATCCATTGAGTGCCTGAGAGTGGTATTCCCCTCCCCTGGTCAGTAAAGAAATGGGATGGGGGAATCATCCCATGGAGGGGTGGCAGCAGGGACAGGGAGGGGATTGTCCCTCTCTGCTCTGCCCTCGTGAGGCCCCAGCTGGACTCCTGTGTCCAGAGCTGGTGGCCCAGCACAAGAAAGATGTGGGCGTGTTGGAGAGGGGTCAGAGGAGCCACGGAGATGATCAGAGGGCTGGAGCAGCTCCCCTACGGAGAGAGGCTGAGGGAGCTGGGCTTATTGCTCCTTTTCACTTAAATCTAGTCATAAAGAACTCTTGCTTTTGAAATATTTTATTTCAAGCATTAGGATCCTCATTGCTCTCTGTGCTATCCATGCCAGTAGTGAATACTGAACCTCAATAGTTTAGGTGAAAATCCCTGAGGTTTGGAGCCCATCCCATGGCTGGGAGATTCCAGTGATGTCTGGGTGGCTGTGGCAGTGGCTGCCAGCCCTCCCATTGTGACAGTTTCCTTGAACAATTTACTACATCTTGTGCTGCAGCAAACTATTTTCCCCACAAACTGCAAGGAGAGGGAAGCTGGAGGCCAGATCAATGACAAAGGGTGTGAGAGGGAGTGTGGGGGAGGCTCATAGAGAGCCAAAATTGTGCTTTTAGATAATCCTTTCTTTTTTTTTACTTAATTAAGAAAGAGATTAAGGGCTTCATTGGGTAGGCACAGTGCAAACCTCTCTATGAGCTGCAGGTCTGTGCTCAGCAGCTATGGATGCACAGCCTCCGTGGTGTCTGCGGTGAGCCCAGGGTCCTCTGCTCTGCACCACCAAGCCATGAAAGCCAACAGCAGCAGTCGCTGTCTCCCACTCATTATGCCACAGTTGGGATTCATCCTGCACAAACTGAAAAGTCATTTTATCTCCTTAATCAGTGGCAAAATTGAGATGGGCAGGAGGAATGTGGGGGTTTTTTTTTTCCCTTTTGTTTTTCCCAGGCTGGAGCCAGGCAGCGCAGAGGCTGACGTGTGTGGTGGGTCTCCTGGCTCAGTGTCCTGTGCACTCCCAGTTAACACATCTCTTGATGGGTCTGAAACGCCTCTTTCCATTTCCCTGCAGAACAAGGTCTTTAATAATCTCTTCACTTGAATTTAAACAGAGTCTCGTCCTTGTTGGGGCTAATATTATCTGAAACAGTACGGCAGGAGACCCCAGTCTCCACAGATAGCTCTGGAGATTGCTGGTGGGGGAATTGCCCTAGATATCTTTTATCAGGAGTTCAAATGTCTATTAGAAAAGGGCAAAGATCAGGTAACCTTGGGTGAACCTTCAGTCAAATCATATTTATCGTCACAAGGCGGGTTGCAAAGGGGGAGTTCAGTGATCATTTGCACAGTGTGAATAAGGAAAAAGGTACTGTCTTAGGTTGTTCTTTTTGAGTAAGAGATGTAATTTAGGTAATAGCATGATCACTGAGTGGGTTGCTCACAGTATGGTATGGTGTAATGAAGAGAAAGTACGACATAATATCCCTTCCAGACAACTGTGATGCCATATCCCAACTAGCACAGGCATTTTTTTTTTCCCCCTCAAGTATTAAAAAGTCATTTTTTCACTAATTCCATTTCTCTCATTAATGAAATCTAAAATAATTTAAAAACAAATGTCCAGTTGGGTAAAATATCCCAAGTGCGTTTGCATGTGCTCCTATCAGGCATCAATCCTCAGGGTCTGACTGTTTCTTTCCAGATTTGTTGTTTGAAAACTGGGAAATATCCCAATAATATCCCACACAACTGCCCCAGGAAGGCTTTCCTCCTGCAAAAGGACCAGAACGCTGGAACTCTGCAAGAACGAGTGTTGCAGATCCCACCCAACCCATTCATCTCTTGGAATACACGGGGAAAATTCTACATCAGTCACTGAAGAGGCACTAAAATTAAATAAACCCAAGGAAAGAGCACGTCCTGCATCATAATTTTCAGAGGAGCTTGAAATAAACGTATATAATCGGATTTTAGATAGTATTCAACACCTGTCTGTTCACGCTGGTGAGACTGAAGAGCTTTTGCACCGGTTTTGCATACAGGGAGCTGTAATTTCTTTTTTAGCCCTATATAGACTGTCAGGCTTTTATATATTAACCTCTGATTGGTTTTGTCTTCCTTTAAGAAATGCAATCCCCATGAAAACTGCAGCGTCTCCCGGCGCGCGCTCTGCGCATGGAAACGCTCCCTGGCAAAGCAGCACGTGGAGAATGCAAAACCTCCATCCACAAGCACTGCTGAAAGCAGCTGAGGTACAGTCCTCTCCTCTTCCCTGGTGTGAATCCCCAAAATTAACATATTCTATATGCTTCCCTCTCTCTCTCTCTCTCTCCCCTACGTTCTATTTATTTATTTTTTCCCCCCCTTGCCCTAAATTCAGCATGCCTACCCCCCCCCACCCCAGACATGGGATTGGTGAGAGCAGCTTAAAATTAGTGCCAATGGGCAAAGAATTTCCCACCCTGTGCCCGTGTGATGCTCCTAACGCTCCCCAGCCAGGAGCCCAGCACTGCACAGCTCAGGCTGGAGCGGTGAGGGGAGATGGTGGCAGTTGCTGAATTGTGCCTGACATCTAATTATGTCCTAGTCCTTGGCAACAGCTTGGAGATAACTTACCCCTTGCCAATCATCCTGGAGCGCCGCTGTTTTTCTCCTTGATGCCCTTAGAGGCTTCCTCAGCGTTGTGCTCCCTTTGCAGGGTGTTGCTGCCAGGTACACAGAGGACCTGGGATCATTTTGGAGAAAGACCCCATTAGGCCTTGGGAATGTGTGTGCACGTTGCTTGTTACACCTATTTGGTGGCTTCCCAAGTCTGCAGCAAGTTGCATTCCTGGCCCTATAATACAGCTGTCATCTCTCAAGCAAATACAATTACCTGTTTCCTAATTAGGACAGGTTTTTCTGAGATTATCCATGAGTCACTGGGAAGTTCTATTCTGTCGTTTAACCCAGAATAGCTCTATAGTTTCATCAGTGTTTTCCCTACAGAGTAAACCTTGAATTTATGATGAAGGTCATATGCAACTCCCGCTCGTGAAGAAGGCATGGAGGAGGTGGGGTGCTTCACTGCTGGCTGTGGTGGCTTTCCAGGGGCTGGCCACCAAAGCATCTGGCAAATAACCATGTTAGAAAGGAGTGATAGAAGGAATAATAATCTCATTATCCAAAAATAAATTAACTTGGGATGAAATTTCAGTGTAAACTTCAAAAAACCCTTTATTTTTTTAAAATTATTTATGTTAATATATATTTTAAAAATACAGATAGTAATGTTTTCCCATTCCAGGTACATTTCCTCTGCAATTTTATCACTGAGACTAGAAGTTCTTACAGGCAATTTTTTGTGAATCCTAACTACTCATCCAATGTGCCTGGCTAACATGGTACCAGACTAGAACCCCAATGAAACAGAGAAAGAAAATCCAGATTTTGATCCAATAACACACCTAACACCAGGAAAATATTCTGGGTATAGGGGAAATTTTACTAATTTCAGATTTTTCCACAACTGATATTTTCAGGGAGTTTTGCATAGACTGTAAGGCTGATGCAGGCTTGCAATTTGCAGTTCCTAAGTACCTGATATCTACATCTGCTGGATGCTGGACTTGCTATGAGAAGCTCAGTCACCCACTAGACCTCTAGGCTATTTATAGTAATAATAATTATATTATTTATATAATAATTATATTATTTATATAATAATTATATTATATAATAATTATATTTATTTCTAGTGATTTAGATATATTGGGTGGATCTCCTGGTCAAATGGGCTGCTGACACTCCCTTCTGCAATGAATAGCTTTGATGCTACCATCCATGAGATGATGCCCATTTTGATACCAGGTTTTGTGCCACACACTGCATTAATTCCCAGCTTGGGGCAACAAAGCCCTTTAGACCAGCAGACCTGAGGTTTTTGAACCATCACTGATGTGCTGCCCTCTAATGAGAGGGGTAGGACCTGCTGCTCGTTAGCCTAATTGACTGGGAGTGTGAACTGGAATCTGCCTTAATTAGGGGCAACAAGTCCTTAATTAGAGGGAAACACCCACAAGTATAGAAGTGGTGGGACTTTAGTGCTGCTCTCAGGAAGGCTTCTGGGTGTGAGAAGTAAAGGAGGAGATAGTTGCTGTTATTCTGGTTCCTCTCATTAGTTACTATAGGCAAAGTGTAGTATTTTAGTGGGGAAAAGCACATGGGTTTTTTTCACCAAAATGAGTTTTTGGCTTTGAAACATGAGGGACAACAGTCAAGTTAGTTTTTTTGCTTTTGCAGGGATCCAAGAGGAGGCCTGGGCCTGTGTGCTGGGTTTCAAGTCTGCTTGCTGTAAGTTTTTTCTTTCTCTTGATTTATTTATTTTTCTACCTTGAAGCTATTTGAAACCTTGTCCAACCTTTAAAGGCTGGTTGAGGTGCTTGGGGATGTGGTTTAGTGAGTAATATGGGTGATAAGGGGATGATGGTTGGGCCAGATGATCTTGGAGATCTTTTCTAACCTTAAGGATTCTATGAAGCATCCTATAACACAGTAAATGAGAAAAATTTGGTTAAAGTTCTGATGGCTCCTTTTCTCTGTGTTTACAGCTAGGAAATGAGTAAGTTAAATAGTTTTCTGTATAATTTAAAAGCTGTTTCAGCTAGTTGTGCTGCTGAGTTTCAAAGTACCTATCTTTTTGTGCCCCTGAAGGAAATCTAATGTAGGTTTCTGACTGGGGAAGAGGGAAGAATTTCCCTAAGGAAGGTGACAGAGGCCAGCCAGTGTGGTTTGTGTCTTTCCAAAGCTCTCCTGGTTCTTTGGTTTTGTCTCAAAGCTTAAACCTGTTTATATCCTGTTTGTGAATGGTAATCTTGACTTGGCAAAGAGTGACAGTGGTTATGGAAGGTTTATGACAGCTCATGTGCTGGGTCTGATGAGCAAATAGAAGAAGGGGGTGAATTTTCCTTATGTGGTTGGCAAAGAGGGAAACAAAGTCACAAGTTATACAATAGCTAAAGGAGATTTGGGTAATATTTAGCAGTTCTCTGTGTCAATCCATAGATATAAGAAAACCAGCTTTAAGAAAGGAAACCCATAAAGAAAAGCAAAGAGCATGTATAAGAAAAATGAATTGACATGTCACATCTGAGCTATTTGTGTGTCTGATGTGCCACTCACCATTGGAGGAAACAGCCAAAGGTACTGAACAGTAGCACTGTTAGAATAGGGCTAATTGTCAATAAATAATTGTGTTTTAATTAAAAAGTGTCGTGTCATGTCATTCAGAGGTTCCTGCATAACATGAGCATGAAAATGTGCGGCTGCAGAATGCAGTAATAATTAAAATTGCTGTTTCCCAACTCTTTAATTTAAATGCTTGGCAATTAACTGCCTGATAAACCTCACTCTTGTGTGTATGTCTTTCTCTTTCTTTCTGGGAGTATTAATTCATCCTGATTGCTGACTGCACATTCCTGGACTGTTGGCAGTTTTCTGTTGTATCTCTCGGATATAACTTGCTCCCTGTATTGTTTCATTGTCAAAGATGTTGTATTCCATGTTTACTGAAATGGAGAGGTCGTGAAGTCTTTAAGCCCCAAAGATCCATCCCTAAGATGAGGATGGACAGGGACCTTGATGTCTTGGCCAGAGCTGGGCTGCAGAGGCTGGCTCTGGGAGCAGCAGTGGTGCCTAATTCAGTTCTCAAGTTGATGGCAGCGAAGTGTGTACTACTTAGGTAAACTTTAACAATGGATGTTCTCTCCTATCTATATGTCTATTGAATTCAGAAATATGCCTACCTTGTTTTCATAGCTTAGTTGGTCCCCTTGCTTTAGAAGATGAATGGATAATTTGGCTGTGGTAGCTCTTGAAGAGATGCTTGGGATCAAATGGGAGCTCCTCTTCCTGACCTGTCTCCCAGGGCTGCAAACAGCATCGGTTCCCATGGGGCTGTTTTATGACCTAGACTCTCACTTAAGCAGAACTGGAGCTACTAGCTTGATTTGCAGAGTTACCAGCAGGTAAATGACTTTTGGTTACTTCTAACATGGGCTGTGTTTAACTGATGGGGAAATGCTCGATTCCCAGGGCCCTGCCCATTGCTGGAAGGCTGTGAAGAGAGGCATTAAGGTTATGTTGATGTTTTAAATAGAGATGCTCACTATATAGGGGTCAGTTGGAGAGAGGAAGTCCTGTTTTGATTGCAGCTGTTTATAAGCTGCTCTCCAGTTCAGATGCAGGCCTGGAGGTTGGTGGCCCTGCCTGTGGCAGGAGGGTTGGAGCTCTGTGACCCTTGGGGTCCCTTCCAACCCAGACCAGTCTGGGATTCTATGAAGGTTTAACAGATTAGTTGTAGGATAACATGGTTCTGGCGTGTCCTTCAACTGGGTCCATGTGACAGCTCTGCATGATGTGGCTTCTCAGAGAGACACAGGTCCATCCAATGTGCTCTCCAGGGTTCAGATCATGCTGCTTAAGCTCTCCCATAAATGCCATGCTCTGCCTAACAATGAGGGGATCGACCCAAACGCATCGGAAAGGGATAAAAGCTGCAGAAGGAGTTTCCAGAAACACTCTCCCATTTGCATTTTGAATGGGGTCATCAGGCAGGCTCGGTGTAAACTGAATTGGAAATAAAGGCACTTGCTAAAGATGTTTTTGGTGATGCTGTGGAGGGGCAGGGAAAGAGCTTTGGACAGGATTCAGGGGATGCGTGTGCATGCGGTCATCATGCAGGGCCACGCAGATGTGTTGAGACAACACACTCAGGAGTGGCAGCTTAAGTGAGGTCTCAACTTTACAGGAAGAGCAGTCATTTCCTTAAACATTTATTAAAACCCTCCCTGCAGATGTAACATTTCCCTTGTCTTTCCCCTGCACTCCACGTCTTGGGGCTCACAGTGTGAACTTTACTGGGGCTGATTTCTGTAGTGGATGGCTGGAGCTGAGCCAGATGCAAGGACTTCCAGGAATCTCCCTTGACATCCAGCCCACCCCATCACTGGCGACGGGCTGGCAGAGCTCCCTCTGAGCACTCTTCTCACCAGGCTCTTGCACATTCACATTGTCTTTGGACTTTTTGACTTGGTAAAGACAGAGATTTGGGGGGTGGGAGAGGAAAGACATTTCTGTCAATGGAATCATCAGCCCAGCTATATGTGCTGCTGTGCCCAACTGAAAACACCTGAAGACTTGATTTTCTTTATTTTTCCACCTATGGATTATTTCAGATTGCTTGTATGTCTCAATCCCAAATCAGGAGTCATTGTCTGGGCTGTGCCTTTCCTTACTTAACCTGCACAGTGACTCCTTGGCCCCAGATAGGATAATTTAATCCTTGTCACTTTGCCAGGTAATGTTGAGGCTCCATCCCTCTAGCTGGGATTGGGAAAATTAGTGATTAGAGATGTGATTTCAGCTTCACGTTGATGCCACTGCTGCAGTCAGCAGGGAGGGGGAGAGAAGCAGCTTTAGGTGGAGGTTTCTCCTTCTGTTAGTGTTGGGAATCTCCCCCTGGAGAGACTCCTCTCCCCACCGACAACGAAAGCCCCAAGATAAGTAGTAGAGCAAAAACCTTGTATACAGAAGAAGAAACCAGGGGCTGTAAATCCCTTGGTTCTAGTTCTTGGGGACAAGTTTCTTTACTAAGAAACTGCTGGTTTTGGCTTGGGTTTTATTTTTTCATGTGAATATTTGCAGCCTGCAAACAAAAGCAAGGCTACAAAAAAAACTAAGGCAAAAGAACTGCCTACAACAATTGCTGGAAAAAATAATTCAGGCTAATAAAAAAGAGGGTTTTTTTGTTTCTCAATCCATATATTGGAACACATTTTAAAGAATTTTTGCCACTATGGGGACTAGTGATTTTCTTGCTTATCTAAAGGAAGGCTCTGATTCTTACTTAATCGCTACTTTCTTCTAATCGCTGCATGCAAAAGCTGAGGCTTTAAGAAAATCTCCAGCCTCAGTCAGTCTTGCTACAACATTAGGAAAGCTGGCAACTATTAAAATGTTTGTGGATGTTTTTCTTGCCAGTTTTTTCCCTCAGTTCTGCTTGCAGCCATCAGCAGGGCACCTTTGGAGTGGTAACTGCTCCCCACGTCAAACCTGCCTGAGCCCAGTTCAGAGCTGGTGAGTGTGAGCACAACTGTGACTCCAGCAAGAAAGAAAAGAACCCACCAAATACCCAGTTGTTCTTTATAAACCCTTACAAACAGGTTTTGGTTTTGGTCTAGTTAAGCCTTTTTATTTACTTATTTTCCTTCCTATTTATTATTTTTAAGGGTTTTTTGGGGGGAAAACCCCACCCTTTGGAGGCTACATAATGAAATATTTTAGAATTTCTCATGTGGAATGCTGAATTTTGGGCATTTTTATAATGGAATATGTTTCTACTGGAAAAATTTTGCATTGTATTTTTAAATACACCTCCCAACAAGAGGAGCAGCACCAGGGAAATGCAAACACTGCTTTCTTTAACATGGATGTGGGAAGACAAACACAGAATCCTTATTGCAGGTTTGGGGTGGCTAAAATTAAACATCTGGGGTTACTGCATCATTTTGAGCCCAGCATTGAGGATTGGAGCTCCTTTTGGAGGCCTCTTAGCAGTTGCTTGGCAATGGCCTTGCTGTACTTTGTGGGGTTAGCTGATTGAAATCCCTCAGAGGTGGGTGACCTGTAGCTACAGCTCCTCCAGAAATATGGGGGGGGGGGGAGAAATCAGCTGAAATGGTCAAGAGCTGTTTCTTCACCTCAGAGCACATCAGCATCCGGATTGATGTGTGTTACTCCAGGTAATCCATCCATAGATCCCAAGAAGGATAGTGGGGAGGAATTCTAGGGCAACGATGAGCATCTTTTCTTTCCCAAACAGTCCTCAACGCAGTGATGTGCTTTGGCAGAGCTGACAAGGTCCTGATCTGTGTTGTAAGGCAAAAAATAAGACTTCTCCCTCTCCTTTTGCTGCTGGAGGAATAAAAGAAAGAAAAGCATAACAAGGAGAGTTTGGTTTTAGAGCAGTAATTTCACCCTCTTACCAAATACGTTTATCTAGTAGCTGTTTCTGCCTCTAAGATAGGTGTGCTGAGCTGGGGCTGTGCTGAGCATCTCATGCCTGAGAATGGTCAGCTTGGCTGTCCCTAAACAGGCAGTGGTGGCAGGTTGAATTCAACCACTTTGACTTGCTTGCAGGACAATATAAGCTACATACCACTTACACTGTGCTTACAGGAGGCTGAAGAGAAAATAGTTCCTTATTCAGAGATAATAAAGGGGTTTTTCCCTTCCTTTCCCCACTTATTTCCTCCCTTTTCCACTGCCACTACCCCTCAGCAATGTATAGTTAACAACTCAGTGCCAGCTGAAGCACTGATTTGATGACAGTTATTTTGATGTCATTTGTCAGTGAATGGAGAAACAGTGACTGTTCCTCCACCCAGAGACTCTATCTAGCAATCAGAAAATACTTATTACCAAATTGCTTAAAAAATTGCAGCTTGTTTCTGCATCACAACATGTTTTATAGTTGAATGAAGGGCTGTGTGTGGATGTGATGGGATTGTGAGGGGGGATATTGGCAGGAATGAGGCAGATGCAACAAAGCAAGAGGGGAACTGGGTGCTTATTAAGCATATGCAGGGGTTTTGGGCAGTGGTTCCAGACATGTGCTTAAATAAAGGGAAAGATAATAGCTAATGTGGGATTGTAGCCCTTGTTTGTAAATGTTTTTCCTGTGTGTTTGTCTCATGCTAACCCTTCATATCCATTGCATCAATGTGTGGCTTCTAGGATAAAGGATGCTGCAGAATTAATGGGTAATAACTGGCTTCCAGGAGACACCATCCCCTCTGCCTACATTGTGTTAAATTTAGGAAAAAAACAAACCCACCCAGTTGTTTTCCCACTGGGATCCAGGTTGGGATGTGAGTGAGGATGAGGAGAGGCTCCTCCAAGTGTCCCTGTGTGATAGGGATTCCATCTCTGGGTGGAAGAGGTAGTGGCTGGAAAGGAGGGGGTTTAAAAGTGCCTTATGGCTTAACTGCAGAAGCTTTGGTGTGAAATGGAGTGGGGCTTTTCCCACTGAGTCTGGGTGGTGGGTTGGAGCCAGGGTGTTTGTAAATAAGTCTGTTTACAAACAGACTTTCTGTGCTGTTTCTTCTGTATTTGTCTCTGAAGAGAAACTTGTAACAAGTCAGAAGGTGACTCTGAGAGCCAATGCCACCACAAGGATGCTGGAAACCCATTAGGAACTTCATATCTTCTTTTTTGGACTTCTTTGCCACCCACAGAGGCTTTTATATTAACAGTAAACAAAAAATGCAGCTAGACTTAGACAAGGCAATGCAAATTCATGGCACAGGGAAGAAAAGCAGAGCATGAAAGAGAAAAGGGTCCTGTTTGCTTACAAGGAGAGCGATGGCTCATGGGCTTTAATCCTTTTAAACCAGAAATAGTTATTGCATTTTATTTTTGCTCTTTAAAGCAGAGTGTTGCTTCAGAGTTGGAGGTTGCCTGATGTCCAGGTCAGTGTGGTACCTCAGAGTCCATTGTGGGTGTGCCATTAGCCTACCCCCCTCTGCCTGTCCTGCACAGTCTCCTTCAAATGCAGGTGGATGGTTCTTGGTGACAATGGGGTGGACCTGGAAATGTGACCTGGAAAGACCTTTTTCTGTTGGTTTTGGGCCATTCCACCTCCCCTTTCTCCCCAGAGATTTACTGTGTTAAATTTTCTGTTTTGTCTAAAGGCTCTGAACAAAGGGAGATTTGTAGAAGATTTGTATGAGGCAAGGGCTCATATTTGGTCTATATTTCAGAGAGGCAAAATAAAAAGCTGAACCTAGTCTGGATAAACCGCTGTGGGAGTTTTCCTGGGTACTGGTGGCATATATCTTCTGTGATCTTTCAGGAGGTTAAGGGTGAAGCTGGAGCTATATGAAGAACAATTTGTTTGCTCTTAACAGAGGCAAAGACAGATGAAGGCAGTGAGCACAGCTTCTGGGTCTCTCAGTCATTTGTTTTTAAACCTCATCAGGTGCCTGTCCTGATGCAGCCCTTACTCAAGTTCCCTTCACTGTTTGCATGATGCTCTTCTGCATCCCCTACTTGCCCCTGCAGATCAGTAAAGCTTCCTAAAAATACTCCTTGCACTGGTGATGTGAGATGATGATGTTACATAAACCCTTCATGATTACACACTTTTTATGTACCTGCCAGTAAAAAGTGTGGGGTGAATTAACCTTTCTGGACAAACTGGCCTTGAAAAGGTTTGTTGCTAAAGGCAATTAACTTGTGTCATCATTCTGTCTTATAAATCTGTTTGGGTTTTTTATCCACACATCCCATGAACAGTTGAACAACAGCTGTAGCTGATATAGATTTCTTTTTTTCCAAATGTGCAACACAATAGATGGGGATTTCATCAATAGCTAGAGATGCTGCCTTCCCAGCTTCACAGCACAGGTCATACAGGAAGGCTTCCTTGGCCAATAAAAGGGCAATGTGTTTCTAGTTACTCTCTGTGCTGCCTTTACACCTAGAAAGGGCTTCTGGCCACTTTGTTCAGAGGTCAATCTGGACTGTTCCCCTCTAACAGATGCAGAGGACCACGCTTAGTGGGAGCTGATGGGAGGAAGGGAAAGGGCCACTTTGCTCAGCTGGGTCTCTCTTGCTGCTGGGGAGGTTGGGAGGTTTTTCACTGCTGGTTTCAACCATAAATTGCATCTCTCAACCCCCTCTTTGCTTTTTTTTTTAACTTTCCTCCTCCCATGGGTTTGGAGGAAAAGAAGCAATGTGACATCATCTGACATGAAAACAGGCAATAAGAGTCATGGTAGTGATCAGTATGTGCCAAAACTCTCTCTGCACATCACTCTGCACCTTCCCTGTGGTCATAATTGGATGGTAACTTGCAGCCTGAGTCACCAGTGGTGCTTCCTCCACTCATGAGATGGAGTTAGCACAGCCACCGCAACCAACTCCTTTCTTGACCCATCTCAGAATGGGCAGGGCTGGAGTGGGGTGGTGGCACCATCAGGGCTCTGTCCCCTGGGAGTTTTGCACACCCAAGGAGCCCCCAGCTTCTCCCTACAACTCCACCAGGCAAAAATCTTAAAAATATAGAGGAAGAAACAAGGCAACCACCACCCAACATAAAAATTAATTAGCATTCACTAATTAACTGTAATAATATAATTTGGAATCACTGCCTGGAACTATAGTAGCTTTGGCCCAGTGCCATGGTATGATATGTATGGCTGCTGTCTTTCAAGTGGCCATGCATCCATTTTTGAGACCTGACAGTGATGATCAGTTTTTAAACATTTAATTGCTGCCATTGTTTTACTGGAGGACTTTTATAGCCCTGCTCAGCCAGCTAATATCTCACAGCAGCTGCTATTGATCACAATGATTTAGGTGTTTAGAAAGTAAGAGGAAAAAGAGAAACTCTAACTGCAATTTTTTATTATTCCCTGTTACTCCTACTCCTGAAAGGGCTTAGAAGAAGTTGAGCTGTCAACACCATAGAAGCATCCGTATCAGTAATCAAATATACTCCATGTTTTGCCAAGTATCCTGGGCTGTCACATCTGCCATCACCACCTGTGATAATCTTCCTCCTCTTTTTGCACTAAATAATAAATTACAATATTCTGGTGGGGTTTCCCCCCCCCCACTCCCACAGACATTCATTTATTACAACTGGCTCCAGGTAGTGATTTGGAAGAGGCATGTGAGGAGGTGTGGGTAATTCTGCAATGGGCAGGCTTTCTGAGCACTGCAATGGTCATTGTGGAGACACACACACCCAACTAGGTGGAGGTGCTCTCCATTCTTCTCCTGGGGTCATCTCCATTAACAATGGATGACCCAGGAGAAGGGCACCCAGGCTGGGGAAGGGGGTGGAGGGCAAATCCTCTGAGGAGCAGCTGAGGGAGCTGGGGGTGTTCAGCCTGGAGAAGAGGAGGCTGAGGGGAGACCTTCTCCCCACCTCCCCTGCCCTGCCAGGAGGGTGCAGAGAGGTGGGCGATGGTCTCTTCAGCCAGGGGACAGGAGATGGGACAAGGGGCAATGAGCTCAAGCTGTGCCAGGGCAGGGTCAGCTCAGCTGGGAGGGAAAAGTTCTTGCCTGAAAGAGTTGTGGGGATGTGGAACAGCTGCCCAGGGAGGGGGCTGAGTCCCTGCCCCTGGATATGCTTAAAAAAAGGGTAGATCAAGTCCATAGGGATATGGTTGAGCATAGGAGGGGAACAGTTGGACTCAATGATCTTAAAGGTCTTTTCCAACCTGGTGTTTCTGTGATTCTGTCTGTGCAATTTTCTGTCCTAATCAAAAAGGGCTCAATGGAAGCACTGGATGTTGGTAAAATACCATGAGCATGTTTGCAGGATCCTTGTTCCCAGTGACGATGGGGAGTCAGGCAAGGACCCATCCGGACTCGTAGGTTCCAGGTTGACATTCAGGGCTGGCAGATGGGAAAAGCCAAGAGGGAAAGGGTGTCTTGGTGAAAGCTGACAAAACTTGGTCAAGAATTGCTGAAAGACAGTGAACAGAGAGGGCTGTGACACTGGATTTCCTAGGTTCATTTCAGAAAACCACTGTGCTTTAAAAAAAATCTAGGAATAATAAGATAACTTATTGCACAAAGTTCATTCTGAGTATGTTGGTTGTCATGTCTATGGGATGTGCCAATGCTGCCTGAATGATCTGGGCTGGTGGCTATCCTTACACTTGGAGTATCTCCTCAATGTGTCTGTGCTGATGATTTAAAAGACCTGAATTGGGAAGCCATGAGCAGGGCTTAGGCTGGAATCTCCCAGTACCCCGTGCACCCCAGTTTGCCTTCTATGTTTGTACCGGTGTGGACACAAGGAGATGTTCAACCACCCTTGTGTTTCCAGGGAGGAGACTGGAAATGTCAGCATCAGTGGCTTTTAAAGGTGGGAGCAGAGCAGAAAGGGCAGGGATGGGAGTGGGCTTTAGCACAGCCTGATCCTAGACCCCTCTTACATGAATATTTAAAAAATAGGCATCTTTATATGCCATGAGGTAAAAGGTACTACTGGAAGCGTGCTTTGGGATGGGCCAGGCTAGGGATGTTCTTTTATCTGTGAGAGAAGGCTTTTCTCATCAGTTTGTGGGGAATTTACCCCAGTGATCTCTAGAAATTCAGTTTCCAAATTCTGTACCCTTGTTGCTCACTTGCAGAGCTGCACTGGCATCCCTCAGCTCCTGCCAAAACCCACATGAAGTGCTTGTAGTGCTGTATCCCAGCACAGCAGAAGCAGTTCCTTTGATTAGGGGGCTGGAGCAGCTCCCCTATGAAGAGACGCTGAGTGAGCTGGGCTGGATCAGCCTGGAGAAGAGAAGGCTGTGGGGGGACCTCATTGCAGCCTGCCAGTCCCTGAAGGGAGCAGAGGAACAGGAGGGGAATCAGCTTGTTAAAGAGCAGAGACTGGCAGGACAAGGGGGATGGAGTGAAGTTGAATTAGGGAAAGTTTAGATGAGATATTAGGGGAGACTTCTTTCCAGAGAGAGTGGTGAGGGGCTGGAACAGGCTGCCTGGAGAGGGGGTGGGTGCCCCATCCCTGGGGTTGTTCAAGGCCAGGTTGGATGGGGCCCTGGGCGACCTTGTGGAGCTCCAGGCCTGGAGGTTGGTTGGAGCTCTGTGATCCTTGGGGTCCCTTCCAACCCAGACCAGTCTGGGATTCTATGACCCTGGATGAGATACTATTCTCTTACTAACATTCTTGAAGTAGCTGCAGCTAAGCTGGACTTAAACCAGGATTTTTAATTCCTTTTTATTTTTTTTTTAGTGGGTGCCTGCTTGGGATAGGAATGATATGTAGGAACCTGCTGAAGATACTTGTGCTTGCTCAGCTCCTTGTGTTGGCTGGGTCTGAGCTTCAGTGATGCTGCGTGACTCTGCTATAAAAGGAGTTTTAGTATTGTTCTTGGTTCCAGTAAGATTCACAAGGGCATCTAAGTATTTGCTTTTTGAAGATGCAAACTGAAGCTGAATAAAAACTGAGCATGGTGATAGATGATGATTTTTTTTTTTCTTCTCTACAGAGAAAATAGAAAGCCATTCAGGAACCCATGTTTTTAAAAGGGCAAACTTTAAAAATAAAACATCCAAAATGTGCCTTGGTTGGGCTTTTTAAAATATGACACATCCCCTAAATATGTCAGCTTTATTTTTATAATATTATAAATAAAAAGTTGAGTGAGAAAATCATCTCTTTGCTGTACTTGGGAGCGCAGCCTCTGCCAGCAAAGGTCTCTGTAAATAGCAGAGGTCAAAACTGCTTGGGATCTCTCTGCCACCCGTCTGAAACCAAGGAATACATTTTTATGTGTACATTTCATAAAACATAGATAGGTATTCCTCCATGTAGCATAAATCTGACTGACTGTGATATGCTAGGCAGATGCCAAAAACTTAATGGGGAAAAAAATAATGTGTTAACCTCCTTGCCTATTGTTTCTTAGTGCTGATGGATCGCTGTGTGTCCTTTAAGGTTAAGTATTTTGGCCTGGGAATTTTCTGATGAACACTTTTGGACTGAAATCCTACAGTTTATTGGAGTGGGCTTTTCATGAGAAGAGGCCAGTTTTGATAAATCTCCTCACTTAAGTATGTGATTTAAATGATCCAAATGTCTTTTTTTTCTTCCTTGGGTTTCAATAGAATTTTGGATCCAAAACAATTTCCTATCTTTTTTATTAAATATTGCTAGTGTGCAGGAAAATGAAAAGAAGCAGTTCTAGGCAAAAAAGAAAATAGATTTATTTTTCCCACCCTTTATCCACCCTTCCTTTGTTATTATTTCCTGAACTTCACAATAGCATCGGAGATGGTGCTGCAGGAGTGAGGAAGAATGGGTCTCTGCTTCTCCAGCCTTTATTCTTATTTGAAAGACTTTTTGCTGTCTATTCACTTTTTTAACCTGAAAAGTGTTCCTAAGTGGCTTTACATGAGCCTTTCCATTTGTTGCAAGATCTGTGCAGTTTGTTGTTTAGCATTGCTCTGTCATCTCTATTTGGCTACATAGCCCATCGTGCAACTTGCTGCATTGATGAGTTTTCCTGCTGCTTTTTAATTCAGCTGGATTTTCTGAGGTCCCCCAGAGATGTGGCATCAGGATAAACAATCCTTGCTCTGCCTAAAACCCTCCTACCTTTTCAGGAGGGAAAAGTGACCAGTGTGGTCACAACTAGGGTGAATAGATTTTAATTGGGGAAAAAATGGAAACTCTGGGGAAAAAAATGTTGTGAAACCTTCCTACCTGTGGTGCCTGTGTTTATCTGTGCTCCTCAGGTGCTCAGAGCATCTCTGTCATCAGGAAGCGAAGAGGAGCTGCTCCTCTCTATTTTTCTCTTTAAAATGTTGATGTTAATGGTAATAATATTTGTATGTACACGGCATCATGATGATATCATTTATTCAGGCTGTTCTGGGTACCAGCCTGTGGGTGGCTGCACAGGAGATCATAGAATCATAGAATGGTCTGGGTTGGAAGGGACCCCAAGGATCATAGAGCTCCAACCCCCCTGCCACAGGCAGGGCCACCAACCTCCAGGCCTGGAGCTACACAAGGTTGCCCAGGGTCCCATCCAACCTGGCCTTGAACACCTCCAGGGACGGGGCATCCACCCCCTCTCTGGGCAGCCTGTTCCAGCCCCTCACCACTCTCTCTGTAAAAAACTTCCCCCTAATATCTAATCTAACACTTCCTTCCTTTAGTTTTAATCCATTCCCCCTTGTCCTGCCAGTCTCTGCCCTTTAACAAGCTGATTCCCCTCCTGTTTCTCTGCTCCCTTCAGGGACTGGCAGGCTGCAATGAGGTCCCCCCACAGCCTTCTCTTCTCCAGGCTGACCCAGCCCAGCTCCCTCAGCCTCTCTTTGTAGAGCAGAGATGGATGGAGAAGTGGTGGATCCCACTGAAATGTGAGTGGAGAAGGGATTCCTTGGGGCAAGCCTGAGCTCTGTGGACAAGCAGCTTCTGGACACTCATCCAGCCCATTCACACGTCTTTAACTTCTCCCCAATTGTGCTTGGTATAATCAAGTTAACTTAAAATGTGTTTAAGCTGCTAATGCACTGCGTCATTGATTTTAACAATGCTCTCACTACCATGTTTAATTATTGTACAAGCTGTTATTGAAGGGCACAGTTCGATGGTGGGATGTAGTGACGCCTGCGCAGGTCACAATAAATGAACCCACCCTGTAATGGTCTGTGCAGGGCTTTAGCAAGGAGGCTTCTAGCAGTGGGGAGAGAGGCTGGCTGTGTGTGTGCAGGGGCTGTGTGGCCCCAGTTTGCTGTCAAGTTGTGATGTCAAGGGATGGATACGTGGCTCTGTGGCCTCCTGGATGCTTATGGTCTTCACCAAGAGGAAACCAAACCCAGGAGAAATGAAGTTATGCTCTGCCCTGGTGTGACCACGCCTGGAATACTGTGTCCAGTTCTGGGCCCCTCAGCTCAAGAAGGACACAGAACTCCTTGAAAGAGGCCAGCTCAGGGTCACCGAAGTGATGGAGTGGAACACCTTCCTTATGAGGAGAGGCTGAGGGAGCTGGGCCTCTTTAGCCTGAAGGAGACTGAGGGGTGACCTCATTAATGTTTATAAACATGTAAAGGGTGAGAGTCAGGAGGATGGAGCCAGGCTCTGCTCAGGGATGGCAGAGACAGGACAAGGGGCAGTGGGTGCAAGCTGGAGCAGAGGAAACTCCATGTGAACATAAGGAGGAACTTTATCCCTGTGAGGGTGATGGAGCCCTGGGATAGCCCGCATAGAGAGGGGTTGTGGAGTCTCCTTCTCTGGAGACATTCAACCCTGCCTGGATGTGTTCCTGTGTGATTTAGTCTGGGTGCTCCTGCTCTGGCAGGGGGGTTGGACTAGATGCTCTTTGGAGGTCCCTTCCAACTCTGAACGGTCTGTGATTCTTTCCAGCTTCTCCTTTGTATTTTCCATTGTTTGCCCCATCTTGAGAAAGATTAATTCTAACTTATTCTATTCAGCACCAGCTGGTGATGGGCTTCACACCAGAACAGTTCACAAGCTGGGGGTTATCCCAGCCCCAGTGTGGATGGGACCAGGGTGCTGGGGGGTGTCCTGGGTTCTCCCCGGTTGGCTGAGCCCTGCGACGAGCAGCCACCTCTGCTCTGTCCCTGGAGAGCAAGGCACTCTTTATCCCACAGGTTTCTCATGATTTTGTTTTAATTTTCCTATTCCACTGGGAAGCATGACACAGTATGTGTGTGACGTGAGGGTCTCTGTGTTTCTAGACTGGAGCAGTATCATAGGAACAAGAGGGGATGGGAGCTTTGACAAACAGGCCTCGTGTCTTACAGGGGGCAGAGGTTCTCTGCTCTCCTGGGGTAGCAGGCACAGGGGAAAAGTGAGGTATTTCTTACACAGCCTGTGAAGAGAGGCTTTGCTAGAAATTGCTCCCCTCATAGCTTAGGAAGCACTTGGTGAGGGGGTAAAGCAGGGTCATGGGCCTGCAATGAATGTGCCTCCAAGCCCACTCCCAAACCCTGCTTTCACCCCCATCATTGTCCCTCCTACCTGTCATTTTCTTCCTCAAATCTCTTCTAGCTGTTTTGTCTTGCCTCCAATGGAGCTGCACCAAACCCAGACCTGACCTCATGTGTTTAAGTTTTCATCAGCATAAACACAGTCCTCTTGAGTGACTTTTACCTTCTGCTTTCCCCAAGTCCTCCTTCATCTCATCAGGACATTTATTATCGATACAGGCTGGCTATAAGGGATCAATCTCTGGCCCCCTACGTGTGTTTGCTAACTTGTGTGCTTATTCACAAATAAATAGAGAAGGGGAGAGGATGGCTGAGCTTGTGTGGTGTTTCATCAGTGAAGAGAGGTGCTGAAGCACACTGACCTCATCTCCAAAAGACTTTTAACCTTAAAATAAAGCTGTAACCGTGACTGTCATCTATCCCAGACTGTGCTCATGGGGGCTGGTGGCTCTGGGAGAAGTTCCTGTGCACAGAGAGAGCAGCCAGGCACGTGTGGCCCTTGCTGCCACCTCGAATTACACAAATGATTTTAAAACATATGTCAATAGGCTTTTAAGTAAGGAGATTCTGTTGTGATTAATTAATCATACATTTTTCTCGACTTCAAATGAACTTTTTAATGAAAAGTATTCATTTTTTTTTGGGGGGGGGGGTGTTTGTTTTTATACATCTGCATACTGCTTAGTTTGAACATACTAATTATAATAAATAAAAAATAAGGAAAGCAGCAGGTGTTCTCTTATGTGTTCTACAAAGAATCTTATTCTTTAAATTTTACCAGATTATTTTATTCCTGCTGTTTCATGCTGTGGGTTTCACAACATAAATATTTTCTTTTATTCACATAAGACACTCTCTTATTTTTTTTTTGTTGGCAACTTGAAGGCTGTCATGGTTTGTGGAGAAGAAAACATACTTGTAATGTCTCCTTGCTGGTCTGTGACTGATTTTACATGGATTCAGGAGTGAGTTTTAAAGAAGTGGATTACCCCATGATATTCTGGTTAAGGTACAGAGGGGAGTGTGGCTCTTTCCTCCCAGTTTCACTTGCAGGGGCTGCGTTTGTTGGTGGGTGTTTGTATTAGGCTGGGGTTGTTTGGAGGAGAGTAGTGGGGGTCATTGGCTTCTATGTTGTACAATTTTGGGGTTTGAGACTGAAGGGCTTGCTCTTCTCAGCCCTTAACGATATTATCTGCACTCATATTTTCATTAATAATAAATTAATTTACTTTGAAAGAAGCTCTCATGCTCTCCATCACTCCAGGAACCAGGATGGAGGGAGCAGTCATCGTGGCTGTAGGCTGCAGCGAGGCTGGGGATGGGGACCACAGGAGACACCCCCATTTCTTCTCCATCACCTGCTGGAGAAGATGAGTCCCTGGGTGATACCTGAGAGATGGCAGCAAAAATACCTATGAAAAGATAAATATGAACAAAATGAAAGAATTCTTTTCCAGCCCACCAGCTGTTCATTGCATCCTAGGGAAGAAGAGGAGGATACACATGTAGGTACTTGGGATGGGGCCCAGCCTGTGGCCAGGCTTGCTGGGGGCTATTAGGCTGTGGGGTCACCTGCAGAAAATCTCCCCCCTTTTATTTCCTTGGATTTTTTTGTAGTTTTGGTGGGTTGTTTTTTTTTTAAAATAAATTAAAATTCCACAAACAAAAAACCTCCAGCCAACAGAGTTAAAAAGGAAGAGTAAGCATCAACTTTAACTACATCCTGAGTGAAAACTCTCCTTCTTTTTATTATTATTCCTTTTTTTTTCCCCTTTTTTTTTATTTATTAAAAGCCAGCTTGGATGCAAGTGACTGGCATGGGAAGCTAAAAAGCAACTTGAAAGTTTGGGAGAATTATTTTTGTCCGTTTCAAATGCGAATTGAGGATTATAAACAGTTTAAAAGCTTTACCATTTCAACGTTATCCATCAGAGGCCCCTCTGAATGCCCAGATGAATACGGGAGTGGACAAGGTTCTGGTTCCTTTCAGAGAGCTGCCTCGACCTTCTGGGTTTTTCCTCAGGCATTGATGTTTGGTGCATATGAAAGGATTTCTCCAGGGGTTTTTCCAAGGGTTTTGTGGGAAGTAAAGCAGATTGGGTGAAGTAAGAATACAGACTTAAGTTCTTTCTGTATTTTTTTGGTGGTAGAGAACTGACTTCTGCATTATCTCACAAACACATAGGAAACATAAAAAGGGGAAATTATGCAGAAAAACATAAATTATGTAGATGCTGGAAAGCCTATGCAAAACATGATATGTGCACATAATAGCATATTTCCCTAGGGTCTAATTGCATCCTTTGGGTACCTTTTGAAGCATCTGAATATTCAGAAGAAAGCAAATTTATTGTAATTTACAAAATATCACAAAAAATAAGGTTGATAAAGTGATGTATGTTGTAATGGAAACTCACTCTTCAGGCGGTTTCTCAAAGTTGACTGAAGACTAAAATGTAATAGATTGGAGGGACCGTTACATGGGGGGGTAGGGTTGCTTCACACACACACACCCCCCCC
>VZTU01009617.1:133778-148778 GCA_013400835.1 Zapornia atra
AAGGTCTCCCCTCAGCCTCCTCTTCTCCAGGCTGAACACCCCCAGCTCCCTCAGCTGCTCCTCAGAGGATTTGTAGTCATGTCCTGTGAGCTGGAGCCAGGATGCAGCCAGCCTGTTCTTGGCGCATGCCACAGCAGGAGGTGGAGTCAGTCGTCTTGGAGCAGATGATGCTCTGTTCTTTGTTAACTACCTGCCTTTATGGGTCAGGAGGTGACAGTCTCCAGATTAAACTGTGCTAATCCCTCCATTACACCCAGCAAAGAAACTCTGAGCTAGGTGTGAAACCACATGCTGCACCACCCCTCTCTGCAAAAACCAATGTGTTCCTGGAGACCCCAGAGAAGTGGCAAACAAAGGAGCATAACTTTCTAAGTGAGAACATACCCTTACATCCATCAAGTCTGTCTCCATCACCCCTGTTTCTTCTAACTCTCCCCTCCCAATGTTTTTCATGCCATAAAAAAAGGAGCCAGGCTCTTTATGACCTAGCCAGAGCTGGGTCTTTCCATTTGTTTTCTCTGCAAAGACTTTGTGTGCTTTTGGCCACTGTGAAATTACTCAGCCCAACGAGGAGGGTGGCTGGACCTGTGTAGCTATGGCACTGCTTTCCCTTTGCAAAGCTTTCACTGGAGAATCTTTCTTTTGTAATCAGTGTAATAGGACAAGGAACAAAGTTTGGTGAGTTCTTTCTTCAGGAACTCAAAAATGCTCACTCCCAGTTAGGGCTGAGCAGTGAGGAAATGTGAGTTGGGAGTGAAAAACGAAAAGCCACTTGAGTAATGTTGGGTGTTGTTTATTTAAGAGGAAAAATGCTCCTAACTTGTTCTACTACCAGCTCTGACCTCTCCTTCCCTGGAGAGGGAACAGATAAGCAAATGGGAAAACTGGGGGTGTGGGAAGGAGGGGATGAGGAGGGAGAGGTATTGACTTTGAGCACAACTCTCTCATATGAGTGTCCATCTGTCCATCCATCTGTGAATATATTGTAATTATTAATAATATAAGTGATGTCATGGGTTCTTGGCAAGAGTATAGGGCCCCTGGGACAGCCCTGGAGCGAATCAAAGGAAATAATGGTGTTTGTGGACATAGCTAGGGATCCATTTGGCTCACTGGGTGCCAGGTTTCCAGTGCCAAACCACTCTCTGTGGAAGAGCAAGAGCACACTGGGTCTGCATGAAGACTTCCAGGGAGGTCAGGCTGTCTCTCTCTGCCTTGGAGCTCCATTAGCTGGGGAACACTGAGTGCACGGGCAGAAAGCATATAACTTAAAAAGCACATGGTCTCTCTGAACCCTTTCCAACCCCACCAACTAGCCAAGGAGCTTTGGTTTTATAGTTTCACACATCTTCATTTCTGTGGATTTAACTGGACCAGCAGCGTTGTTGTGGATTAATTGGGAGTTAAGAAAGCATTTCTGTGGTCTCCCTTCTGTTAAAAGGATATAGCATGAAAATACTCCTCGTGTCTCAGAGGGCTGGGTTAACAGCCTGCCCTTGCAGTCCTGGTGTAGGTACATGTGTCCTGAGAGAGATGACAGCATCAGGTTCTGGATAAATTGCACGCCGGCTTTTCCCCTTCTTTGGAAATCTAATGGTGCTTGGAAGTGAGGATTTGAGAAATAGCAGGACCCATAATCCAGGACATTTTGCAGTAGCTCTCCCAGAAAATGGGGCTCTGAGCTGAACTCTTCCATTCTGGGAGGATGGGGTGGTGCTGGGGTAGTGCTGGGCTGTTACAGAGGAGCCACCTTGTGTTCAGGGATCTGCTTTCCCTACACAAGTTGGGAAGGAGATGTGTGCCCAAGGTATGTCCTGGGTCCTCTTTGAAGCCTGGTCCATTGATGTCCTGGTGTCCTGCCCAAGTCAAGCTGGTTATTGCCAGCTGATAGGCACGTGCACTGTAATTGCATCTCCTACAGAATTTCTGGGCAAATAGCTGAGGGAATGGGTGCTTCTTAGAGTCATTATATTGATCATTTATTGGTTTTCATTCTTTGATTTCAGTCCAAATGGATATCACCATGACGATGGGGATCTTCAGCTATTATTAAAAGGAGTGGGATTACATCTTCATACTCTCTGCATCTCTTTGCATGTCCTCTTCATGGCATGGAGAACTAATGTTTCGTGTGTCCCTATACCATGAATTCCAGAAAGCTGTGGAAGAAAAATACATTGTCCTAAAAGCAGGCCAAACACATTCCTTAGTCTTGTAACATGCAATCTTTTTTTTCCCCAAGATTTCTCAATCATGTTTCTTAATTTTTGAGCCTTTGGACATTTGTTCTCACTCATAACATCATTTGGGCTCTGTGTAAAATTAATTTGCTATTGTTGGAGCCAAGTACCTCACTTGGAGTTGGTCTGGTTTAGACTAATTTTTAAAGTAAAATACTTCACCAGCTGTGGTGTCATTTGGGAAATGAGAACCTGAGCTCTGTTCCTGTGAGCTGAGTGTGGTGTGGGTGTAATGAGAGGCTCGGGTGGGCTCAGGGACCTTGCTGAGCATGTACAAGTCTTCTGAAAGGCTGAAGGAGCTGGGTCTGTAGCTTGGAGAAAAGTAAACTGAGGGGTGAGCTCATTAATGCCTATAAATATCTAAAGGATGAATCTCAGGAGGACAGAACCAAGCTCTTCTCAATGATATCCAGTGATAGGACAAGGGGCAGTGGATGCAAGCTGGAGCAGAGGAAGCTCCATGTGGACATAAGGAAAAACTTTGTCATTATGAGGGTGGCAGAGCCCTGGGCCAGGCTGCCCAGAGAGGCTGTGGAGGCTCCTTCTCTGGAGACATTCAGAACTGATCTGGATGCATTCCTGTGTGACTGAATCCTGGTGATCCTGCTTTGGCAAGGGGGTTGGACCTTTTGAGGTCCCTTCCAACCCCTAACAATCTATGATTCTGAGACTCTGAACTGATTTGGATGTTTGAGGATTTTGGGATGGGATGAAAGTTTGGTAAAAAGCCTCTGAAGCTGTCAAAATCAGGTGATGAAACCTGGAACTGTCTAAAATTAGGAATGTTCTTACAGATTTCATGGGCTTTGTATGTTAACAGAGGAGGGACATGCAAATTGCCCAGGTAAGCCTGTTTAAAACATTGGCTAGAAGCAGCTGAGTCTGAAGCTTGGACAGGTTCAGCTACAAGCTGGGCAGAAAACTCCAGGAGAGTGTTTAAGCCCAGGATATTGTGTAAGTGGAGCAGAACCTGGTACAGCCTGGCAGCACCTGGTACAGCCTGGCAGCAAAAGGACCCCGGCACTGAGGAGATGTAAGGCATATACAGGTGCAGGAGGTCATGGAGTTGGGATGTACTTGCTCCTAGTGTTTTAGCAAGCAGGAAAACGTTAATAAAGAAGGAACTGCTTTGCAAGAGGAGGGACTGGACTCCTGAGATGAGAGAGGAGACTACTGAATGTGGTGAGATGTGAAACTTGTAGGGCAATACATGGGAGATACAGTCGTAAAGCAAATAGTCATTAGTCCAGAAGAATGGCCATCCTTGAAAGGAATATGATGAGATCAAGAGCAGGAGGAGCTTAAGTAAGCTGTCAAGATTGACTTGCTGGCAGTATGATCTTTTAAGACTTAAGGTTTCTTAAGGGAGTCTATCGTTTGTGCCATTTAAAGCTAAGCCTTGGCTTTATGCCTCATTTATAAAGCAAGAGTGCATGAAACAAGATTAAAAATCTGCCGTAAGGCTGAGATCTTTCACTGATGGTTAAATGGTTCTGATGAAAGAATAGGCATTTTCTTATTTACAAGGTGTGAATCGGTGGAGGGAGAGGATGCAAAATGACATCTCGTGTTGTTTCCTCCACAGATACAGGCAAGCAGCCTGATGAGACAAGCCTTGCAATATTTCTCCCTACTAAGGGTCACTGTCACCTTTGGTATTGCTTCTTGGAGGAGAGGGGATGGGGTTGAGAAGAAAGGGGAGACAGCATAGAAGGGTAGCAGGAAAACTAGTTGTGTGGGTACGAATCCTGTCCTGGATGCATCTCCACTTGGAACTCCTAACCTAACAGCAAGGCATGGATATGCAGACTGAATGAACTTGTGTCTGTATTACAAAGCAGCATAACAGGGAAGCTTCTGATCAGTGATACATATTACAGGGACCGAAAAATCCCTGCTGCATCAATGCCTACACTCACAAGATTAATGCAAAGTAAAAGATCTCTCTGTAGCCCCACCATCCACACATCTGCTGACCACCCTCATCTGCTCTGGCTTCATCAGGCTGCGTGGCTCCATGCGTGGAGAGAGGATGGCTATGATTAATCAGGTACCGTAGGAGATGCTGAACATTTGTTGCCTTGTGGAGCCTGGGGTTGCTGGTGTCTGTGGTGAGGAACTGGGGGGAGAAGGATATCTGTTGCCAGATAGAAATAGCAAGAAAAAGAACCCCACCACACTGGGGGAAAAAAAAAAAAGAAAGGCCTTTCTGTAAAACTCATAGGAAGTAAAAAATCAGTAGCTTTGCAGAGCTCTGCTCCCAGTATTATTCTTTGTGATTAGGCTAATGAGCCCTGACTCTTACAGGTATAGTATGCTGTGATACCCACAGGGGTTGGGATCTTCATCAGACAATTAGGTCTCTCCCTCTGTGCAGGCATTTTATAATAAATAATCAGTAGTCTTAATACGGTTTTGAAGCTGGTCAGCATAGTCATTAGCCTGCACAGCTCAGAAGATGGGCTAAATTCACTTACTCAGAGTTGTTTGCAATATCTTGCCTGGTAATGAATGTAAATGTTTTATTAAAGTAAATGTTTAGATTTCTTGAATACATTTAGATACTTCTTTTTCCATTTCAAATAAAAATAGAAATGCCTTGATGCATGAAGATTAGCTTTATCAGGATTCTGGTGCCGTGCTCTAGCGTGTGATGCAGGCTCACATCTGGCTGGGTTTGGTACACGAGCCATGGTAGCAGAAGACATGGTGCCCAGAGGTGTGTCAGCTAGCAGGGCCGTTGCCCCCTTTCTTCACAGCTGTGTGTGGAAAATAGGCACAAAGAGGAATATGGCCCTATCTTGCACAGAGAAGATAAAATGCAAATGCCCCAGATTTATTTCTGACCCTTTTTCAAGATTTCCATCTGGTTTTAGAGGCATTTTTTATTGTGGTCTCCTCTTGTGCTGGGCCCAGCTGGCCTGCCCTGCTGCGGCCTGGTGATATACAGCGAAGGGTGGTGTTCTCTGCAATAACCCACCCTGCCAAGCACAGGATGCGTTTGGCCAGGTCTCAGCCCTGCAATATTTCTGATAATTTCTTCCTCCCTGCTAAATTCATAGAAAGCATTTCAAAACTCATCTGTCAAAAGCCTCGGCACCGCTCAGATAACTGTTTTAATTTCAGTTAATCGCTTCGAGCAGCGCGTCTCCTTGGATGATGGATCGTGGCCTCTTTGTCCTGGAGTGCTCAGGAGAAGGTACAAAAATCAAACTAAATGATAGTGTTGGCCAAACACTTGGACTGTCATGAAACGGGTTCCTGACCCACAAAACTGATCTGCCAAAGATAAATCCCCTTTTAGTTGAAAAGCCAGAGCAAGCAGATGTCTTGCGCGGTACCCTGTAAATAAGCATCCTGCAGCTCCGGTAGCTCACAATAAGCTGTGAACTCCAAAAGCTGTTTGTAGCTATGACAAATTCAGGGTGTTCCTGCCTTGACTTACAGCCGGCATCACACAATTAGACCTGGGATATGGGAAACTTGGGCGTACTACAGATAAGAGGGGTCATTGTTCCCTTGTTAGGCATAATATGCACCGTTCAAACCCTATAACTTTAGGCATTTAAAATCAGTCTCTGAGTTAAGCACTTTGGCTCCTGGTTTGTCAGAGGAGAGGTTTATTTTAGGAACCTATCATGCACCACTGATTAAAAACAGAGGCTGGGGCTCTAGCTTAGGACACCTGTGGGCATTTCTATCACAGGTCCTTCACTGGTGAGGACTGTCTTTGTCTGTCTGGGAGGCTGATTGGGAAGGGAAGCAAAAGGGAAAGAAAAAGAGCAGCAGCGTTTCGGGGCGTCAAAATGGGAACCAAAGGTTCCACGCGTTGCCTTGCAGTGTGGATGAGTTGGTGCAGGGAGGGAGAGAGGTGCGGCCAGCTTGATGGAGCGGATGCTGGTGGGAAGTGCACAGGAGCTAGTGATGATTCTCCTCTGTGGCCTCAGCCCCAGGGCATTAGTGAAGGGACTGCAGAGCCCAACAGAGCTTCTCTCCTGCTTTGATAGCTTTTCCCTCATTTCCAACACCTTCCCGTTGCGTATGGCATGTGTTGCTGTACAAGGAGCAGCATGGGGCATGGTTTGCTCTTGGGTGATGCTGAGCTGCCTGTTTCTGTACTCTATTGCCAATATATACCCAATATCTTGCTGGGCTCAAGGCTTGGGCGAAAGGCAGGTGCTTAAGCTTAATCTGGTTAAAGCAGAGGGTTTTTTATGGTGATTTGAGGAGAAGTGAAGCGTGGTGGATGGAGGTGATGGCTGCTCTCCTTGCTGGGGACAGCTCCCAAACCCCTTGGGCCAGGGCACACAGACCCCAGGGGGAGGAAGTGTGGCAGCGCCTGATGCTGGGAGAAGACAGGAATTGACTCCAGGATTTCTGGCTGCATCTTACACTTAGAAGCACTCCCTAATTGTGGCGCTCGCAAAACTTGACAAACTGATTTGCTTATCTATTTGGGTAACGATGCATAGGCAGATCTCTCAGATACTTCTTTCCCCATTCTCTGTATGTTACAAATTGCTCTAATGTCACATAAGGGATTGGGAAGGAAACTTCGGCTCCATTCATATCAGTATTGTTGCTAGGAAACCTCTCCCTTTGACAATGTATGTTGAGCATGTCTGTATTTGCATTGGCTCTCCGAAGGACAAAAATCACCATGTGGNTTACTTTAAAATTTTAAACTGTGCCAAATGATGCTCTGGATTGCAGATGCCAGTGCTGCTGGGTCTGCACGGCTTGCTACGGGAGCAGATGAGGCACGGTTCGACCCTTCCATGCTTCATGTGCTTTAAAGTCAGGCTGTATTCTTCATGCTCCCTTCTGCTACCTGCGCTGGCTGGGGGGCTGCTGTGCCATATGGGAGAGGGACCCAGAGTGCTTGCACGTAGTTACCATTCAGGGGGAAGCCAGCTCTTGGTATCCATGTGTGAGCCCGTTGCATGGATTCTCTGGCTTTCAGGAGAAAGCTGCTTGATTTACAGACTTTGGTTTGGTGGGAAAGGGGAGGCTTCAGGAATTGTCTGTCTGTCTTCTAATTTCAGGATGGGTATTGAGTTGGGAAATATTCTAAAGATGGCTGTGCCTGCGTGTGAACATGTTAGATGTACATTGTGGTGGAGGAAATCAGAAAGGAGTTGGAAACTCTTTTGCTTTCATTCAAAGAATGGAGAGGACTGAAGGCTTAATTCTCCCAATTTTCACACACACTGACACGTTGGGGGTTCCTCCCCCCCTCATCCTGTCTGAAAATCCTGCAGGGTGGTTTTTTGGATTTTATTTTCTTTTATATTATGATGGTTTTGCCTGCAGTAGTTGCTGCCAAGCACTTTGGATGAAGTGTTGCACATCAGTGTTGACCCCTGGTCAACACAGATGGGGAAAGTCTGGTCTCGTGGCCAGCAGATTACAATTAATGGTGTTTAATGTTGCAACATTTGCTGCAGAACGGACAGATATGTTCCTCAAGACAGAATAGTGAGTGCAGAAAACATGTACTGTCCCCATACAGTCTCCAGTGCTGGGGACCCAAGAGCTGATAAATTGATTGTTATCTTAAAGAAAGAATTTGTTAACTAAGAAAACTAGTAAAAAAAGTCCTAATTCTTGAGTTGGAGTTGGCAGCATTAAAACCTCACGTGGCATAAAATGTTCTGTAGGTTTATTTTTTGGGGGGAAGGGGGTGTTGTAATTTTAATTTCTCACTCTGTGTCCTACAGAGTGAAGCAAAATAAAGGCAAGTGGCAGCGTGAGCCGCTAGAGCCGGTCGATGGCTCTCTGCTTTGTCCTCAGCTGACTCTATTGTCTGAAGGGTCCATGGGAGTGAATGGGGGAGCAGCTCCACGCCGCTGGTCCTGCTGCTGTTGCGTGCTGTTAATGGTATGTGCATCCAGTGCCAAGAGTTTTCCCAGGACAAAGAAATGTTAATGAAACATCCCAGTGAATTCCAACCCCTGAAAAGCAGCGCAGAATTAAGCCGGCCGCCCCCAGCCCTTGGCCGTAGCTGTGCTGCACCCTCTGCCCCCCTCCCAGGCGCTGAGCCCTGCTCGGGGCAGAAACCCTTTGTCCCTGGCCCCTGCTCCTATTCCCTCCCCTGTAGGTACCTCATTACCCATCACACCACCTCCTATCTTCCTATTAACTCTCCTCTTGGCTTTCCACACCCCTAATATCATGGCTCTTTATTTCATGTTAAATTGTCTTTATTGAAGCAGCATCTGGGTCCCCTTGTACTAGGTCTTGCATATCCATGACCTTTCAGAGCTAAAAGATGGAGAAGTAGGAGTCAGTAAGAATTCCTTTCTCTGTTTTGAGGAGGAGAAACTGAGGCTCAGGCACATGAATTGGGCTGTTTTAGCATCACTTTTACAGCCCAGGAGGGCTCAGTTCTGCAGCGTTTCAGGTCAGATACAAGTAATATTACTACTACTGCAAGTACTATTGATGATGATGATGGTTTCCTTTTCCTGCTATCTGTGTCTAAAAGCCCAGTGTAGAGGAATTGATTTTCTTGGAAACATTTGTCTCTGGTGGTGGTCTACAGTGAAGGTGTTCCCACAACCCTGAAGCTGCCTTGGTCAGGGTGCTAACAGAGATGGGATTCTGAGTGGCTTCTGAACATGGACATAAATTTCTAAATTTATTTAAATTTCTAAATTTAATCAGAATTGCAGCCACACCAGTGCTAGATACCTCTTTCGCTGTCGTTCTGCACATCTACTCTCTGCCTTGTGAGCAAGCTCTAAGTGTGCACCACAGGAGCAGGTGAATGTGGGATTTTTGAGGAGTGTAAAGACAGTTCAGTGTTTGTAATGCATTCATCTTGAGATAAACTGATGAATCTGCTAACTTTTCAGGCTGCTACTAGAGATATTTTATCAAATCAGGCTTCATGTCTTCTGCAAAGATCATGAAGGACTTGTGATGGTACTGGGGAGGGGATAAATTTTCAGTGCTCACATCAAGGTTTTATATATATAAAAAAGATGCATAAAATCCCACCACCTCTTAAACTTATACTCCATACATTAAATGGGGAGTGTTATGGGTGATGCATCTTAAGATGTAGGCTCCTGACCTACACTTCTGCACTGCAACTTGCCTGTGGCTATTTTCACTTTAGCCTGCCTTTAGGTTCAACGTATTTAGTTTCTTGCTTTCAAGGTTTACATGGACTTGAGTTTGACTTAATATTTTAAGCCTGCACCTCTGTCTTTCCAAGGGCTATGAATGTGTTAATTTTATTTGCAATATTGCCTGGACAACAGCTCAGTGCACACTCATCTCTGGTAGTTCAGAAGCCTTCTGTAGCTCTTCATCTCCAGCAGCTTTGGTATAGAGGCTCTGTACATGAGATTTCATTCACCAAACTTGTCTGCCTGTGGTAGGCTCCGTTGCCCTGACTGCTCTTCCAGGGGATTTGCTCCCCAAACCAGTGAGATTATTTACTTAATGTTTTAGCAACTCTTTGAAAGTGGTCATTACCAGAATATATATCATTATGGGTGAAGTGTCCTGATTTTAATCTGCCTGTTGATATTTACTTGCCCTGTAAATAACATGTGGCATCTCAGGAAATGAAAGATGCTTCGAATAAATAAATAATGGCTTGCTGACTACCGAGTCTCCTGGCTTTGGTAATGTACTGTGTAAGAGAAAGTAAATAGAAATCTCCTTCTGGGCATTTCCAAACATCAAAACGCCCTCTGCATTTTGTTGTGGTTAAACGTAGAGCCCTGTCAGAAGCCTTGAGCCCCCCCCTGTCTGGGTGCCCTTGAGAACAAGTATCGCAGACGTCGCAGTAATCGTAGCTACTGCAAGGAAACACCTTGGTGTTGGAGGTAGGGGATGTTTTAATGAAAGATTCTGGCAAAACAGGGGGTGTGTTTGAAACCTAGTGATGCCGAGGTGCTTAATGATAATTTATGTTACTGGGAGCATTGGAGTGTTGTGTATATTTGGGGCTCCACGGGTGACTTTTGGCTAACGTTACCTTCAGCTTGAAGTTTAAACGCTGTGATGTGTGATGTCCATGTCATGTTGAGCCACATGAGAGGGTGAACCTGGTATGGGCTCTAATACAAACCAATACACATGCCATGCTGAGGGAGGACCCCGGAAAACAGGGCTGCCTTCATGAGAGGGCGGGAGCGAAGAGGTGGGACATCGGGATCATTGGCCACCCTTGCGAAATCATCTCCAATTCCATCCTTAACCTGAGCTTTTAGCTGAAAAGTTGCAGGAAAAGAATGGAAATCGTGAATCCTGGTGGTTTTTGGGGACAGCATTTAGTTCAGCTTGATGTGTCCAACTTGGGTGGAGCCCAGGGTGCTACGTGAAGAAATATAACACCTCCCGCTGAGACCGAACACGGAGACACGACTGGTTTGCAAATCCCGTCGCTGAATCATTTTCACAAACTATGGCTTAGGTAAAAGACAGAAATCTATCAAATGTTGTACAGATTAACTTATCACCTAGTTAAATGGGCTGTCAGTCTGGGCTGCCTGCGCTTGGCAGGGTGAATTCAAATGCATGTAAATTTCCCTGGTGGCTGACGAGCGACGATGGTGGAGCTGTCAACTGATGACATGTGAAAATACATTAACATTGTTTAAAATATATTTGAAAGGGATAGCTCATATTTTGATAACATTTTCACAGGCAAATGATTTGTAGGAGATCTGAAATACTGACCACGTAATTTATGCTGGGAGAATTATTTTTTTTTTTTATTTTTTAATTTTTTTTTAATAGTAACTCTTCAGCTGCATCTCGTGCTCGAAGGAAGCCCCCAAACAATTAACAATTACCACGCAAACCGGGTTCGAGTCCCCTGTGCCACCATTGTACGGAGCCACTGTTCCGATAGCCTCACTTGTCACTTCCACTTGATCTTACAAAAAGTGATTAGAAACTTCAGAAGAACCAATTACACAGGCCATCGTGTTATGGACCCGGAGCTTTCTTTTAAGCCTCATGCTCCTCCCTGCACGTGAACCAGGTTGGATGGGGCCCTGGGCAACCTTGTTGCCCAGGCCTGGAGGTTGGTGGCCCTGCCTGTGGTAGGGGCATTGGAACTCTCTGATCCTTGGGGCCCCTCGCAACCCAGACCAGTCTATGATTCTATGACTCTCCATGTTTAATTTCTCACACATGCACCAACAGATTTCTTGACTCAATGAGAAGATCAGGATTCAGAAATAAGGAAGCTTCATACTGCTCAGCTTTCCTCATCTCTTTCTTTTAGGGCTTAGTGGCTTCCTAACTTTCCCCCTCCGTTAACACACTGGGGCAGCACGTGGTTTGTGATGGCCACTTCATGCCTTCCCAGTTAGACCTGCTACTGTTCTAATAAGCAGCCTTGAAAGGTAGAAGAAAGATGCGTCTCGCTGTAGGGAAAGGTCGGAGGAGGTGAACAAGTGTTGACTGAGCTGTGTGATAAGAAAAACATTTGAAGCATGTGATTCAAGATTCATCCTTTAGTCTTGAATCTTCAGGGGTGAAAGGGGAGAACTTAGCACAGTCTAAAAACAGCAGATCTCACAGTTCAGCAGTCAACCATGGCGTCTGATACATGAAAAAAATTACTTATGCTGTCAGCTTCCATTATTTACATGATCTTTCTATGGTTGAGTCGTGGCTGTGGATGTGCAATTCAGCTAGAAAAATTGCATATTTACACAGATGGGTGCTGGCATGTGACCAGGGCTTAAGCAAAACGCACGGTTAGAGGTAGAAATCAAAGACAGAGCGCAGTGAATCCATTTTTGAGGGCTTTGGTTATGAGTTGTAAGTGTTTACAGATGCTTGCAAACGTGAAGTGCACTCCCTTGGTGACTCTTAGGAAGAGGAAGGGATTGCAAACAGCTTTGGGTGCTTGCTCTCCCTGGGGTGCCTGCATACCAGCTTTCAGAAGATGCTTTAGAGCATCTCTACCTGTTTTGGAAACGAGTAGCAAGGAGAAACACGAGGCAAGTGTACTCAGAAAAGTCTGGCAATGTGTCTAAACCCCCATATTTTCATAGAGAGTAGAAGTTGAATGTTGGGGGGTAAATGTAGTGCCTGGGATGCAGGAGAAGAGACCTGATGGTGTGCTCCCTCACAGAAGTGTCTTATGACGAGGAAGGGGCAGAAGAATCAGGACAGGATGGAAGCCCTTTCCTTTCTCGTTCCCTACTTCTTCTGCTGCTGTGGATCCTGCATTGGATCAAGCTGTTTCCACCATAACCTGGATTTATAGTGTAGTTCAGTTGGTGTAAGTTTATCAGTAAACCTATTTTCTTTTGTGCATTATAGAGGCGGGTTGGTGGATTCTGGGCATGAGCTCTTGCCTTAGAAGCCCTTCAGAGCAGATACCCAGAGATAAGAGGTGAAATCCCTCGCCTTTCCAGAGCCCACACAACACTGTCATAAATCCCTCCCTCTGTTGCTGGCAGTTTCTGGGATTTGCCTTCTGAAGGCAACCATCTCCACGTGCAGAAGGGCTATAAAACTTCCCAGTAATGTGCTGACTCGGTTCCTGCTGAGAAGTTTACGGAGAGGCAGTCCTCTAGCACTGGCAACCTGAACATAGATCAAATGCAGATGATGGGAAGGCTTACCATATTTCCAACTGGAAAGGAGCTTCTGTTACAAAGAGTATGTAAACCTTACCATGATTATCTTGTTACCAAATAGTAAGGCAAGCATTTTGTCATGACCTCAGTGCTGAGAGATGACATCTTTTCTCCTGAGCTTTCAATGTGGGTAGAAATCTTTGACCTGCTTTTGATCTATGAAGCTCAAGCACCAGTAACTGGTCAGAAG
Source organism: Zapornia atra (assembly GCA_013400835.1). Taxonomy (NCBI): domain Eukaryota; kingdom Metazoa; phylum Chordata; class Aves; order Gruiformes; family Rallidae; genus Zapornia; species Zapornia atra. The sequence continues at coordinate 146,828 of VZTU01009617.1, forward strand.
CATGGACCTTGGTGCTGCAGGGCACAGGTAATGGGGAAAAGAAGAGATGAAGGGAGGGAAAGAGGGAACGAGGGGATGGGGCCATGCTGTCAGAGAGACGTCCAGCAAGGGCAACAGGTTCTCTGTTGATATTAGTGGTCTGTGGTTAACTCGGAACAACATGTATTTCACATTAGAACACTCTAAAATATTTGTAGGGGTTTTTTTTTGCCTTTCTTTAGGGTGTGACTCTCCCTCCCTCAAGGAGAAGTGTCCTCGTGGGTTGCCAGGTATTTAACACACGGGATAGGTACATAAAATCCATTTAAGTTGCTAGTGAATCAATTGCATCTCCCTTGGTGGTGGTGTGATGTGCAAACCCTTCCCTTCCAAAAGTATGTTGTCCCTGTAGCTACGCACATTTTCCCTCTGCTGCTTCCTAGCCTGGTGAAACTCCACTGAGTTTCATAAACCCGGGGTGGGGGGGAAAGAGCAGAGAAACTCTTGCTCATGTGGAGGCATTTCTTTATGAAGAATAAAAAGCACAGATGATGTATTGCTGAGGGAGACAAGTAGAGCTGGGTTTACCAAAGAGAATTAACTCAGTAGGCGATCTTGTATTGANCTGTGGCCACTTTTAAGGAGTTTGGGAGCTTCTGATGATAGGTGCACTAACCTGAAAGAGTTAACAGCAAAGCAAGCCACGCAAAAGAAACCGAGTGAAGAAAACTCAGTGCCTCAACTTTGAAGCGCCCCAGCTCGCAAACCACTGTCAGCACATCCCTTTTTCATCAGGTCAGCCTTGCCAGGAGCAGTATATAAGCGAGGAAGGCGAGTGACAGTAAGGCTGTAATATAAAGCGGGCCCCCGCCTCCCTCTGCATACTTCTGCTAATTGCTTTTCCCGTTACAAGGCCAGTTCCACCCCTCGGTGTATAAATTATGCTTGTTTTGTGCAGCCACGGGTGTCAAGTCATTGTGCTACTTTGCTTTATCACTTCTGGGTGCTTACAGCTGCTTCTGGCTGGCTGATGCTCCCTTTGCCGCCCTCTCCTCGGCAGCGTGGCTTGTGTGGCTGATGCAGGGGGGGAAAGTCCACTTTTCCTCCATGGAAAACTGGCTTCTTGAACTAAACCTGTCTCCAAAGCACCTTCCACATTCCCAGGCTTTCTTTTTCCATGCCTGTCTGCTTCCTTGGAGGAGAAAATGCTCTCCCCAGAGCAGGCAGAGGAGCGGGCAGCATCACTCCTCCACGGGGCTGTTTGTCACGGGACATCATCACTTTTGCATCACGTTTTGTAGCAAACACAGCTCTTGAAAGGACACTTCCTGCTATGGAAATGACATCACTCAGTCTCTTCTTTTGTTTAGAGCTATTCCCTGGCATAAGCTTTTTCAGGACCTGTGCCCACTAACCCTATCACGAGAGGGTCTCTGCTGAGGTCTTACAACTTTGGACAGTAGTTGTATTTTTTGCTGAACCTACTGCCCAGGTGTAGTCATTGCTTGGCATGAAACAGCACAGACTCTTTCTTGGATATCTCACACAGACCAGTTAATTTAAGTAGATTCTTTGCCCAGATACGGAAATTTGATTGTATTTTATTTTTCCCCCCTCTTTTTTTTTTTCTTTCTCTTCTCCCCTTCAAGACGGTTATAGATAATAAAGTAGGATGCAAAAGTCTTCATTAAAAATGCATTTTGTAAAATTGAAACTTAAGTGTCAGGTTTTTCTAGCAGTCTGTCAAATACTTGACAATTAAAATGGCTGTTTTTAAAAATTTAATGAGACGCAATAAGCACTAAATGCACAAGAAGCTTGCTCATTCTTGGGATAAAGCAGAAACATAACAAGTCCATTATATTTCCTTACAAAAATGTCCCATTTGTAAAATATGCTATAATCTATTTTTAATTAAATTAGTATATGCAATTTATTACCTGAGCTATATTTATTAATATTTAATATTTAA
>VZTU01009617.1:153778-163158 GCA_013400835.1 Zapornia atra
AATATCCTTCGAACCCCTACTGCTCCGCTGGACTAAATGATCAATTAAGTTTGTAGACCCTGGTGATAATGTCATCATGTGAATGTTATTAGCATGATTATTCTCCTACTTCCTCATCTCTGCGCTAATGCTTAACAAAAGATAGTTACTATTAGTTGTGGGATGAAATATATTTGATGCATTTGGAGATGGGAAAAATAGGAACAGCGGGAGTCACACAACTTTAAATTTTCATTACAGGCATTTCAGCTCCCCTTCCTCTCTTCCCTAATCTTTCCTGCATCCGCTGTGTGAGTCTAGCAAAATAATAATTAGGATGAATAGACAGGATCAGTGTGATGCGGCACATCGCGCTACCGCATAACGTAAGGCGTACTTAGGAAGTTGGCAAGCAAGGTCACCTGTTTGGACAGAGCTGAGTGAAAAATTGAGGGACGAGCTGGCTTTAAACCAAGGGCCCCTCGTTTAAATCCCTTCCTCTACAAGCCAATGTCGAGAGAAGTTGGTGCCACATGGCAAGGGTGGGTTGTGCTGATGCCTTCCTGCCGCCCGCTCCCCGCAGCACCGGTCCTGTGGATGGGAAACCCATCTTTTTTTCTGGGTTCTTTTTTTCTATGTCCTGAATTTTTTTGTACTTCTCTGCATTGGGCTAATCCAGAGCTGAGGTGGGTGTTCTGTGGGAATATGTTATTAGGTGTGGTGTCCTCTGTGGGGACAGTACAGGGCTCTGCTTCAGAAGCAACAGGCGGAAGATACAGTGAGAAATTGTTCCGTAACATTGCTTGTGCCTCAGATCCAGAGTTGTTCAGGTAGGGATGAGTATGCATTTGTGATTTCAAATATTATTTTCAACCTTAAATATGCTTGGATTCAATTCTATGCCAAACCTCCAAATTTGGACTGGTTAGCACAGATTTATATGCCAAACCTCCAAATTTGGACTGGTTAGCACAGATTTAAAACAATATTTCTAATAAAAAAGAAGAAAAAACCCCAACCCTTCAGTCCTTCCTTTTGTTACTTGGGGCATCCTCCTTTAGCTCCTGGCAACTCTCACTTTCCTAACTGAATTTATAAAGACAAGCAGAGAAAAAGATGAGTGTTGCTTGTTCCCTTGCCCTCTGGTCACGGCTGCTGACTACCCCAAATGCTTGTCAGGAAGTTTCAGTAAAACTACCCGCAGTGATGAACAAACTTTGTGATCCCAAACCGTAGATGCTCTGTATTTTCTCTTCGCTGTTTCAGGCTCTGTGCTGTTAGCTGTAGCCTTTTTAGGGGTTTTTTTGGTTATCATTTAAGTGCTGGGGTCGATGTAGGTTGGAAATTGCTCCCTGTCAAACACTCTTCCTTCAGCAGCCGTGGGTGTGCCTGCCCTGGGTGTTTCTGGAGCAGGACAGGGGGTGTTTTTTGTTCTCTATGGGCTTCTTGCAGCTCCTCCCAGGTGACCACAGAGGCTGCTCTCGATATGGGCTCTGAGCATCTGGTAAATGGGTGTAAGCGCTCTCCCCTCCACTCATTGGCCGACACACAGGCTCCCTGACAAGGGCTTTTGTTGAGCTGTCAAAATACGTTTTGTCAGGTGCCAGATGCTGGTGTCGAGGCCACTTGAGTGGAGTTGAAAGCTGTTTCGGGGTTGCTCGCCCTACCAGGGTGGCCCAGGTATCCAGCACCCCTTGGAAGCACTGAAAGGGCACAGGTAGCAATGTTGAGTATGAGCATGGGTAATTTTTCCCCCCTGCTGAGAACAGGAAACACTTGTGTTTCCTTGGCAGCTTCTTGCAGTACTTTCAGGACTTGCTCACCTTGTTTTCTCCCCCAAGCAGAATATTGTGTCCTTGGTACTTGGCTTCCCATGCAAGGCAGAGAAGGCAGCCACATATTCCCTACACCATTTTTCTCTTTAGTGGATATTAGCAGATGTGCTTCCAGCAGACTGGCTAAGCATAAACAGGCTTTTAGACTGACAGGTTCATGAACCAAGGGCCCCGCTGGCGCGCGTGCTGGTGTACCCTGCTCTCCTCACCAGCCTCGCCGTGCCCCAGCCCTCCGCACCGCTCCCACGCCGCACCGACCGCTCTGCCGAAGCGCCTCGAAATATCCCTCTCCCAAGGGCTTCTGCTGATTGATTGGATTTTTTTTCCCCCTCTTTCTTTTTTCTTCTTTTTTTTCCCCCCTCCCTCCTTGCTGCCCACTAACCGATGCCTATAGGTGCCGGTGCGGCGGCGCCGTTGCTGAGGCTCACTTGCTGCTCCCAGATAAGCACACTAATCCTTTGTCTTGTGCGGCGGGATAAGACACCAACACTTACAGCAGCACCACAGCATTTCCCTGAGTTTCTTTTTCAGAGCTTCTCTTGGCCCATTGCCCCTGCTAGCCTGCTCCCTTAATGGATTAGCTGGACTTCAAGGAAAATCCTCCTTTAACAATAGCAAGGACTTGCGTGGTTCTCCCTCTACCTAAGGAGAGGTGCCAACAGTATTTGCTGCTACAAGCGAATCTGCTCAGGCTTTTTGATCCGATTTCTCTCTTCTTGATTTTGATATCTCTACAAAAGCCACTGCAGATGGGAAAGGGAAAAAAAACAAACCCAACCCAAACCCAACCAATGAAGCCACCCTCGGCTTTTGTTTGTTCATTTTTCTTTCTAGCTTTCCTCTCTTTTCCTTTCCCCCCCTCCCTTGAGCTGCTGAGGCGGCCTCATGGAAGAGAAACTAAATCGCTCTCCTCTTGCTTTGGGCTGTTTTTCATCACTTCTTCTTGTGTGCTTCCTGACCCCAGAAAGCAGGCTTAAGTTGCTACATTCCTCCTCCTTCACCATAGCCAGAGACAGAGTTCCTCCAGTTTCAGCAGATGTGCCAAAGGTACTCTGCTCTCCCTGGAGCATAACTTCAAATTTGGCAAATGCAATGCTTGGACATTGTCCAGGAAAATGTTTTTGTCTTGAAAAAGTGTGTGTGTTTGGGGCAGGGGGGGAGGGGGCTGTCCAAAAAGTAATTTGTTTGAGCTTGAAATGTTGTTTGAAACATCTCAGGTTCAATAAAACTCTTAAAAAGCTGGTTTTCTGAATTTTTGAAGGGAGCTCTGCCTCAGCTCTGGATGTTTTGCCATTGACCAGCAGCTCTGGAAATGGGTAGCCAGGTAAGGAAATTAGTATTATTCCTCTCAGCCTTGTCTATACCAGATGGCATAAGCAGTTGAAAAAACATCCATTAACCATCAATTCAAGGCTTCTCTTTGCCTGGAAACGTTTTTTTGGGGGAAGAAAAATGTCCATACATGTGTGTGTGTCTGTGCACACGAGCAAACCCACGTGTGTGGAGCTGGAAATCCTGCTGCCTTTGGTCAGCTTTAGAGGTAACTGAAGCCCAGCTGTGATATGCAGCCAGGAGAATACAGCAGGGCTAACACACATAAAAGCAAGCACGAGATCCTTCATGTCTCAGACCAAGCAGCAGGCTTCCTTAGGTCTTGTTAAAAAACCCCTCAAATATTGAATTGATATGAAGCTCTGTGATGGTGGAAATAGGGGGAATATCTGCCACCTGTCCTTTGCAGCCACCCTGGATCCTCCTCAAGCCGGCTCAGCACCAATTCTTCCCAGGCCTCCAGCTGCCTGGCATTTCTTGTGGAAAATAATTAATGGTTTTTGGGAATGGAGATATCAGCTCTGGGATAATCGTTCCTGGTCTTGGGTGTTTGCATACATTTGGTGTTCAGTAGCAGCATCAGAAGGGAAAAAAGGCAAGTGATGAAGAAATAATGCAGGTAAAAAACCTATAATGAAATTTTATATAGAGAGTATGCAGGATATAAACACCTGCAGTCCTTCTGTCTCACTGTAGGAAGAGATTGCATCATCACAGAATCCCAGACCAGTTTGGGTGGGGGGAAACCTCCCCCCTCCCCCACCCCCACTAGCCCAGGGTGCCCCAAGCCCCATCCAACCCAGCCTTGAACCCTGCCAGGGATCCAGGGGCAGCCCCAGCTTTTCTGGGCACCCTGTCCCCGTGCCCCCCTCCTCCCTGGGAAGGATTTCTGCCTCCCAGATCCTCTTCAGCTGCCCTCCTGCAGCTGAAGGCTGTTCCCCTGGGCCTGGCCCTCCCTACCCTTGTCCCCATCCTTCTTCAGCTTTCCTGGAGCCCTTTGAGGGATTGGAAAGGGCTTGGAGCTCTCCCTGGAGACTTCTTGATGTTAGGGTCAAGGGTGTGGGGTGGCTTCTGGGTGGGGAACAGGGATGCAGGGCTATAGGAGGACTAAGACATGGGGGGGTGGTCCAAAAGTAACCAGGGCAGGACTATTCATTTCTCAAATCTCTGGGAACTGAGAGTACAGTCAGAAGAGCATAGCTCTGTGTTGGCTCCTGCAGCCTTCCCTGGGCCAGGCACTGAGATGGATGGATCTTTGGTCCAACCCAGGACCACTGGTTCCACATGATCCCTTGTGCAATCATGTTTAATGCTGTGTACGTTGTTTCTGATTAAATGACCCAGTGGCAGTAAATTAAAACACAAGATGGGGGAAAAAAGGTCTATGTTGGGACAGTATGTCAAATATTGATCTTTTTAGTCTTCAGAAATGCACGTGGTGTGAAGGTCTGTCCTGGAAATGCCCACTCCCTGGGCTTGGTGCCCCAGTAAGACGCTGCGCATCGCTTCCTTCACTCTTGGGGTAAGCTGGGAAGAAATTGCTGCTTTGTCTGTCGTTTTGGTGGTATGTACCAGAAAGGTTACTGAGGGTCTGACCAGGAAAAATCTGTTTCAACTGGCTGGGCCTAAGCATGTAGTGCCCTCGTTTTGCTTGGAGTAATGTCCCTGAGCTGTGTCTCAGCTCTGCGATGGTGGCTCTGCCCTGGCAGCCTGAGCTCACTGGGGTTTGGTCAATTTTGGGTGACCATCTGAAAGCTATGGCACAGGGAAACTGGGCAGTGTCTGGTTCAGAGTGTTCTTCAGCTTTTGATGGTCCATGAAACACTTGAAACACTTTGAGTTCATGGAGTGGCTGTTTCCTTGGAAAACAGTTTCATCCCAAAGCACCCAGCACCCTCTAATTGTACTGGGTAAGGTTTGGGGTGAGTCCTGATGTGAATGAGGTGAATGTAATTCTACTATAACAAGTTGAACTAGCAATGACAACTATTACTCCACCACACCTTGTGCCTCAACCCCCAAGTCCCCAGCTTGTGTCTGAAGGTGTACGGTTATCTCAAAGCACAGAAGCCCAGACACAGCCCCCATCTGCAGGGTGCACTGGACAAAGTGTGTCAAGGCAACAGCGTTGAATTGGAAAGATGAGACTCGGGCTGTAGGACTGTGTTGGAAAGTAGCACACATATATATCACAATTACACTTCTCTGAGACTGGAAATGCTGGGTAATTGTCTTTTCCTGCCAGTGTGCTCAGGGCGCTTTACAACAAATAAATTTCACCAGGAGTGCTAAAAACCAGAAAGCACAATAACATGAAACCTGCTGCTCCAAAACCACAAGCAAATGCCTCCACAGAAAAACTGGGGTCAGGGCTGTGCAGGATGATGGAGCCCAGGGTGCTGCTCCAAGGCTGGAGCTCTCTGCAGTGGGTACTGGTAGGGTGAGGAGGTGATGGAGACTCACGCTGCTCCAGACTGCTGCCTGTGATGCTTCTGCAGAGCAAGGAAGCAAGCTCGGGGCCGAGCATTGATTGAGAGAAGGGATGATGTTCTCTCTGCAGCCAAGGCAAAATTGTGTGTGCCAATCAAAAAGGGGATAGGGAGGCTGTTGTTGACCCCTAGGGAGGATCAGAGGACAAATATCCTTGAAAAGAAATTCAAAAAATAATCTCCAGGGAGGTCAAGCTAACGCTGCTGGAAGTGCTGCAGCACTGGCTGCCTTGCCATGGTGCCAGGACCTCTGCGTACCTGCACACACCTCCTGTGGAAAGGCATCTGTAATTTTCCATCCTGTGTTGCTTGTTTGGAAGCCACATGGGGTGAGATTTGATAGATGTGGTGCCTGGCTTGCTGCAGACTCTCCTCTGGGCTCCAGGGCAAAGCCACCTCTAGCCCTGCCTGGGAGAGGAGGATGCCAGTGCTGTCCTCTCTTGGCACGGTGGGTGGTGAATGCCAGTCCTTCCCACAGGTGCCTGTAGATGTTGTTTATGAGCATGTCCTATGGCAGGACCTTCATCTCCCTGGGGCCTTTGTGATGGCAAGATGCAAAGAACAGTGAGAATACATTCAAAACTGGACAAGAGAGGGTAGTTGGATAGTTTGGGATGGCCATTAGATAGCTGGTACTGTGTTTGCTCTATATACTTCGGAGCCATCCATAATTAGAACATACTTTCTGTAACCCTATCTTACAGTATTAGATTTGATTTTTAGGAAGGAAAAATGCCACTAAATCATTATTATTCATGTGATGAATCCTGAAGGGTAAATTTTTTTTAAACACCACCTCTATCAGTCTCTCCCATGTCACCTAACTTTTATGCAATAACACTGTTCCCTTAGAGATACCGTATAAAATATCTCCCACTTCCCAATATTATTCATAGAATTCCCATTATAGAACATTGAAAACCCAGATTAGAAGAGTACAGGAATATTTTATGACCAGTTTGAAAATGCTGTTACTGCTGCAATAAATTAAGAAGTTAAATTACTCCCACATTGAGTATTGATATACTGTGCATGGCAGAAAAATTCCTTTGAAATATACTGTACAATACATATAGAGAAATTCCAGCCCCTTTGATGACTGCAGTGTGAACTGCCAGCAAAGTGGTTTGTGTGCTTATTGGGGGGGTGGGGGCTGGGTGGCCAAGCCTGGTCTTTATAGCAACGAGTCGAGCAAGGGTAAAAAATCAGAAAAACAAAAGATTATATGGTTAATTGGGATGTTGTGCTTTATGGCCAAGGCTCCATCCTTCTCACATTCGGTCTTTGTCAACGGAACCTCTATAGATAGAATATATCATGGAGCAGCAGGCACAGTTTCCCATAATGTGATTGCTCCAGTATATATCTGTATGGACGTTTGTGGCCTTTACCTGACTACAGAAAGAGCATCAGCATAGGATGTCTATGTGCCTCTTATTTTAGGTTTGTTGGTTTTTTTTCCTGAGCGCTTGCTTGAACTCAGAACTTTGACTGTCAAGGGGAAAGCAGCAAAAAATAGAAGAGTTTGATCCAATCCAGCTGATAAGGTTCAGTTGCTTTGTCCTTTTAGATACAAAGATGCGCAACTAATTAATTACATCAACTTTTAGGCCATATTTACAGTTGTTTGCCTTACTGGAGTGATGTAAAGCCATCAGAACATGCCAGACAATTTTGATGTGGTTATCTATGAATCTGTGTGTGTAAATTGTCCTTTTTCTGCTTAACAAAGCTTCAGACATGGAACACTGCAATGAGAACTCTGCGTGCAAGAACCGGTTGTTACAACTCCAGGTTAAGATGTGATCTTATTTATTTTCCCCTTTTGTGCACCAAGAGGGGCACTTTATTAAGCAGTATAATTGGGGGCATTTGTCCCTTAGATTAAACTGGCAACTTAGTCACCGAAATGTAACAGAAGAGCCCTCTTAGACATTTCTTCCTGAAGAAATGAAAGCAGAGCTGCTGTAAAGCAGAATCGTAGGGGTTAGAAGGGACATCCAGAGATCATCAGGTCCAACCCCCTGCCAAAGCAGGGTCCCTAGGACAGGGCACACAGGTCGGGGTCCAGATGAGGCTGGAATCTCTCCAGAGAAGGAGACTCCACACCCCCTGGGCAGCCTGTCCCAGGGCTCCCTCACCCTCACCAGAAAGAAGTTCTTCTGCATATTGGTGTGGAACTCCCTTCTGCTCCAACTTGAGACCACTGCCTGTCCTCACAGACCATTAAAAAGAGGCTGGTCATTTCCTCCTGTGTCCCACACTTGAGATATTGATAAACATTAATAAGGTTCCCCCCTTAGTCTTCTTTTCTCCGGGCTGAACAGCCCCAGCTCACTCAGCCTTTCCTCATAGGGGAGATGCTCCAGGCCTTGAATCCCCTTCGTAGCCTTTGCTGGACTCACTCCAGGAGATCCCTGGCTTTTTTATCCCAGGAAGCCCAGAACTGGACACACAGGTGGGGCCTGACCAGGGCAGAGTAGAGGGAGAGGATCAGAAGCAGACAGCAGAAGCAGCTCATTTGCTTTTGCCAAGGACCTGGCAAATCCAGCAGTTAAGTTTACAATAATAATCACAGTGTATTTTGCTGCTCACAATATTCTGGCCGAAAAGTGGCTGTTTAACAGAGTTGGCCACGCAGCCCAGTACCCTCAGGTAATGGGTTCTATTCCTTAACGGCTGCTTTTATGAGAGTGTCCCATCTGAACTGCCTTGTTATTCCACAAACCGGGGGAATGGGCTTTCAGCAAGAGCCATTTATACAGAACAGGAGCATCAAGAAGTTATTTCAGAACACAAACACGATGCAGCCAGGGTGTGTGTTTTTAGAGGTTATTCTTGGAGGAGTTTCCTTTCCCAAGGAGAGGAGGCAATGAAGGGTAGAAACTGAGTAGCGTGGTGTTCCCTAGCCGTGCTGAAAAATTCACTCCCAGGTAAGCAGCAGCCTTCTGTAAACCCTGAAGCTTGTTGGATCCTTGACTTTTGCCCTGGAGTTGGTGGTTCTCAGGTGAAGCCCAGCCAGGGACCTTCTTCCGCCCCAGCGAAGTAAAGTATAAGAGCTGATGCTGAAATGGAGCTGATCTGCAGCCCAAGACAACAAGGCTGATGCCGCGCTGCCCAAAGTGACTTATCTTCATGTATAATCATGTAGCAAATCATGTATTCATTTGTATTATTAAATAAAGACTAACAGAGTCATACACCCAGCAGAGCAGAAGGGATGCACAAAGGATCATGGGTTCCCGGCATTCCCCGCTCCCTCTTGGAAAGCCGCTGACTCACTCCCCGAGCAATCAGCGTTGTGTGCCATTACAAATGGGGTGGTTAATAGGCCTGCATCCATTATCATTAGTGCATCTCAGCACGCAGGTACATGATGGGTCCTGCCAGCGCATTTGCTCCAGCTCACTGAGCCAGGGGCCATGCTCCATTGCAAATGAGGATGAGGAACACCTGCTCCAGGGTTTTTCGGCAGACCGGAGTCATCCTTCACATCTCATGCAACACTTGTTCTGTCAGAATGCAATGCTGGCACCGGCCGGAGCGGTGGTGTGCCAGGCATCCGACTAAAGATTATAGACTTCCCTGTGGTCTTCTGCTGAAGTTCAGCTTTGAATTTTTTTTTTTTTTCAAAGAAACCTTTTAAAAATTTATCAATTCCGTATTAGGCATTCAGTCATTATGTTAAGGGTTTAAAAATAAAGATGAAAAAAAAAAAAAAACAACATTTCTTCAGACAATTCAT
>VZTU01009617.1:168852-171352 GCA_013400835.1 Zapornia atra
TTCTTCTGCGCCTTTGCAGGGAAGGGATTTGGCAGGCGGTCTTGGCAGGCCAGCAGCTCGCAGGGAAACAAAAAGAGCAGCTATCAGCGCGAAACGGAGCGGCTTCGGAGGCGGCCGCGGTGGCTGGTGGCCACGCAGCCTCGCTGGACTCCGCTTCAAACAAACAACGCGCGGGGTTTATCGTGGAGCTTAGGGGGAAAAAGGCTCTTAGAGCCATCAGCTGGGGATGGTATTTATCTCTGTTTGGAAATCCTCTGCTGCTTATTGATTCTTTGATGTTTTTTTTTGGAGAGGTGAAGATGCTTGCGTGGAATATATGGGGCGGTTGGGTGGCTGAATGTTATTTCATCCTGAAAAGGATGACTTTGTGGGGGCATCTCTGAGCACAGGCATGTGTCGCCTCTGAGAGATATAGGCATGTGGGTATATGAGTACGTAAAGCAAAGCTTCGTGGAGCATACAGCAGCTGGCTTACTTCTATCACCAGCTTTGCCATAAAAAGTCCAATTTTAATAATCAAATTAGAGCCAACGAGGACCTGTACAGGTGAGAGGAAATGTGTGAGTATGATCAAAACCACGTTTCTGATTCAGGACGAAATCACAGGCTACAGGGAGGTACATCTGTAAATTATACAGGAAGCTTTCTTCAACAACTGATTCACCCTGACAGTTTTACTGGAGTATATGAAAATTAGTATTAAAGATGTGATATGTAGGCTTCTTTCCAGGAATTCCAATCTGGTTTCAATAAAATGAAAACACTGATTGGAAGTGAAGTTGCCTTCCGGTTTTGCCTTTGGCTATTATGTGTTCATTCGTGAAATGACTGAATTCCACAACTACTTTTAATATTCACCTTTTGAGTTCATCTCCCGTACTGGACACATTGGAATGATTAAAATAGCACTGCCTCCTGAAGCCGGATTCTCTTTAATTTGAAACAGCCTAGGTGCTGAGGAGAAAAAAAAAAAGAAAAGAAAAAGAAAAGAAAAAAAAACCCCAACAAAAAAATGACTGCTCTGTTAAGTCCATCCTTTCTTAGCATCAAGTTCTTTCAATGCCTGTTTAGGGTAGAATACTAATAAAGCGGTTTCTCGATGAAACATCCAGTGCTTCCTGAATAACTCTGCAGGGAAGACCCGAAGAAGTACAGCGGGTGTGCTCCCCACCCCTGCCCCTCCAGCTTTCTGCTCCTGATGATATCTGCTGGCCAAAATGCTTTCCTGCCCTGATGCTACACGTTTCTCCTGCCATGCTTTGCCAGCCGTGTTGCTCCATGTGCTCTGCCCCAAGGCAGGTGGTTCCTGCAGGCACTGCGCTCGCAGTGAGAGTGCCTGTGAAAAGAGGGGTGCACTGGAGGACCGGGGGTCAGGGGCAGCAGGTGTCTTAAAGGTCTCATAACACAAACCATTGTGTTTTAACTTGTGGTTCAAAATGGCATTTGCATCCCAAACTTGGGGGAGTTTTCATGTGCCAGATGAGCAGACTAGCTTTGCGCAGAGCGTGAGTGGTTTTACGTGTGGAGTAAAAGAAATCCAAGTTCCTATGTATTTACTCACACCTTCCAGACTATGCTTGGTGTTTTGAGGCAATATTGTCCTAGAGATGGAAAAACTTAGTTAGTTTTAGGGAGGTGTTGGCTGGAGCGCCGGGCTGCCCTCCCAGGAGGGGCTGTGTAGCAGAGGCCAGTGGTTAGAGGGCTTGCCAAGGGTTAATGATCTTTGGTTAAATGAGTGACCTGCTCGTAGAGCTCCAGTGGGGTCTGTGTTTGGTGGGGGCTTTCCCTGAGAAGACCCCCTGCGCCTCGCTCCCTGTTACTTTCCTGGCTGCCACCCATGTGTGTGGATTTTCTGTGCTCTGAGCATTTTTGGCATTCTCTTTTTGGGGTGTTTAAGGGTGTTTCCCCTAGGCACCAGTGGAGGTCCCAACCCTGTGTACCACCATGCCTGCCCTGAGCTGCTGCAGGCTAAAAGGCCATCTATAATAAACAGTAATATTGAAAACTTTAGCACCTCCTCAGAACAAAGGAAAGCCCAGGGAAGTAATTTCAGCCTCTGTACTCAGTCACCTATCTGGCAACCTCTGCGATGAGTATTCTGGCAAGTTATATCTCTGAGGGAGAGTCTGACTTTCTGCAGTTGTCCAAGGCAATCTTTGATTAAATTTTGGATGCTGTTACTTAGACACCCGCTCCTGATGTGCTTACCATATTTTGCAAAGAGAAGGTCTCTGTGAATTGAAAATTTCTGGTTATGTGCATTCAAGGTCATGCATAAAACAGTGCCTAGGATCATGGAAAGTTGAAGAATTTAATCAAAATACCGCTCTACAGTTTACTGTGTTTTGTAAGATTAGGAGGGGCACCAATAATGCTGTCAATGCAGAGCTCATTTGAACACTTGAATCATTGAGCTGCAGAGCAAACCTCAGCGTGGCCTGAATTGTTGGGTTTTGACAGTACTGTTGGCCACAGAAGATTCTGATGGTTCCTCTTCTGC
>VZTU01009617.1:176352-179191 GCA_013400835.1 Zapornia atra
CAGGTCTCATACAGGCCAGAGAAGCCAAAATTGATGCCTCGTGACTTTTTGGCTGGATTGAGTATAATGTTCGTGTAACAGTTTCCCTGCTATAGCATACCCCTCAATAGGAATAAGTGCACTTACTTGACTCAATCAGCCATCTGTGACTCCATCAGCCACAGTGGAAACTAATGGTAATTGCCAATTGTTAACCAGACAATAGCAGATGCTAACTTTAATATCCAACAGTGCTCTTCCGAGCATCTTTTATGTAGACATGGCCTCACTTTAGTATGTGTTTTCTTTCCCCAAAATACAGCAACTTAGTAAAGGCTGATTAGCCTAGGGAGCTATGTGACTTGAAGCAATGAACTTCGAGGAATGGCAGCCGATGTTCTGTTTCTGGGCCATAATGCCTGTAATGCAACAATTTAGAAGATTTGATTTAAAGTTCTTCTTCAAAACGCACTTTTTCCCAGTTAAATTTCACAAAGAGCCATCTACTGGATGCTACCACCAGAGTAATGTCTTTCCTGGCAATGTCCTTGCCTCCTATTAGATAATCAATTAGTCTCAGAACATTAAAAAGCAAAATGCTGCAACAGGATTTTCCACCAAATTCAAAAATATTTGCAGAGGGTTTCATTGCTCCGGCTCTAAGCGCGAAGGCCGCGGCTGCACAACATCACGCCCGTGTTTTGGCACCAAGACAGTTTTGCAGGCTCTGCCTCGGAGGACATCTGGAGTCTTCTGGGTCACGGCGGTTCCTCTTTGCAGAAATTTGCTTGCCTGGAGTAATGAATGAGCCCATTTTCACTTTGACTGTGGCCCGCAGTCTACGGGAGACATTAGGAGCAATTTGTAGTCAACGTGCAGGTCTGTTCCATCTAAAATATTATCAATGAGCTTGTCAACCCGAGCCTTAACCTTCTTTGTTATTTTCATCTGCTCCTCTCTCAGATGTCTCTCCTCGTACCCATAACCTCTGAAGACTAGCAACAGGATGTCATACACCTGTTTTGCTCAAGGCTGGGACTTGGAGCCCTGCGCGATATTGTGTAGGCATTGGCTCGCTTGCTGCTTTGCTCAACGTATATGTCAGAATGTCAGATGATAGTTGTTGTATCTGCAGCTGTTGCATGAGCAGAGTGCCAGGGGCACAACTTTCCTGCAGTGAGCTTTAATTTGCTCTCCCCTCCCCGAAGAGCTCCTGCGCTTCACCTTGCTGCTGCTGCTGCAGCTGGAGGAGAGCTCAGCCCACGTGCGGCCGGGACGGCGGGCAGCGAGGCGCAGCCACGGCTGGGGCAGAACTTTGGGCAGGCTGAAGGTGCTGTGGATGGCTATTTGCATCTTCGCTCAATGAGGCATCTCAATAATTGTTTGCGGGAAGGTATTGTAAACGCTGAGGGATTTATATTTGTGCGAGTCAATCTGTAGTATATTTGGATGCTGTTCCAAGAGAGCTACTTGTAGCTTAAATAAGCCATAACCTGCCAAGATATTCATGAGAGATCTGACTAGGTTTTTTGACTGCTCTCAGAATTAGGTTGACAATCAAAACAGATGTAGAATGAGGCTGCAACTGGATTGCCAAAGGCAAAAAACTCCTGTCAAATTCTTTAAAGGAGAGAGCTGATAAACCACTGTAATGCACAGGAATAGTGGACATTAGTAACTAGACAAGGACACATATGTCCACCTTCGGATGTGTTCGGGACTGTGGATTTGTTTTACAAATTAGGTAGCAAGGGCACTGGGAAAGAAAAAAAAAGCACCTTTAAAATACAGTCGGTGAAACTTTAAAAGGACACAGCATTACTGCATGAATATTACAAGATGTTTCTCAGGGTTTTTTTAAACATACGTGCTCTTGCAGAACTGCTGCTTCTCCGAGTGACGTATTGGGAGAGCGCAGATCATCTGTAATTTAAAGGAAGAAAGCAATAGAGAGCTTGATTAAAAAGCAACATAATTCTCTATTACTGCGTATTGCTTTGGTTGCATCCATTATTCAAGTAGACATGAGGCAGTTTGTCTTGCGCTTGAAATGTTAACCAAATCAAGGCTAAATATATAAACCGGGGCTTCATCTTTAATAAGGAGGAGGGATGCTGTGGCCTAACGTGTGCATCTGTATCTTGTCTAATGAGTTGCAACTCATAACTCTTGCATCTAGGTCTTCATAACAGATAGAAAAGGGTGATTTTTTTTTTTTTCTTTTTTTTTTTTTGTGGGATGAAGCACAAGCGTGAAAGACACTGGTGGGAGGAAAAAAAAATGACAACTGGATTACAGCTGCCTGCTGGGAAAAATCACTGGCAGAAAGGACATCTCTGGATGTACAGATGCACCAGGATCTAAGGTCGCTGTGTGGTAGGTCTTCATGGTGTTGCAGGATAAGGATGATTGACAAATGCTTAATGAAACCGTTTCTTGGGGAAAATGCTGATTCATCCAAAAGGGCAAGGGTTTGTTTCAATGAGTATCCCGATTTGAAAGGCAGAAGAACAAGTCATAATAGTTTTCAAGAGTGTTTTACTAATTAGTAATTAAAAAGAAATAATAATAATTAAATTACCTTTGCTTTTGGAATGTAGTTTGTAGGTCTCTCTGAGAAAGACATTTCAGAATTACACAGCTTGAATAATATTTTAACCTCAGAATTTCTGAAAGGCTTTTTGCTGTGCAGAAAGCCGCTCGCCTTATGTCTTGAACAGCTGCACAGGGGTCCGACTTGTCACAGAAGCATGCTCCTGTTCCCCCCAAAACCTCTTAACACTGCCAAAACCCCTTTGGTATTGAAGGTAACATTATTCAGATCGCACTTTGAATTGGCGGGAGGAGGGGGGGGGGGAGG
>VZTU01009617.1:179203-213068 GCA_013400835.1 Zapornia atra
GATTTGCTTGGGGCGAGCACAGTGGGTAGCTCTGGGGAGCTGCAGGGTAGTCAGGAGCCCAGCGCTGTGTTGTCTCCATCAGATTGCTGCCTTCTGCGCACGAGCCAGCGTGTCTGGGAACGTGCCTGCCACTGAGCTGGGCTGCTAGCCTGTGCCTAGCAACTTCTGGCTTGATGGTCACTTGGCACGCGTGGCCCACGGCACCGAATCCAACAGCACTGCACAGTTGAGCGTTAGAGGACCTGATCCCTGCTGGCAAATCACTCTCCCCGCTCCATCTATGAAGATAGATTGGTCCAAGTGGAGCATCAGGTCTTCAAGCCCAAAAACAAGCTGGAAATGTGAGCCCAGGCCTCTCTGACATCCTGGCCAAGTCCTCCACCATAGGAGCAGGACATGCTTTGTCTCGCAGGGACCTCAGACCTCTGCAAGCAGAGCACAGAAGCCCCCAGAACAAAACGTCCTTGACATTTCCTTTGGCTTGGCTCCCCTTCCTCTTCTTTCCAGGAGTGTGCCCTCCCTATACTAATAATTCTATAATCTTTTTAATTAAAAATAAATCTATCTTTGATAGATTGCCACCAGATCCAACACTGTAATCCCGAGTGAAGGACGGATTCCCTCCACCACAGCGTGAGGAAATGTCATTCCTTGTGCTGTGTTTCCAATCAAGTTAGGCAGTGCTTATATTTTTTTTTCCTTGCTTAGTATTCCATACTTTCATATCCTGGTTAGATCTTGATAGGAAAATATAAAAACATGTCGAGAGAGCGGTTCAGTTACAAATGGAGTGCAAAAATGATTTTGGAGAAAGCCCATTTGTGTGTGATTTCTAGCCTAATTCTGCAAACCCGGGTGGTTTGGAGAGTTTTTGCATCCAGAGGTTTGGGTACTTGCCCAAACTAACCCTAAAATGCAAACCTTTGGAAGCTTGCCTTTCAGTTCAGTGTGTGATATAAATAGCTCTGCTAGGAACAAACAAAGGAGGTATTGCACTGAGCAGCCAAGAGAGACTACATGAAAACACTTGATCAGGCCGTGTTTTGCTATCCCAGGCTGCGCTCCTGCTTCTGCCTTAGCAATGCCTCAAGCTGGAGACGCTCTCCTGCTTTTCCCTGATAATAATGCATCTATGTGTGGCACAAGGCAATGAGTCTTTAGCACCTTCATCCTTCTCAGGTCCTGAGAAGGCTGACAACCTCCCCCCCCCCAAAAAAAAATACCCCAAACCTAATTAAAAAACCACTCAGTCTTTCTCATGGTAGCATTGGTGGTTTTGTTGTAGAGCTCCAGTCTCAGATGATGGAGCACCACGTTATTCAGCCTTGCCAGGACCAGAGCAGAAGGGTTCATTGTCCCAGCACCCTCGTTCAGATGACATTAGATCTGCTGAGAGAGAAAAGAGAATGGTATGTTTTCTTCAACATTTCACAGGGTTGGGTTTTTTTTTCCTTAGACTGGGATTGCCTGAATTGTTAAATACATCACAGAATTGTATCACTGAATTGTAGGAACTGGAAGGGACCTCAAGAGATCATCGAGTCCAACCCCTGTATCTATACCTGATAACCACATTCAGTCTTGAACAGGTAAACAGCCCAGAACAAATCAACCATCTGAGAAATCAGAAACTGGTGAATACATGGTGTCATTATGGTACCCTTGGTACCCCCATCTGTAACTCTGGGTATCTCCTTCTTTGAAGCACCAGATCTTTACGTGAGAAAACAATGATAAGGATGTAAGTTGGAAAAATAAAATTAACAATTTGAGACCAAATGGCAGAACTTCTGAGAAGCCAAGGAAAACCTCACCCCAGTGAGGCCGCAGAGCATCCTCGCAGCTCAGCTGACATCCTGATATTTATGGGAGGTGCAAGAAGAATCGGGCCACTCTATCTGCATCACCTTTCTCATGTTCCCCCTTTCTTTGTGGTTGCTCCTCTTTGATGACAATTGGCTGTAAAATTACCACTCAGCCCAGACCTTTTTTCTCTCGTGTGTCTTCCCTGACCCCTGCTCTTTCCATTTGGCAGAGCCGAGCAGCCAGAGCCCTAAATCACCCTGCCTGCAGCGGGCTGGGGCGCGTTGCCTGTCCCTGGCTTCCAGCTGGCAGCTGCTCTCAACTCCTGTTTTCCTTATTCCTGTGGACACGGTGCATTCTCACGCTGTCCAAAAGCCAAGGGCTGGGCTGCTAATGGAGACCGCTGAGGAGTGGCGTAAGGGCTTTTCCATAACTCTCTATTACTAATCAATGAGCGTGTTTGACATCTCAGCAGCACAGGGTTTGAGAGGAGCTGTCAATAGCGCTTTTCCACACTGAAAGAAAATGGGAAACTGTAATACTGGCATTACATCATTGATGGTAGCTGGTTATTGATGTCATTGTTCCTGTCACTCACGTGATATACACAGCCCACGGTGACTTGCCTCCAATCTGTTGAGGTATGGATTTGAAAATAAACATCAATAACTTTAAAATCAGCCTGCAATTGAGATGATGCTAACTCAAAGTGGGGCTGAATCTTGGATTATTTTTTTTTTTCTCTTGCCTGTTTCTGTATTTCACTCCCATAAAGGGTACGTGTGGTCAGTTGTCCGCACCATTTGATGTAGATTAGATATTCAAATTGCTACGAGGGTCTGCTCAAAGCTGCTGCCTTGTTCCCCGATTGTCTTATGGAGGAATCTGTATATCATGTGTGTGGAATAATATCTGTAATGATATGTTGCCTATTTACCACAACGAAACTCTGATACCTCACTTAACTATTAACTAATTAATCTTAACTATTGGGCAGGGCAGCTTTTTGGAGGCGCTGCCGCCTGGAAATCCTCTGTTCTACGCACGCGCACCGTTTGGTCTTGAAAGGGAGAAAGGGAAAGGGAGAAAGGGAAAGGCGAGCGATGCCCCTTTTCTCTCCTTTCCTTGGAGGCTGGCTCCTGGAGGTCTGGCTTCCAGCAAGCAGCCAGCGCGAGCATCAGCACCTGTGTCCCGACGCCAGACAGCTGGCACGCTCTCTGCGTGTCACGGCGCGCCATCTGTGCCGGGCGTCACGTGCCAGTTACGTGACTCAGGGCAAGTCAGGAGGAAGAAAAGTAAGTTCACAACACGACAGAGGTGTGTTTGTCTTCCGCGCAGCCCTGCGATGTACGCTCATACCTGCTGTGGGTTTGGGCTTTTCCTCTCCTTCCCCGCTCTCGTGCTGAAGCGGTGCTGGTCGTGGAAGCCTGATGAATTCATTGCAGTCATTCTGGGTGAAGTTAAGCTCAGGACGTGCAGGGGGCACTGGAGCACAGAGGGGGTTTTGTTTCTGTGGAGTCTATATGGAATTTTTTGGGGAATTGAAAGCATCAGGTATTTTTTCTACTGCATAAAGAGATTATTTTTCTACAGAAGCTGTGTGCCACCAGAGAAAGAGGCCATTCACAAATAAAACGTTCCCTTACATTGCTTGGAACAAAGAACTCAGCAACCTCCTGCAGAAGAAAGAGGAAACCCCCATCTTCACCACCCACTGCAAGCAGCCAGCCTGCCAGGTCAGAGCCAGCTATGGGGGTTTCTGGACCAAGCTGGGGTCTGGAGGGTTCCTCATTGCTGCCTGGCTTTGCCATGGCCTGAAGTGGTAGCAGAGGACAACGTCTGCACTCAGAGGTGCGTTACATTATGGGCCGTGGTCACCTCCTATGGGATGCTGTGACTTCTGCAAGGCTAGAGTTTACTGGTGGTGAGGAGACACCATGGAGTCTTCAGTCTCTTCCATGGGTATGTACCTTGCTGTCCTGAGATGGCCTTCTTTCTCCTGGCAGAAGCTCTCTGCCACAGTCCAAAGGTGGGACAGTCGAACTTTTACCACCACTCTTCTCCATACCTTTCATTCAGATACAGCAGCTGGTGGCTGTGTGGCACCAGGAAGATGTGAAGCCATTCCTAGGCCTGTGTGGTGACCGCTATGGCTATCGGTCCCTTTGGGGACAGAGGGAAATGAGCTCCAAACAAATGCTTCTTCGTAGGTGCAATGCACATAAGTGCATTTTTGGATCATAGTCCAAGCCTGCATCCTTTGTGAGCTGCTGAATGTGCCAGGATGACTCGCTTTTTCTCAGTCCAGCACTTCTCCATTGAGCATAGACAGAGTTGGGAGCACTGCACATCAAAGAGAGGGGAATTAATGAATGAGAAAACCTTGACATTTACACAATTTAGGCATGTTACTTTTATTTAAGGGTGGTTTTTTTCGTGGAAAGCGTGCAGAACCCTTAGTGAATAGACCTGTTAATGCCTCTTGCTTTTTGTGTTTATATGTGCCAGTTCTAATAATTGTCACGTCAACCTAAGTGAGAAACATCCAGACACGTTTAGGGAAGAGGCCGTAGGGCTTTAGTTCAAGTGACTTCTGTTACTCCTGGGTGGGGAAGAGGGAAGGGCAATAAACAACAGGAATTTGTTGGTTTCTCGGCATCATGATTTATCACGTGTAAAAATGTAGGACTTTGGAAGCCATTAATTATACATAAAGTCAATAACCAATCTTAAAAGAACTTAAAGTGACAAAAGCGATGACATTTAAGAAATAAGCTTCCCCATACTGTGAGTCTGTGAGCATCAGGGAAAGAAAAAAGGCTGGAAACATGCTCTGGACATGCAGTAATTGCCATTGCCATTTTCTGTTTTCATTAGAGAAAACAGCTTTCCGTGTGGGTATATTAGGAGAGGGGAAAAGCCTGGATTGCAAAGGTCAGGGCTGTGTCTGGGATAACCTGCCCTGGCAGCTAAGAGCAAGCAGAGAAATTTGGGGTAAAAAGTATGAGAGTTACCTCTTTTATGACATTGGCTAAGTTTTTAAAATATTCAAAAGGGCATGTTGTATCTGCATTTTTATTTCCCCCCCCAAATAAATCAAGCACAGTCATAATACACAGCTAGAAATATAATACTGCTGATAGTAATACTGGTAATATTAATAGTTACTGGTAATAGTAATAGTTACTAGTTAGAGTAATAATTCCACTGCGCTGCTGCTGATTCCCAGCAGACTGAAATCTGATTGAATCTGTCAATAATTAATGCATCTGAGTTTAGACTTGAATTTTCTGTTAGTAAAGTTTATAAGAAATAATCATAATGGCAATAATAATAATAATAATTGATACAAGTATCAATGAAAACCAATGCTCTAAAAGAAATTCCAGTGCCCAATTCAGGCATTTATTCCAATGTAAAAACCTCATGCAGGTCGAGAAGGTCTGCTATGAAATTATAAAATCATCATCAATTTGTGCTCTGACTGCACAGTTTATCTCATTTACTTTGTACCTCATTTTTTTCATGGCAGATCAAGAACCAACTCTTGGCCATTATTCTTCAGGGAAACCATTTGGAATGAGCCAGGCTAGTGAGGAAAGCAAGGCCCACACATCAGTAAGGCTTGCCAGGTTCTGGGCATGCCTCTTTTTTTTTCAGCTGCCTAATTGAGGAAATATATTTTTTGCTCTTTGTTTTGAGGGGTGGGTTGGTTTGTTTGCTTGTTTCCTCAGGAGCAGGGGATTTTTTTTTTGTCAGTTCTCCCCTCTTGTTCCAGTTTGCAGGAGCAGGCACCGGGGCTGTTAGCAAGTGACATGCCCAGGAATATAAAAGAACGCTACATCTTTGGAGCTGGTTCCCCGTATTCCCCAGCATACTTGTTTGTTATAATTTGAAAGACACTATTGAACTGAAAGGAGGGACAAACAATCTACAGGCAGACAAAGCCAGGGAGAGCTAGGAGCGGGCCAAATTTCCATGAAACACTCTTGTTTCAATTCATATTTAAATGGGCTCCTAAGCAGCTGGACAACCTTTCTGCGGCCAGCCACAGCTGATAGTTTTAGCCAAGGAGAAATCACATGCAATTTGCTGAGAGCAGATGAAAGGTGTGTGTTTTAGGCTTTTTAATGTGAGTGAATAAACACTGAAGTAACACAGTATGTCAAGATGTTGGGCAGAGTTTGGGCGCAGTAGAGCGGATTCTCAGCACTGTACGTTGGCAATAGTTTGCTTTGAAGTCATTCTGATTATGCTGATTTACAACAGCCAAAGATCAAGCCAAATATGGTTGTTTCTGCAACTGATTTCGATGCCCTTCTGTTTAATGGTTCTTTGAAGGGAAATAGTTATTTCTTATAAATGTGCCTGAGCAACTCTGTCATCTAATCATCTAGTTTTTTGGAGGGCCGAACCCTGCAGCCCTTATTAATTTCAAACTCCTGTGGTGGACAACTGGTGGAAGAGGGCACCAGGGTCAAAACTGCCCTTTGCATATCCCATCCTGATCTCAGGCTACCTCAGTCTGCAACTGGTCTTTGTTGCAAGTGAAATTCTTCCAAATTCTCCCCAACTGGCATCCTTCTACCAGAGCTGCTGTGGACCACAAAGATGCTTTGGCAGTCCCTTCTCCCCAAGTCAAGATGCCAGAGGTGATGTACAGGCTCCATTCCTCCTAAATAACCCTTTATCCTGGGCTTTTCTCTTCCAGATGCTCTGCTGATAGCTTCAAGGGCTAGAACTACCTGGTGTGGACCATCTCTTATGCAGAGAGAAACAGACTTCTCAGGCTGTGAAAGAAGTTTTTTGATAGTACCAATAGGCGCTGGTTATAATTTACCAAGTGATGCTTCTGCAGCTTCCCTGTGAGTTGCTGTTCTTGTTTGCTTTGAACATGGCTTAATGTGCTATATCTGCTTTGCAGGCATAACTTAATTATTCTTTCTCCCCAAGTCTCTGTACAGTAGCCACCTTTATAAAGACAAATATCAGGGATTGCTACAAACCTTTAAAAATAACCTCTTACAGGAGCTGGGTCAGATGAAAAATGCCATTTTGTTGCATGACATTCTTTACCCTCTTTCATTGCTATTTTGTTTTAATCACATGTGTGCTGTTGGCTGCAGAATGCAAGCAGGGCTGGGTGGATTTTCCTTCCCCCTAACTAGATCTCTCTTAAAGGTTTCTTCCCCATTTGAGTTTCTTTTGGTGCCACATTAGCAGAAGTATTTGCATTTATTGGGCAGGAGATTGGGACTTCCCTCTGCTTTTTGCTCCAGTTGGAGAACAGGAGTAGTGTCAGTGATGGTTGTAGGAGGAGCTGGATGCTGATGGTACTGGAAATGTTAGGAGAAGAATCAAGAACTGGAAACACTTCATTAGCAGTAGGTTTACACCCCAGTGTGAGTGCCACAGGAAAAGCAGAAAGTTTTTGGCTTTATTTTGACACCGTAGAAGGCAGGACAGGGTGGTTCCAGGTCTGTCCCTGTGCTGTCTGCAGCCACCACCTATTCAAGGCTCTGGAGTAAAGACAAGGAAAGTGTGTGCAGTTGGGCCTTACAGATTACTGAGAAACATTTTTTCTCCATACCTGGGATGAATCAGATGGACAAATCTCCGTTTCATTGTCTAAATGCTTACACACAACTTGTGTGTCCAGTGTTTTCCCTGAAAATCCATGTGGTGAACACCGAATTGCCAGAGCCCAGGCTATTTCTGCATCTGATTATCAGACAAGCACTTCAAATCTTTTCCTCTCCTATTGACGACCTTTAATTTCTTCAATCCCCTCCTACTAACCATGATACCAATAAACAAGAGTTTTACCAGCAATGACTGTGAAAATAGAATTTCCTCTGTTAATTTTGAGGTGTAGCTGTCACCTCTATAAATCTGTGATGAGCTGAGAAGTCTAACATAGCTATTCCTCAATTTATTGTTCAAAGATAAAATTAGATAAATGAGCCATTACCTTCCAATTACATAAAAGTATGTTTATGTAGCAGAGTTGATGCAATGCTGAGGCTCCTTGTCTGGCAGTCAGGAAATAGTTCTTGTTGGATCACTACCCCAAATTCCTTGCTTCAGGAATCTGAGCTTTGAGAGAAATCTGAGTAGCTGTTTCATGTGATAAGGGGTATTTCTGCAGTAGGAGCACAAGGCCAGCATCTACTCCTGGAAGTGGTGGCTGCACACTGTGGGCAGAATGGAGCTGGGGGGGGGGGGGGGGGGGAAGGAAATCAGCTTGTGCCTCAGAGAGCAGAACTGGGCTCCTCCAGCAGCAGTGGTTAAATGGACTCTGATGCCTACAGCCCCTTTGTGTTCGTATATTGTATCCTGATTTACTTAGGAGAACGAAGTAGTAGGACTCAAGTGACAAGTAGTCTCTCTGCTGACTTCTGATGGGGTTAAAATTCAGTGTCTGAAGTTAGTTTTTTATTAATAATTTGTATTCTGGCAAGGAAAAGATCTGTAGAGTTTATTTAATTTTGAACATCACCAAAAAGTTGGTGTTAGCCTGAGGTTTGTTCCAAATCTGTGCTGGGAACAACCACCAATACTACAGGAAGCCGTCAGTTTTTAACACGAGACCACCCAGCTGCATTACTTTCCCCAGCAAATAAATTCCTGGGGTTTCACCGGTGTCCCTGATGCTCTAAGACAATTTTGAACAGCTGAAGATCTGAACTGTGGAAAAACTCTGTGCTAAGCCTGTGACTTCAGTGAGATTTTCAAATGGGTAATGGGGATCAGCATGTGAATTTCTAACATCGGAAAGACTATGGAGAAGATGCAGCGCAGCATCAAGCACATTGTGTTGTGCTTTTGTTTTGCTCTGTCTCTAACCTGGTGCCAGGTCACCTTGTCCAAAGGGACAGCCACAACTTCAAGGAACTGTACTTTTATCATAAGGGATGTTTGACTTAAATCTTGCCAAGGAACCTTTTGAAGATGCACTAGCCAAGTATTCACTCGAAAGTGGGAACACTGTACCAAATCCAACAGGGATAAGTAATTTAATAGATGAGTTCACCTAAACGATACTACCACCTTGTTTATCTTCCTCACCATCAGATTAAGAGCTGTTGTGCATAACTTTCTTAACCTTAACCTCATCTGTTCATCTCTAGGGACTTCAGGCTAGCACAAGGGATAAAGGAAAATCAATGCTGAGTTTGGTTCTGGTAAATGTTTATGTCTGTATGCAAAGGAAGAAGGAGGGGGGGGAGAATGTGAAACTATCCCTTCCCAATGAAAGCTTTTAATTAAATTAGGTCTTAGAAATGTGGAGTGTGATCTTTGCTGTGTTTTGATTTCGCTGAAGATTATGACTGGACTTGCCAAAACCAACTGCAAAGTCTTAACATTTGTAAACCCTGCACACAACACCCGTGAATTTGATACATCCCCAAGAAAGAGCCCAAGTGCTGCTGTTTACATTCCCAAAGTCTTGACAAACAAGGAGAACAATATCTGCTCTTTACAGATTACTGTGGTCAGGTTCCTGTGTACAGCAGGGGTGACCTTTCCAAGTTGAGCAATCTATATATACTCAACCCCCAGTGTTGTAAAAAGCTCAGGTGTATCAGCTTACTGTGAGTTAATATGAGATACAGGAGGAATGGGTTTTACAGTATCCAGCTGCTGAATAGCAAATGATTGAATTTTCTACTATAAAAGAGGACCTTTCTCTTATGTAAATATATAGATTGTTCACACTGCTGGGAAGCTGTAGATTGTACACAAATCCAGCTTAAGCTTATGCCATCTCCTCCCTGACTCCTCTTTATCTGTGGTTAGCCCCCTCCCTGTATCACTTCCCTTACCAAAGGCATCTTTATATTAGTGAAGGGAGAGCTGGCAGGTGTAGCACCTCCTGCTCCATGCTCCCCCCTGCCCAGGTGATAATTTGAGACAAAGCAAAGCACAGTCAACCAGCCCTTTTGTGCTCTGTAGCACTTGGAGATGTGGCACCTGTAGCATACATCTGCAGAGACACAGTGTTTTTATTAACCTCAAAAAGGCTGCAAAGGTGTGCAAAGAGCCAGGCTGCACCACAGGTACAGTCCAGCCACTCTCCCCTGCTGGTCCTGCCCCCAGTGCCTGTCCATTGGCCCAAAGCCTCTATCAGGGATGGCACTGGACCTTCCTAAAGAAAAAGCCTTGAGCTCGTTTTAAGTTAAGCTGTTTCAAAAACATAAAGGCAGCACTTAGATGCAGCGATGATGTAAGGTGAGCTTCTGTTTTGCTTGAGCTTGTGGGAGATACAGGCAAAGTGGTGGATGAAAAAGGTCTTTTAGCTCAGCACGGCAGCCTTGAGCAGAGAAGGATGGGACTGATAAATCAAATATTCAAGGGGCATTTTCCAGGTAATGCTGGTAGTGAGAGGCAGCTACAAGAAGATGGGCTGCTCAGCCTTGTGACCCAGTGACCAGAGACAAGCACAGTGAGCTAAACTCATCAGTGCGACTGGTAAGGTCCTGCAAAAGAAATCTGCTGCCTTCCCCCCCCCCCGCAGCTCTGAGGCTAATGGGAAAAAGCTTTGCCCTGATGAGACATCAGGTCTGACCTACTTCAGAGCAAGCTCCTAGGAAGAAAGGGGAGGCGTGAAAGGAGGAGATGGAGACAGTCTGTACACAATGAGGTTTCTTTTTGTATGAGATGCTGAGCTGCACTGACTATCATTAAACCCGCCCTGTAAGTCTAACCAGCCCCACAGGAGGATGGAAGGGAAAGCTGGGCAGATGCATGGGGTGCAGTGGGGCTGCTTGAGAGTAAAGAGAAGCCCAGGAGAGAGCTGCTGGTTGTTCAGCATCCCTGGAGTCCTGTGGTCACGTGCCAGAAGGTTCCTGCCTTTTACATATGGAAACAGTAATCTCATTAACTCGTTTTTTGGCTAACACAGGTTCTTCCCAAACACAGTTTGCTTCCACTGTAACAGCTTTTCTACTCCAAAGGCTCTGTGGGAGATCCTTCCTGCAAATAAGAACCAAATCTTCATTTTCTCAGACCACAGTGTAATGGGCTTTTCCCTCTGTTCTTACAAGACACCTGAAAAAGAGGGGTTTTGCTGGATCAGCTTAATTTTAGTGTATTGATGGGTCATCTGGAAATAGAAGCCTGAACAACAGCAAGGTTGGGAAAGTTCATGGACGCATCCTAACTTTGCAGCAAGGCTCAGGCTTTATTTTCTGCTCAAAGAAACATGGAAACAAATATAGAAAATGTATAATCCAGGTTCTATTATAGTATTCATGTATGCAACTATAACAGAAAAAAAAATATAATTAGTGTCTCAGGCTGTCAGTGAGTGCTGTTCTGCTTCTTAAAACCTGAGCTTTACTGGTTAGGGGGAGAGAGATAATGATAGAAACATCCTGTGAGATTGTAACCCAAGTGTTTTGGTGGTTGAACTTGAGGAAAGGGCACATATTATCAGCTGTACTCCATCCTCAATTCACTACAGGAGACTGCGAGAGAAATGGTCTAAAAACAGGCAATCAATAATTTGTATAGTGAACACAGTGTGCTGTTAAGTGGTCTAATCTTTAGATCTCTTCAAACATAAGGTGATACAGAAGAGGAATGACTACCAAGGAGAAAGCAACCTGAGGTGTAATTCATAAGAACAAAGACTGAAAGGGAAGTTGTACTACATTATTTTTGCATTAGAAAACCTGCTAGGTCATGGAGCCTGGCTGGTCATTCTCAAAGAGTTTGCTGCAGTAAGAGCTTATGTAGGGACGTAATTGATTCGGCCACAAAACCAACTGCTAATGTCTGCTGCAGAATATTCTTCCTGCTCATCCTCCTACAGAGTGAAGTCCTATTTTGCACCCTGAAATAGAGGTTGCCAGTGGCTGAGGATGGTGCTGATTGCCCTTCATAGCTTGCTGGAAAGAGCTGCTTAGGGGATGCTCTGCTAACGAGCGGCATCAATTGCCCAGGAAGAGACAGAATACATGTTACAATATTAAAGACCCAAACAACCATCTCTGGAAGCTCTTTCTACAGGTCCCGGTGTATGAAAGAGAAGCACAGTACCCTAATTCCTGCATCAGTGTTTTTACAGCAGCACAAAGAAATAAAAGTCCTTGGTGTTACAGAGAAAACAAGGTAAGAGGCACTGGTTCAGTTTTGAAGGTTGAATCTGGCTTTGCCACTCTGACTTAATTAACCTATTAAGTAATTTCACAGACTCATAGACTCATGGAGGTCCATCGTGCCAGAAAGGGCTGTTGTAATCCTTGAAGGTGATCTGTGTGACAAGACCATAAGATTTCTCAGAGTCGTTGAATTTGTTTGAATAGAATTTGAATTTAATTTAATTAAGTGAATCTTTTAGGGGGAAAAGTTAATCTCAGTTTCAAACCAACGGGTTCACTCATGTGAGGGAGCAGTACAGGGAAGAATTTTTCTTGAGTAAAGCCCTAAGTAACTTGAATAATAATGATATTGCCTCTGTCTCCTCACACTGACTAAGTGGCGATGAGGTCTGAACTTGACTCTGAAGGCAATAGTACATTTGCAGAGGTGACTCACTAAGTGAGAAGAGAGTTTTCAGTACTGCAGGTCTGAGTGGATTAGCAGACTGTCTATAAACTGAGGGAAAAAAATAAGAAGTGAAAGAGGAAAAAAAAGCCAAGGAGAGAGAGTAAAACTTGGAATTGGAAAAACAATTCCAGTTCCAGATGAAACATTTCATTACATATGATGGGTTTAAAAGCGGTTTGCCCAGCGACTTTTTATTTAACAAGGCATTGTGTGAAACATGGCATTGTTCCTTACAGGAAATAAAGAAGGAGAAATCTACTTACTCCTTGCATGCTTGCATTGAGAGTGGTATGAAGTTGTAATGTGGAAGTAATAGCTCCGAAGCACAGCAACCTTGTGGTATTTCCTTTTGGAGCTGTACAGAATTATCTAAGAATGAGAATGTTTGGACTGGAAGGTTGTTGCTCACTCCTATAAGCTGAGCCTGCTTTTTTTGTTTGTTAGGTTTTGGGTTGTTGGTTGGCTTTTTTTGCTTTGTTTTTATTTTAATGCAAGTTTTTATTAAATACCTTTAGTATCTTTTACACTAAAGACTTAAGTGTTGATAGTCTTTAGTAGTGATGTACTGACATCATTCAGACCTTCGCTCACAGGGAGATATTAAGATCCCTCTGGGAAGATCTTGAGCAAAAACCTGAAAGTGCTGAGTATCTGCTACCACATCCAAATCCACACTGCTCAGTTTTGGTCCTTTCCTTCAGAAGTTTTATGCCTGATCCTTTTCATTGTCAGACTCCATTGCTAACTCAGGTGGACTGGATGCAGAAAACAAAATCCTGAAGGACCCCACGGACTAGTGGAGGCTGCCTTGGAATCAGCCAAGCAGACAGACATGTTGAGCCTGTGCTGAGCTCAGCTCTCGTGGGCTGAGGGTGGTCGATGCCCCAACCTGGGTGGTACCTGGAGATGTCTCATATCATGAATCGTGGCATGGGCTGCTAGGGGTTTGTATGCTGTTACATAGGGGGAAGCACTTTATTGCCAGGTTTAAGGAATATATAATCTGAAGTTATGCTTCCTTATTTGTGTTTTAATTAAAACTTGAGTTGTCTTTGAATAATTCTCCCTTCTGCATGTGGACTTGGTCTCTGCAGGCTCCTGAGATGCTCTTTCAGGCTGTGGATCAGCGAAGGAACGTTGTGTGAGTAGAGGCAGAGAAAGGATGGGCATTTTCACTTACTTTTCCCTCCCTTGCTCTTTTCCTTTTCCTAACATCCAACCCACTCCACATTACCCTTTTTGTTTCCCTTTCTCAATCACTGGTGACATTTTTCTGACAATTTCTATTTTGAGTGCGCCCAAAGTTTCATCTCCTGTACCATGAAGATTTACCAACAATCACTGCACAGCACTCTGCCTTCGGAAGAGCAGAGCACGCTCACAGCTGCCAGGGGCTGACAACTGAAAGGCACTGAGTGAGGACAAAGCAGAGCAGACGGAGTGATGTGGGAACATTAGCACTTGGAGGTACCCTCTTCCTCCCTCCCTCTTTTTGAAGAAGGGAAAGTAGCTGGGACTTGGTCCAAAAAAGCACTTAAGCACGTGCTTGACCTTAAAACATGTGAAAAGACTCTATTATCTCCATCCATTCCTATGGTTTTCTGTTACCTGGGTGTGCATTTAATGGGATAAACGTTCATCCCTCCAATCCCATACTTAAGGAAGATGATCTCTATTTTTTACCCCCTGAAAATATGAAAATCTGTTTGTTTTATCACAGCTGTGCAAACAGGTTTCCAGGAGACTTAACGTGGTGTGTTCACTATTTGGTAGGTTGCACCGCCCCTCGATTAACAGGAGATAAAAAGTTATCATGGGAAAAAAGTATAGGGAGATTGGTTTGATCTGATCTTGCACGGGATTGAGAAAGGAAAGGATTAAAGTCTCTCAAAGCTTGGCAGTGATTGTCAGGAACAAAATGAAAATAGTTTAAGAGAACAGTGCAGGCAATAACTCACTTGGGGGGTCGGCAGAGGACCAGAAGAAGTGGCCAGACTGACATTGCTTGGTTTTATTAACTCATCCATAATTAGCCCATAGCTTAGATACAATTTAGCTTGTGCCATATGGGCTAATATAGTGCTGAAAGTTACCCCCCATGCAGGTGACAGTCTGTCACACTGAAGGAAGATTAGCATAAAACAAACAACAATGCACTCTTAATGACAGTAGCACCATTTGCAACGCCATAGTTAAGGATGTATAAGCACTTCCATTATAACTCAATCTTCAAGTTTTTATTAAGTAGACATAAAAGGCATGTGCACTCACACAGCCCTTGTAGCCCAACAAATCCTTTCTCCCGTTCCCTAGCAAACTCGTTGTGTATTTGTTGGTTGGTGTATTTCTTAAAGCTTTTTTTTTCCTTCTTTCTGTCTCTTTTTTTAATGGTAACAATGCCTGACGTAGGCATCTACTCGAAGCTCTGCTGGTCTTCCTTGGACCAGTGTGTGGAGTGAGTTGTTCTAGGTAAAACAGATCAGGCAAATAGATCCCAGTGGTGAGTGGTGTCTGCCTTAATAGATGTACAGCAAAGTGGCTGTTCAGCTCCAATAAAAATGAGAAAGTTACACTGCATGTGCCCATCAACTTGATTAGAACTTTTTACAGGACATGTGAACTGAACCAAATAGCAATGGTAGAACCATGTAGGCAGGAGAGGTTCTGAGAGTGTAATTTATACTGGGAAGAAAGCGAGCTGCTGTATTGATTCCTCTTTATTGAACAGGAATTGCCCCATTAGAGCGGTACCCATGTGTTGTGGCTACGTCCTGCATTTATGCTAATTTGCCTACATATTGCCAATATTTTCATTTTTAAAATCAAGATGGAAAATTTGTGCCAGAGCCTCTTCCAAATTGTGCTGAGCTTTTGACACAAAGCAGCAGAAGCCATTAGCATTCTCAGTTAAGGCTGATCCATCATGCTGTTGAACCATTTCTTCTCTTCCCCCACCCCCCCCAACATATTTGCTTTCCTGTGTTTCCCAGATAAAAGGGAAGCTCCCCCCTCCAACAAGTTTTCCAGACTTTTCTTTTGAAAGGCAGCTGAACCATTTTAAATATTTTAAATGATGTGAGTTTTGTTATGCAGACAGGAGCTAATTTTATTTTTTTATCCCTAGCTCTCATCGGCTATTTATGTGACTCTATGGTTTTCAAATGGTATAATGCTAGAGGATGCCAAATGTCCTGCCATTTAATAACCAGTAGCATACAGAGCTCTTTTCAAAATGCCACCACTCTGAGCATCTGTTGTTATTAAGTAAGATGATCAAATTTTGTACAGGACTTCAATTTTGCTTTTCACATCACTTACAGAGCAAGAATAATATGCAGTCTGTGTATAAAACTAATGTGTTGGGATCGTTGAGCCAATTGCTGGGTTTTGTGTTCTGCTTTATTGCAGATTGTAAAATAAACTTTGGCCTTTTTTTAATAAATGTTATAAAAATGCTCTGTGAATCAGGAGAGTGTCAGCAATTAAAGCCATTTAACATCATAATAATTAAAAATGCAATGCTCCGGTGTAGTCAGCACTGGTTCACATAAAAAGCCACATTGTTGGTCCTTAATAATTACATTATTTGACAGACATGTTAAAGGAGAGGAAAAGGTGCACATTGTTAGTATCAGATGAGCAACTAATTCTTATTGTTTCTGGAAATTGCTCTAAAATCCTTTACTATTCCTGTCTTTCAGCTAACAGATGTGCAGGAATGTCCTGGGCTCACCATTGCTTTTCTCTCCAGCAGAATATGACTGACAACACAACAACACAAGGGAACAGCTGGGTCGAAACGCA
This sequence comes from Zapornia atra, assembly GCA_013400835.1. Classification (NCBI taxonomy): domain Eukaryota; kingdom Metazoa; phylum Chordata; class Aves; order Gruiformes; family Rallidae; genus Zapornia; species Zapornia atra. The sequence continues at coordinate 195,365 of VZTU01009617.1, forward strand.
TAATATTTTCCTGGTAGAGAAAGAAGCTGATTAGGCTATGGAGTACCTAATTGGGTAAGATGCCCCTCATTTTCAAACAATAAAATTCAGATAGTGTAGAGCAGAAAAAGAGAGGATGGGTGGGTAAGAGCCGTATGTTTGTGTCGCAGCACAACTGGACCTTTAAAATGAGTGATGCTGTTACAGCTGTGGTTTGGGGCTGTGCCTGAGCTCAATGTCACACAGGGCCAAATTTTTGAGAGGGGACCAAATTCAGACCTGATAACCCTTAAATTGCTTCTCTACATCTCAATCCATTCTCTTTGCTCTTCCGAAGTTTGCATAGACAAAAAGGGTAGATTTCCTCTTTTTTTTTTTCAGGGAGTAAAAAAAAGAACACAAAACAGCACACAAATTTTATAGATTTAGGTATTTTTTTTCTTGAAGATCAGAGGTGTGGGATTCCTCCCTGGTTTCATTGCCTGTTGTATGCTGCTGCAGAAAGGTGGTGCCCTAGAAGGAGCGTTAATCTGTCTTGAGAAGAGATGGAAAAGTTTTGGTTGCAGGACACTGGCAAGGGCAGAGCTGGCATCCTCAGATAAGGAGGTGTCAAAAGAAAAATAACATTGGGAGGAGCCTCCTCAATCCTATCTCTGGAAATCCTAGAAAATTGGGAGTGAAAATTGACTTAAAACATCCTAATGAGACAATTTACTTCCTATGTCTTCCTAGAGAGTCCAAGAGCTTTCTGTGTTCTCCTTCAGTGTTCTCATCTGTCCACGGAAACATTCCCAGACTGTGGCACACTGATTTGTTTTCATTTACTCCAGCTTTTTCATCAGCATTCAAGCCTGTTGGTGTTGAGAGGCTTATTTTATATTTGTTTTTCTAAAATCTACCTTTGAATGTGTGAGTTTCCCATCTCTCAGCCAGCCATGTAAGTTCTAGGGGTGCACAAACAGATGAGAGTATGGTCATGAGAGAGATGCTACCAGTCCTGTGCACCTTCTACCTTCGCTCACAGGGTCAGTTGGGCATCTGGAAGACTGAATTGAAAATGCATCTTTCTTTTCTTTTAAGTTCATAGATGTTCAAGCAAGCAAAGAGCTTCTCTAACCAGAACGGGGTGTGAAAGCTGCTTGGGGGCTTGGGAGCTTGCACTGGGGCAGAGCGCCCTCGGAGAGTGGAGTGTTCTTTTAAAAAAAAGCTAAAAGATAAACTTCAAACCAGATCTTACAAGGCCCCATATCAAATATCAGCAAGCCTGGAAATCATTCCAGGGTAGGATAAACTCCGTTGGCAGGAAAATCTCATTGCTCTGATTTCCCTTTGCCTTGTGCATTCTGAATTGATTTTAATAGCCTGTTGCAGGTAGTGTTTGCTATTCTCCAAGGAAACTAATGATTCAGCATCATAAGTTTGATGCTGGGATACAGGAATAATAAATATTTGTGAAGTTCATGAGACATAAGTTAATCTGTGTCAAAACTGTTCTGAAGGTAAACAAATCAAAATGTCCCTCAGAGCACAGCGACCACAGGGGTGTCTACATGCCTTGGAGATACTGTCTACAACATCTCTGGCAGATGCTTGTTCTTCCCAAGGTCTTGGTCTTGAGTGATGGGAGAGTAAAATCAGGAGGAGCTCGTCCAGCAACCAGCGGCAGTGTTACCAGTGAAGGTCTGGGTACCTGATGGGAAGGACCAGCGGCACATCCCAAACAAAGGCCAGTTGAATGTTTTAAAAGCAATAAAACCATCTGAAAGGCTGGAGCCCCTCTGGAAACTGGTCTACCTTAGCTGTAAGTCATATGTATGCAATTATTTTAGTTCAAATATTAGCCTTAGATTTTAAACAGATTATAATTTTGTAAGGAAATAACCATAATTGTATGACAGAAAGGGATTTGATTTGCAGCTCTGGAAAACAGTCTGCTTCTCTAGCACCAGAAGAGTCTTTAGGTGAAAGTATAAAAGCAGCACATTATCCTCTGATTAACCTGAATCAAATAATGGAAATAGAATTCCATCTGCCATAGAAATCATAAATAATAAATACGTTATTAAATCAATAAACTGAGTACAACAATGAATTTTAAATCTTATGTTGTGATTAGAGCCAGCTCTTTCTTTGGGACATATTAAACTATATTCACAGCACATTCCACGTGGGTTTTTTAATAGGTGATCTGTTTCTTTTTCAGGAAGTTCATATGAAGTTTCTGAACCTCCACTTTGCCCCTTGGGGAGAAGCAGCCCGGAAATAAGGTGAAAGTGTTCTGAAAGAAATGAGGAAATCTCAAAAGAAAGAAAAAAAAAGGGGGGGGGGAAGCAGCACATTATAGAAATGCTGGTAAATAAAATATAACCAAGGAGCGGCATTGGAAGTGTGTTTAACCCACTGCACACCAGTTTTCCCATACTGCTATCCAGCTGAGCACTAATGAAGAATATCAAGTAGTATGGCTCTATGTATTAGTGATGTTAAGTGTGATATAAATGTTTACGGATTAAAATAGGAGAAAACATGATGCACTGAGGACAAATGCATAAAATCAGTGCTAGTTGAGTCCTTCGTGATAGTTGGTCCTGTACAAGGAATAAAGGTAGCATTTCAATCAAAGGACACAAATACTTAGGAAGTTAGGTTTTGGTAAGCTGTTGTAGCTGAAGAGGCAACATTGTACAACTCTGCATCTGTCTTACAGATGCAGCTACCAGAACTTCCCTTGGTCTATTTGAAACCTGAAAGAGATAAATATTTTGTTGTTACAGGTACATTCATTTACCTGCTGCTTTAAAACATCTGTAGGACCAAATCCAGAGGTGCTTGGGGGATCTAGTCTTACGAGACTAAGCTGGACCTTGCACCTTTTGAGTTTCATCAAAGTGTGTTTCACAAAAATGGAGTTCTTTGTCTCAGATCTGGAAACTGCCCTTCATCCCCAGCCCATGACCTCTGCCTTGAAATGTGCTGGGCCATCAAGGAGGTGAGGAGGTGCTGTGAAGCTGAAGGACTGGATGAGGTATGTGGCAAGAAACTTTAAGTAGGAAATAAAAAATCCCAACCCATTATTGCAATATTTCCCTGCCCTTCCTTGGTTCCATTGTTCTGGTGTCCTCCTGTTGTACCTGGCAATAAGGGGACCTCAGCATCCACCATCCCCTCATAGCTTTTTGCAATATGCATGATACTCTCAAGCATTCATTTTCAGTATGAAGCTCTGTGCCTCCTGGATTGTCTTTCTGTCCATTGTCAAGATTTGTGAATGACTTATTTGCTCATTTTTTACAGCAAGATGGAAACTTCTGTGGTTTCTCTAGGTGTTACTTCTAAATCTCATACAGACTGTCTTGGTCAGCTCAAAACCTACAGCTCTTGGCATTTCTCCCATGCCTGGGTATCTATTAACTGTTACCATAGAGTTCATTTATTTATCTATCTATGTATTTATTTATTTAAATGCAGTGTTTTTGACAGAGTGAGCTACAAAACTATTTTAAAATTGCAGGTACACTTGTGCATCAAGATTTCTGCCACATTTTCTTGTACAGAAGCTGCAGAAGGAATGAGATGTACCTTTGTGACCTAGGTTCATCATGGAGATGGACCTCTTGTCTTTGTGAAGGGATTTTGAGTAACCTTTGCCTGCAATCAGCTCCCTCTAAATCCATGCTGTAACCAGGACAGCCCTTCAACAGCACTGGTTTTGGCTGTTTATTCAGCACTAGGCAATAATTCTCCAGATCCTGTTCTCCCACAGCTGGTACAGCAGCAGCATCACCCAACCTGTAGCTTCAGAAGTACCTACAGTCGGACTGAATTTAGAGGACACTAGAAATCTTGACATTCAACTTGATATTTCTGTGCTCCCACAACTTATTTTTCTAATGCAAATCAGAAGACGATTAGCTGGTTTAGCTCTTCATTGTTTATTTTTCTCCCCTTGTTCTTTGGGCTGTTTTTCACGCGTCATCTTGGCTGAATTCTCCCCCATTTTTCTCCCTCCCTGTGTTTTTCTGCTCTTACTCTGTTCTCTGCCCTTTGTTCTCCGTTGCTGTTTTCCCCTCTTTCTTCTTTTGTGCCTCTCTTGCATATTTTCTGGTGCTCTATCATCTCTGTTCTTTGTCTTTTCTTTTCTTTGTCTTTTCATTTTGCCTATCTTTGTTCTGCGTCCTCTTTGGTGTCTCCCTGTTCTTTGTCTTCTCTTTTTCCTTGTTCTTTCTTTTCCTCTGTCTGTCTCCTTTTATGATTCCCTTTTATCTTCGTTGTGTTCTGAGTAGGTTCGTCTTGATCTTTGTCTTTGCAGATAACGTGCTCAAATGAAGACAAAACACGCCATTCAAACAGAAATTGCTTATTAATTATAACATGGACACACTGCTGAAACCCAAGCCTCCCACAAAGCCAGCAAACCAAATCACAGGTATTTGCAGGCCAGCACGTTATTTTTCTGGTCATCTGAGCTCCATGTAGGACCCTGTGGTTGAGCACCCAGCACTTAAACTGCGTCCTATCCCACTCCCCTCCCGCTGGCTGACAGTCGATAAATCCACCCTAGCCTTTATCGTTGACCCATTGATATTTGGGTGCAAAAATAACTGAGGTGAGGTCTCTGGTTATCCAGCAGCTATGAGTAAAAATGTGTATTTTGGTCTCCAGTATGGAATCCACACGATCTTCATGTCCCAAGTGTGCCCCTTCCTCTCGTGGTGGGGCTGTAATTTACTGCAGATGTCTTTGACCTACATCATCAGCTCGAAGTTATCAGTTGCTGCTAGAAGGAATGTTTTAATTTACTAACCAGCTCTGCTGGGAATGGGTATCAGCTACAGCCATGCGAAAGGATTTCTTGGTACACTTGGTGCAGAGCCATGAGTTACTGTTGTTGAGTCTCTCGTATTTGCAAAACAGAACATCTTAAAAATGTGGAACCAGGAAAACCATAGGCAGAGTTATTTTGGTAAAGGAAGTTCTATTTGGTCCTGAAATAAATCTTTCTGTGATCTCTTTGAGCTTTGGAAAGATTAGTATGATTTCAAAGCTTAAGCTCAAAACGAAACAGTTCACAAAGAAAAAGTTTAGCTTTTTGCTCATTTTCCCACCCATTTCTTCCCTCTAATAATTCAGCAAAGTCTCTCTGCATGTGTGGTATTTGATTAATCCTCGTTAAAGTCTTGGCTGAGAAACTCAGCCCAGCTCTTGGAGTTTGCCCTCTTGCTGCTCTTCACCTTTCTTTCTCTTTTGTATTTTTCTTGTCTGCAGGAGGACTGAGAGAGCCACATTAAGGTGTCAGGCCATGAAATGGATGAGTTGGGAGCAGCTCCTCAGGGTAGAGAGGCTGGGTGCTCCTAGGGACCCCGCTGCAGCCTATGCAAAGTCACCGCATCCCACCGGCTTGGAGGATCCTGCCTGCACCATCTACCTCCTCCAGCCTTTCCAGGCTCTGCTTTGCTCTGCCCTTAACTTCACCGTTAAATTGTCACTTTCCTGGGCAGACTGTAGTATATAAATAGAAATCTCATATCTTCCACCTGCTGTGCTCTGGGGAAGCCCCAGAACGCCCAGCACATTGTCGATCTCTGCAAACTGGCTATAGGACCCAGCCACAATATTGCAGCAAATAACCTGGGTCTTATGTGAATTGCCCTGGATCTGGGGTCCCTGGAGGTTGCACATCATGTTGAGCCCAGGTTGGGCTCTTCCTGCTGCTTGTACCTCATTGCCGTCATTGGCAGCATCCCTGGCTGCGGAGGTGGGACAGGGTCTTGTCCCTCCTCTTCCCATCACCTTGTGGGAGCAGTGCTGTCAGGGAGGGGGCTGTGTGGGGAGCAGGAAGGCATGGGAGGGGTCTCCACAAGCCATCCAGTGCCGTTGCTGTGTGCCAGCGCCTGTCACCTGTGCCGTGAGTTGAAGGGATGCTTCTCTCTTGGAGCCCATGTGTGCGTTTTCTAGAGCGTGCAGGTGATCTCCCAATCTGCATAAATATGCATGAATTACAGGTTTCCCAAGCTGGATGTTTTTTTGTCTTAATAACGTTGATTTAAATTATACTTAAATATTAACAAAGTGATTTAAGACCAGGCCATTTAGGCCAAATGTACATTAAAATTCCCCTTCTATTTTCCCCTCTTTTTAAATCCTCCTCCTTCAGTTTATTCCCTGCGGGAGGGTTTGGGTCCTGAACTCATTGTGCAATCTTCAAACACATAATAAGAATTAATCACCATTAGTCCTCTATTTTAACAGCTGCTTCCTACCCCCCGAACCAGTACAGCTGCAAACTTCCCTCCCTCTGCCGACACTGTAATCCCATTACAGCTGCAAACTTCCCTACGTGAAAACGCAGATTTAAGCTTATTTTGAAACAACTCACATTTCTTAATTACTCTGGTCCTTATTGGAAATGGGTGATGCAACTCCTAGCCAGTGGGGGCTGAAGGAGCATCGTCCTTCCCAAGCGAGAAGCCAAGCTGATGCTCCACTCCGTTGCAGGAGGTTGTAAACCCCACCTTGGGCCCTGTCATTTGCATCAACCAGTATTTACTTCTTAATATTCAGAGGAAAACAAGTATGGTTTATTTGTCAACAGGGAGATTTGCCTTTTTCTTCCCAGTTGTGGGCTTTCTTGTACTTTCTTCCTCCCTAATATCTGCCCTTAGATCGTAATTATTTTATATTTTTACTTTTTAGCATTAAGGTTTGAGATAGATAATTATTTTGCTTAATAGTAAATTTCGCTGCAACGTGCCCAGAGGGATATGAAATAAAAGGTATTTAAAAATCTACCATGTTAGAAAAGTAAAATAATTTCAGCTAATGAGATTATCAAGGATAATCGGTTTACAAAAGCCCATTATACGACAGATTCATTGATGTCTTAAAACAGAAAAGGAGAATCCTATTTATTTTTTGAAATGGTGTAGAATAAATTGCTTTTCAGAATGTAAAAGGCTGTTTTTCATATATATATATATATTTTTTTTTTAAATGCAATGATTTCTGTAGCCCCATCTGCTGTTCACTTTCAGAAGTATCCATTGGAAGGTTTGGAGGACCGTACGTTTTTTGTGTTGAAAATTGGTGATAGGTGAGACCTGACCTGTGGATTTGACTCGAAATGGTAAGGAAGGGCTTCATCTCTTTGAGGATTCATGGAAAGAAGTTGCAGGAGTGCAGTGGAAGATCCCACTTCTGTTGGACCATGACTGAAGTTGTGTTTTGGGGAGTCATCTCGCTTTTGCAGAGGAGTCAGGAGGAGGAAGAGGAGGAGCAGAGGTTGGAGCTGGTGGGTGTCCTGGTTGGAATGGCTGTGGAGGCCCTACTAATCCACCCATTTCCTTACCTCAGCAAACCCAAATGGCTCCAATGAGAGAAATGAATTTGTATGTTATGTAAATGAAAATGCACCTGTATAAAGCTGCAACCTCGAAAAGTGCTGGAATGGTTTCTGTTTTATTTATTGCAGTTGATTGTTTGGACCACACATTCAAAGCTACCCAGAGTAAGCCTGGTGGGACTGGTACACCGAGCCTCTTCCCAGACCTTCCTTTTGCTTCCCGAGGACGCAGAAGGTGACTCTTCAGTAAGTAGCTCAAAATTATTTCAGACTTGTATAAATAATATACATGTTCTGTCTCCCTTTGATTGAACGATGAATAGCAGCTGGAGTGATTGATTTGCTGGTGTGCACACGTGGCGGTGGCTGGAACGGTTTGTCTTGTCCTTGGAGCCCCCAGAGTGGTCCTGCATTGCCCATGGCTTTGTCTCCCTATGTCTGCGTGGTCCTCCAGCATCCCCTCCAACATGGAGTGGATACTGGGGCTTGGCCACTGTGGGGGCCAATGGGGAGATGCAGGCTGAGCATCTGCACCTCTGTTTCACCTGCTTGTGCCTGCCCCAGGTACACAGACCTTCACACCACCCTCCAAAAGGTAGCTCCTGTACAGTCTCTTCTGCTGCAGCTCAATCTGCTGCTTAAATGGTTCTCTCTCTTTTTCTTTCCCCCCTTTAATATTTAGCAGAAAATAATTCTGCAATGAGCTTTATTAAAGCAGCAGGATAGATTAAAAAATGAAATATGTTTAGCAAGATTTGGGGGGAAGGCTGGAGTAATTAATTTTCAGTAATACCTGGCATTTCCAGAACTCCTTTCATCCCAAGATCACCAAACAGTTTACAGACATTAATTAATTAAAGCATTATGATGCCCCAGTGTGGGGCCATTGCCTGCGTGTCTGACTCAGACAAACTCCCTCCAATTCCCCGGACAACCGAGCAGTATCCACTCCTCTGCCTGCACCAGGGCTACTCCTCTGAGTAAATACCGCTCAGCTTTCCTAAGGTTTGCACTGTGTGGCCCTATGTAAATATTTTCCAGTAAGTTCGATTATTTGTCTTTTATTCTCTATCAGGAAAACCCCAAATATCTCAGTAATAAAATTTCCAGCGCGTGTTTACATGAGGGCAGTTCGGATGATTAGTTTCTGATTCAGCTGCCCATTAAAACGTCGCTGCTCCTGGAAGATCTCTTTGCAGGCTGGGAACTGGACATGTATTTTAAGCTTTGATTTTTGGGGTGGGTTGAGCATTTCTGACAGGACAGTAAATTGCGTGGGAAAAAGAGGAGGTGTTCAGCGTGCACCCAAGAGGGGTGCAAATAACGTCACACTCCTGGAAATCCCCCGTGAAGTATAAGTCCAGTGAAATCTTATGAAAGCTATAGATTATACAAACTTTCTCCACTCCGATGATTTGATTCATGAACGCGTAAATAGATAGATAGATAGATCCATCACAGGAATCCCTGGGGAACAATGGAATGGTGTTTGTGATTGGAAAAACATTATAAAAGAGCTCACGTATAGCCAATAGTTAGGCAGTTTGGTACCGCCAAGATAAATAGAAAAGAAATGACATTTCATGATCGCATTTTTAAAGGGCGTTGGAAGTTACCAAAGCAGGAGAAATGGATGTCCTGTAGTGATGCATCTGCAGTCCCGTGTGGCATCGCTACCGGCTGGGCACCCGTTGGGCCTGGATCCCCTCACCCCAAGCGCTCCAGGTCTTTAGGATAATGATGTGGCACTATGTCCATGGGGAAAGCTGTTGCCTGGACATTTTGACCTCATCCCTGAGCCACCTTGCTCATAGGATTGAGGGCTTTCCAGTTTGGCTGGGACATTCAGAAGCAGGATCATCCCTGAAGGATAATGGAAACAAAAATCCAACAAACCAACCTGTTTCTTTGCTGGATTAGGTATTTTCAGATAAACTAAACAAAAACCAGTATCAAAAGGGAAGTCCTTTCAGTTACCTGTGGTCAGGCCAGTCGGTTTGCCTGGTGAGGTTGGCCATCTCCAAGTTTCCCCTTACTCAAACTTCAAACCACGGTGAAGAAGAAGGATTGAACTTTGGGCAAGAAGCAGGACCCACTCCTCACACGCTGGCATGGAGACACCCATTCAAGGAACCACTTCAGAAGTGCCACCACACATCGGTCTCATGAGCCATTTATTCCACCCAGCACCTCAACCCATACGTCTGTCAGCCTGAAACATATAGAAATGTCAGTGTGTGTTTGGGAAGGTGACGCATGGCAAAGGGGCCTCTGGTTTTGGGAGGAGGGAGCTGGGAACGCTGCCCTCCTCCTGCTTGTTTACCCTATGGCAAGTGCATCTTCAGGGAGCGCTGTGACTTCGAGATATGAGAAGAAATTCTTAAGTAAACACAAGTGACATTTGGCATATAAATAAGTTAGGGAATACTCTTGCGCAAGCAGTGCGGGTCAACAGTGATCTTTTATCTCCTGTTTTAAAATCGGCTGCTTTAGAAATGTAAAAGCGCAAAGTGTTTGCGGAAGGGGCGGTGGAAGGGAGAGGGGCTGCGGCAGGACCGTGATGCGGTGCTGGATGCTGGGGCAGTGTTTGCTGGTCCAGAGCAACCAGCTTCCAAGCTCCAGCCCTTCTACTTCAGGTATAATCCATGGTGTGTCAGATGGGTTTCTCCACAACTTTATTTTTTTCCCCTCTTTTTTTCTTTTTTCCCCCTTTTTTTAATTTTTATTTTTTCCCTTTTCTTCCCCCTCCCCCCCCCTTTTTTTTTTTTGCATATGATTAATGTTTAACAAATCCCTTCAGAGAGCAAATACTGATCTGAAATAGAACAGTAAACAAATAACAGGGGAACAGGCGTACAGCCTGTATATACATCCATCTATAAAATGCACTGCATGCACACATGCGCACCCGCACTCTCATTGTGTAGGTTAGCTAAGGGGATTTACCTCCTTTTTAATATTTTTGAAGACTGCTTTATGATCCTGTTGACCTGCTATTAGCAAAAGCTTAGCTTTCAACAAAGGTAATTAAATTATAAAATCACTGCTGCAATCATCAAACTACTCATAAAACAAGAAATGAAAAAAAAAAAAATACCCTGAAATAAAAATCTTGCAGGCTTCTCCTCATGTAATATTGCTCCCTGATGTTAATTACATTTAAATGGGAGAGTACTATTTTGGTATCATTCATACGCCTCCAAAAGTACTTTCCAGTTTATCATACCTGTCAACCCCAGTGCATCACAGGCTAATACTTTATTAAGAAAAAAATCATTAGGGAGCTGCTGATCCCATTTAAGTACATTGGGCAGAATGTAAGACTAATTAAAAAGCATATTTTTACATTATTAATTTCTGAGTTTCACACTTAATGAATGTGAAATGACAGGGCTACTATTTTTATATTCAGGCTCTCTGGGCTCTTCAGCCAGGGGAATTAAATTCTGGGGATTTTTTGCAAAGATGCTTCTTGGGAGATTTGTTTTCAAGAACAGCTAAGCTTTTTTAGCTGTGCCTTTTTCTGGGAAATTATACCAAAGCATATTACAGCCACTTAAAAAGAGTAGTTAAATAGATGTTGTGTTGGGTTTTTTTTCATCACACTGCTATAAAAGTATTTTAGATGAGGTATAAAATATGGTTTTTAAATGATATTATGATTTGCAAACACTAAAAAATAATTGCGGTGGAGTTGAGAGAGAGCGAAAACATCTAATCTTTATTGTGTAAGACAATGTGATAAAATATTTTACAGCCAAAAGCTCATTTTGCATCTGGAAAATTGTGTAAACTGATGGGGGGAAAAAAATCTCATTAAAACTAAAGGTTATTTTTAATATTCTTCAAACAAAGCAACGCGTTATAACCGCATCCTTCCTCCCCGTATTTATTAAATTAGACAATCGTACCAATGCCTGACATTCTATTTAAATAAAGACATAAAATGACAGAGCCCGTGCGATTAAGGCAGGCTAATCGGAATTTATACCAGCTTTTAGAGCGCACCGGGGCTGAAGGTAACAGCAGCCCCGGCAAGGTTGGGGGGTGCGTGTGCGGTTCCGCTGCGGCGGTACAGCCGGTATTAAGTGTTAGGTGTTGCATTACTGAAACCTTTGCCGGGTGCCGGCTGGCACAGCGGTCCCTGCGAGCACGCCACAGCACAGCACACTTTTATAGGGCTCTGTAAGGAGGAGTGGAGAAAAGCAGGGTCTTTTTTTTTTCCCCCCTCTCTCTCTCTCTCTCCTCTCTCTCTCTCTCTCTCTTTTTTTTTTCCAAATGTGCTTACAATTACCTCTCTGTATTTTTATTGTCTTTTTACTAACCACAAAACTCACACTGGAGGCAAAGCTTAACGGCTGAGGCTTTCCTCATGTAAATATTAGGAAATTACATTTGTACAAACTGCGCGGCTTTGTAAAGGGGGCTGGAGCCACTCCAACACAAATTAATCAGGATAAAGTTGCTCTATGTTCAACATGACCATAGTTTATTTTCTTAAAGTATTAATTTGTCAACAGCTTTCCTGCCTCGCTGTGACTCATGTGGATGGCATTGAGGGAAGACACAGATGCGATCTTGCCGCCCTACCTTGTGGTTTTAGGAACCGGCTCCGGTTAATCAAAACATAATTGTGTTTAATTCCTCAGGATTTGTTTTCGTAAGAAAGTCAAACGACTGAAATATGAATACAAACCTGTGTCTAAATATTGTCTTCTTTAAAAAAAAACAAACCAAAAACAACCAAAAAAACCATCCCCACCACCAAAGCGTTGCAACTCTTTTAACTGTTTGCTAAACAATTTTTACTTTCGAGTCCTTCCCTCCTCTGCTGTCTTCCCTGCTCAGCCCCAAAATAAATAAATAAGCTCTGGCAATAGCTTTTCAGCTGGTGTCCTTTGCTTTTTTTCCTCCTCAGTCATCCCCGGTGCTGAAAGCAATGCTTTCCAGCACGTCTCTTCTCATTCTTCTGCCTTCGCTCGCTGCTTATTATATCACACTATTTTTAATTATATCTTGATTTTCGTAAAATTATCGTTCGTTGTTATGTTTCTGGAATGCAAACGTGAGCGTAATGGGATCTATTTTTCAGAGTTGCCAAAACAAATTAAGGAAAACGTTCGGCTCTTCCTCTGCCAAATGTTTCAGTGCTTTTCCATGAAAGCAAATCTTATTTCTAACTGTATATTAAACCTTAAGTAAATAATGCAGTCTGTCAGAAGCAAATTCTATTGTGAAATCAGTAACTGTTCCCAGGCTTTGCTGGTGATACCCACACCAGGCTCTGCCTGGGAAGAATCGGGGTAATGATGAAATATTGCTAATTTTAATTTGCTTTTTTGCAGAAGCGCCGAACTTTTTTCCTGCGTGCTGAATGTGGCCCCCCATAAATATGGATCATTTGTTGTGGCTGCTCCACGGATGCCCAGGTAGGCAAGGAGGCTCTTGAATAACAACATCACTGAGGGCTGGAGAAGGGACCAGCTTGAGGCACCGCGCGTTGTTAATTGCGGGGACTGGGGCTCGCCTGTTCTTTAGCATCTTTTATTAACACACATCCCCAAATAATATTGACACTCTTCTTGTTTTATTAGTACACGTTTACCTTGTTCATGGTTTTATTATTCAAGAATGCAGTTGTTGCCAAGTATTAATCAATATATTATGTTGCTCAGTTGGGCAAGCTGTATAAAAACATAGTGCCCCTAGGGTTAATACAGTCAAGAACTAGAAAAGTGTTTCAGACATGTACACAACATGTGGTTTACTATTATCATTAAATGAGGTGAACTGGGACTCTATACATATGGATTTTGAATTGCATAAATTTTGATTGATATCATTTGAAGACTGAGACCCTGAAAGGCTAGATTTTGTGAAAGACGATACACAGGCCAGCTATTACCACATACAATAATACCAGGAAAAATATCTGAAATGAGCAAGGCAGCTGGCTTTTAAATAGCTAAAACATAACATCAATACTTATTTTGAATAATGGAAAAAAGAGGTAAAAGATGTTGACCTCTGCCTGACAATAACATGTTCCAAAAGTAGAACTGGTCCCAGGAGAAAACCCCCTGCTCAACAGTAGCGACTAAGACATTTTTTTTTTCCCTTCTCTCTCTCTTTCTTTCCTTCTTGTTTTCTCTTGCTTTTCTTTTCCTTTTCTTTTTTTCCCTTTCTTTTTTTTTGTTTTTGGTTTTGTTTTGTTTTGTTTTCCCTGGGAAAGGTAAATGGGCTTTTGAACACCAAGGCGCCTGCAGACAACCGCCAGGAAAGGAAAAAAAAAAAGAAAAAAAAAAAAAAAAAAATCCCCCCCACTGACAAAACCCAAAAATTTTTTTTTTTTTTTTTTTTTGCAAATTCAGGAAACACTTGAGAAGTAAAACCAACATCCTGAGACAGGAGACAGGGCCAGCTTTTGACACCGGGCTGGACCTGCGAGGCCGAAGGAAACCTGGAGCCAGGAAGCGGCCGCCGCCGGGGTCAGGCCCCCGGGACCCTGCGCCTCGCCGCGCACCGCAGGCCCCGGCCGGCCTTTTCATGGGAAATTTGCTGAAAATTTGCTGATCTGCATGAAACATTTATTGGAGGGGGAGAGGAAGTGCCTTCCCTTCGCTTCTTGTGGGTTACCGGTTCGTGCGGGGTTAAGTGGGGAATTCTAATGTATGCGAGGACGGCGGGTCTCCTCAGCCCTGCATCCATTTTTTTTTTCCCCCCACTGTGTGATGCACGGGGAAAATTATCAATACCTCGCTCCACCAGATTCATTCAATTTGCCCCTATTTTGTTAAAACTTTTGAGAGAGAGAGTGAGCACCGGATGCTTAATGCTTCATTTATGATTTATGCTCCATAAATGTATTAAAACATTAACCGTATTTCTGCTATGGCATACTTGAATCCTCCCGGGGAAAAAGCCAGAGCGTTTCTCAGGCTGCTACTCCGGCTTCCCCGAGGAGCGAGATTATTTGTGTTGTGTTACACCTCCAAGTGTTGATTAGGCCTCGGCGTTACCCTGACAGAAGTGTCGTGCGGTGCTTCTCTTTAATGGGGTAATAAGCTATATCAACCGCACGAAGGAAATGTTCCTTTTCAAGTCAGAAACGGCCAAAAAAAAAAAGTCAGAAACGGTAAAAAAAAAAAAGAGAAGTTCCACAGCAAAGGCTCCGTTCCCTCCACCCAAGCAGCGGGGCCGAGCTCCGGCAACGGCCTCCGCTAATCGAAAACTGTTGGCCATAGCGCTTGGGTGGCTCAGGCAAATTTATAATCCGGGTTTGAACTCTCTAATATATTAAATGGTTACACACCACCCATTGCTGAGCCCGGCTTTTAACCGCCTCGCAGCCCGGCGGCTTCGCAGGCTCCGAAACGGGGCTGTTAATTGGAAAGCGGGAAGGTTAAAAAATAGACAAACTAGTTTTCTGGCTTGTGTTTGACAGCGTGGGTTGTTTATGCTGGGTTGTTGGGGGGTTTTTTTTGTAAGGGTATTTTTTTTTTCCCTTTTTATTTTTTTTTCCTTTGCTTCCCCTCTCTTTTCTTTTTTTTTTTTTGCAATGGGGTGGAGGATTTCTTAGTGGTTGGGAAGCTTCACATTTTTCAGTAAGCATTATTGGGTAACAATTGGTGCAAACATTATGGAGGGGGAAAGGCACATAAATCAAGAAATAAAAAAATAGTTTCTGCACATTTTCAAAAAACACGTTGTGCTCTCTGAGGTCCTTTTCATTTTAACCAAATCAGGGGGAACTTGTCCTCACAGCGGCAAGGCAGATGGAACAATAAATCACAGGAACCATTGACTGCCTGCAGTGTACTCTCCGCAGCTGTCACTTTTTTGTCTCTTTGGTTTTAGCTGACATGGTTTGAGGTCCACTGTGAACCAATCTGGACTTTTTTTTTACCGTCATATCCATCAAAACGACCAGTAGCCATCAACCTACTGCAGCGATCGATTCGTTTGCTTATTCTCACGCATAAGCCAATACTCAGCTCACTAGGTGAGGCTTGGGAGAAGCACCTCATTTTAGCTTTTTTTTTTATTATTTCCCCTTTTTCTTTCTTTCTTTCTTTCCTTTTTTTTTTTCTTTTTTTTTCTTTTGTTTTTTTTTCCCTTTTGCCTCCAGCTACAGCTGTGATTTTCCGAGCAGTCTTGGCTAACGTTATTAAAGTTGCATCATGATAGATATAGAGCGGAGCAGATAACAGCCTCCACGCACAACAACAGCAAACCCAAGAACAACCGAGGGGTTTTGCCGTTGTTGTCAGTGTTGCTTTTCAGGTGTAGCGAGACGCTTGCTAAGCTAGGAGTTTCCAACTCATTGCTTATTTTGCAAAGTAAACAAGCAAATGTTATGTGCATAACCTTAGCTGTCTCTGCAAAGGTCAGTGCCTGGCTGCTGATTTCTTTTCCTGCCTTTTGGTGGCACTCTGATGCCAGCGATTACTTCTGGCGTGTTTTGGAAACAAGACGTCCTTTCTTAACAAAAGACTCAATCTACAAAAGGCTGCAAAACAAAAAAAAAAACCAAAAAAAAAAAGAAAAAAAGGGGGGGAAGAAAAGAGGGAAAAAAAGGAAAAAGAAAAAAAAAAGGGAAAAAAAGAAAAAAAAAATTAAATTTGGACCTGGGTAGGAAAGTTTACTTGTGTGTATGAAACAGCCTGGTAAGCGCTATAAAGGGGCTCATCCATAACTCCATAACACGGGACGAAAGGCCGCACTGGGTGCAGGCTGCTATAATGAGGGGGGGGGGCCCTCAGCAATCAAACAACACCTATGGATGTGTCAGGGCGTATAGGTGGTATTGCGCGTCGGGTTATGGGCTTTGGGTTCCTGGCCTGGAACACTGCAAAGTGGCTTTTGCATTTTTTAGAAAAGTGGGCTCCCCAAAGCACCATCTGCAGCAGATATTAGTGGGGACTCAACTTCAGGACAAATTTTGGAGAACAGTTGTGGGGTGGGTGGTTTTTATTTTTGGTATAGATATGTGGGTAATATAGTCATAGTAATTTATTTATTTATTTTAAATATCAAAAATACCTGCTTGCTTTAAGAACCTTCAGTTAGGTCAAGTTAAATTTATTATATATAATTTTTTTTTTTTTTTATAGCTGAGCTCCATGATTTTGACTTGAGGTGACAGCTGAAAAGCACCAGAAACCCTTGGAATTTCAGATCTATATATTACTCTAAAGCAAGAAAATAAAGTTCTGCTAGGAGAAGGTAGGTAATTGCATTTACTGAATATACATAGTTTAAAAAACACACCCCCAGAAACATTTACCTTAAAAAAAAAAAGTCAAGGCGACCGAAGTTTTCTTTTGTATCTATCGAACAAACATCCCTGGGATTTGCAATAAAAACCCAGTTATGAGATCCAGGGTCCCTCCAGTTAGCAAGGATCTTTTAGCAGAATATTGAAATATTGCCACGCTGGAGAGAAGTTATTTAAGGACCCTGATGCGAAGGCAGATTCTGCTCAGGCTGTTTTCCCCTTTACAAACCTTTGAAGGGTGCGTGTCCTGAACATATTCCACTTTAGAGAAATGCAACAAATAACGAGCTACAGTCAAAGCCAGCACCGCTTCATGATGAATTTCAAGGAGCGTGACCAATAATCCTTCTACTTGTCTTAAAAAACAAATCCTATGGAAGTACTAAACCAGCTCTGATACAACTGAAAGCGAACGGTGGGGGGAAAGGAAAAAAAAAAGAAATCACAAAAAAAGCCATCTGTCTGAGAGCAACCCAAGAATCCTAAGTCCACCCAAGTAGTTATTGCATGTTTTTCTGTGCTGCTAATGCATTGCATATTGTAGAAAATATGAATTACAGAATAAATCAGAAGAGAGTGACGATAACGGGTCCTATTCTGCTCTAGGGCTACAGGGCAATTACTGGCCTGGTTCTGTTTGCAGCTATTGGGGTGCACATCAGAATAATTACTGAATGCAATAGTTACTCCAGACTGGCAATCTGAGCTCTCTAAATTTAATCATTCCCAGAGGAGCCGGGCTGACAGTCGGTGAGGGTCAGACCAGTTTAGGCTGTGGATTTTCACAAAACCTTTACGCGCCGCTCTTAACTCTGCCACATCCACTCCATGCGTCTTAAATATACCTTTAAAAATGCCTTGCGCTGGGGATATGCCAAACATGGCTCGCTCCCTTTAGGGGAGACATGAAGAGTTACAAACCCTGAGCCCTACGCCAGAGCTGTTGCCTAGAAAGAAAAACTAATTCCTGTTTGAAGTGAGTCAGAGTTTTGGCTGAAGAGGGAGAGCAGGATAAGAGAGGGCCCTGCGTTAGAGCAATTATGTGGGAATGAGGAATTTCACTGCTACTACTGTGCCAGCAAAATATGTGTGTGCATATATATGTGTAT